>CM047005.1:65550392-65922385 GCA_025698465.1 Gossypium longicalyx
GATTCTTGATATTTTAGTAAAGTTTCTAAAATTTGGTATGTGATTATGGAATTCATAATTTAAGTATGTAAATGGGCTTATGGAAGGCCCATGAGTTGGCCAAAACCCAGTAGAATTTTTAAATTTTGGACTTAGGAGTTAGGGGCTCTGGCGAGGTGCCCTTATATAAAGTTGTGGGTAAAATGTATCACAAAAAGAGCTTTGGTAAAGTGGCAAGGGTGACGCCACTAAGCTCCTAAAAATGTGGCGTGTGGAGCATAGAGGGGGAAGACCTGGGATCGATTCCCTATGTTGGCAAAAAGGATGCTAATTTTTATGTTTTAAGCATGTAAGAGTTGTATTTGAATGGAACTCTTTGGGGAGAGTTTGAGTCGAGTTAAATGCATGGATTAAGGAGGGATAAGGGGAGAGATTTTAGGAATTGATATGAAGATAGAGTTGGCTGAATAAAGGAGATTGGAGGGAAATTTTCTGAGAGAGGTTTAGTAAGGGATTTTCGGCACATAGGTATTTTTGTGCCGTTTTCTCCCTAGAGGATTAGTCTCTTCTCTCTTTTTCTTTTGCAGTCGAATCTACCATCTCTTCCTCCATCTTTTATTCCTTCTCCTTCATTCAAACCAGCCCACTATTTCCCTTTATTCACCATTATTTCTTTCCTTAATCTCTACTTCACGAAATACCAGAAAAAAGCCGAAATCAGTGAGGATAGGGTGGTGCCGATTCTTGTGACCAGCAACCTTTTCTTTCCTTTTCAATTTTTGGCGTTCAATTCTTTTACCTTTTAGGCGTACAGATTCTAGAGAAGAAAGACGGTGGTAAGCGTTCAAACTCTAAATAATTCCTAGAGTAACTTTTGGCCAAAAGCCGAAACCCCATAATTTAGGGAGATGGCCGAATATGTGTATAGGCCTTATGGGGTCTTCTTTTAATATTTTTGTGGTTTATTTAGTGAAGGAGCAGCAAGGAGTAGTGTCGACTTGAAATAGCTTGGATCACTGGAGTGGCTAGGCCTAGTCATCAATCGCGGCAAGGTAAAATTCCTAAGGCCATTATGGATGGTGGTAGAAGGTGTAAGTATTAATATTAGATGATTCTTGGTTTAGTTCAATTATGGGAAGCTGATTATTAATGATGGATTATAGGAGAAATCGTGTAGGAGATCTCGTCAAGGAATATCGCCAAACAGGTGTGTAACGAACCCTTTTTCATAGCTTAAAGCGATAAATGCCGAAAAGCCGAAATGCCGAAATTCTGGCATTTTGAGAACTTATGAGCAAGTTTAACGCTCATTAGTTAGTTAAAATCCATGAGATGATGATTGAGAACAATGGAAACGGTAAGAATGAGATTTCTGGCATTCTTGGTAAGTTGGGCCTCGAGGGGCTAAAATCGGGCCCAATGGGCTTTCGGGCCCATTTGGAAAAAAATTGGTAGAAATTGAAAACCTGTTAAATTGCACGTTAAGACTGGTAATACCAATATGGAAAACAGGCTAAATGGGCCTAGAGGACAAATCGGCTATGTGGGGCCCATTAGGGGTTTTTAGCCCAATAACTCGGTTTCGTTAAAAATGGGCCAGATTCGCGGTTAAAACAAACAAATAGTTAGTAACTGATAATGAATATGGAAAATTCCTAAAATTTGGTAAGATTACGAAATTACCCTTATAATATGAAAATGACTGTTTTGCCCCTAGGTAAAAATGACCATTATACCCCTAGGGTTTAATTATGAATTTGTTACATAGGATTTTGATGTACATGATATGTATGATATGCACATGAGATGTATGATATGCACATGATATGTATGATATGCACATGATATATATATGATTTGCACATGATGAATTCATAAATACATGGGGTTGGGTTTTTTATATGGATGGAGGAAGTGCAAAAAGGGCTTATGCCCCAGTTAATAAAGGGCTTATGCCCCAGTTTTGATAATGGGCTTATGCCCCAGTTTACCGAAAAGGGCTTATGCCCCAGTTATTAAAAAGAGGCAAGGCCTCCAGTTATATGATAAAGCAGCTATGCTGCCAGTGGAGAGTTTTGGCTGGGTGGGTTGAGTTATTCCCCACATGGAGAGCTTGGTTGGTACGGGTGGAGAGTAGTGGATGGTGGGTAGAGTAGTCTCCCCAAATGGGCTTGCATTCATTCTTTCATTGACATTACATGTGATATTAAAATGGGCCTATGGGCCATATCGTTCTGATGAAGGCTTCGCGAGAATATGAAATATGTGAAGGCTTCGGCCCAGTAATATGAAATATGAAAAGGCTACGGCCCAGTATATGTTGAGCTTGGACTTGGGCTAAGGCCCAACAGGCTGATATTGTTTTAGGCTCTGAAAGGGGCTTGTTGTACACTGAGTTTCCAAACTCACCCCCTTTTTTCCTTAACCCTGCAGGAGAGCCATGATGAGGGGACTTGGAGCCGGAGGGGATTCAGAGTGGCCACGGTGATTGCCCTTGGGTTTTTTTTTTAAATTAAGCATTTGTATTCCTTTAAGATTTCTTTATTTATTTACTTATTATTTATTTTTGGGTTGTAATAAGGCCATTTTAACTTTCCTTTTATTTTATTTTCGGGATTATTTTTTTTTTAACTTTAAACTGATTGATAATTAATGGGCTAGGCTTAGGACGCGTTTTCAAAATGGAACTCGTTTTTAAGATAACACAATGACACGATTATCCAACTTTAAAGAATATTCACTTAAATAAACTTCAATTCGTTATAACTAAGTGTGGCAATGGCAGTGGGCATGTCTAGGATTGGATCCAATCGAAGAGCTTGGTACTTAAGCAGCCTTCATGGCTCACCTCCTCTGTTTCGGATACCTACCTGGTGCCCAGCTTCCATTCACTTGTTAATTTATTAAAAGTCAATTTTTTTTAAACACTAAAATGAAACATGAATTTTCAAACTCTTATGTGGCATGTCGATTCGCCATAACGTCTCGGGCGGGTTTGGAGTGTTACATTTAGTGGTATCGAGCCGGTTGCAACAACTCTACGGTGTGGATCGGGTCCAAAAGAAATCTTTTCAAAACTTAGGCCCAAGAAGGGTATTTTTGGAAATGGTATTGGGAAGTTCTTTTCAAAGATGTTTTACAAGGTATACATGTTAAAATGGTTCAAGTTTGCACTGGTTTATAAAGCGGGGCTAAAATCAAAAGTTTCAAAACAAGGGTGTTACAAGGGTATTTCAAAATCAAAATTTAAAATTTCTATTCTCTATGACTAAAAATATGGTTTTGAGTTTTAAATGGATTGGAGGAAGAAGCGGTAGACCTGAATCCCCGGCACCAAGTCCTGTAAGTATACTCTTTTTATGTTATGTGATAATGATATGATGCTATGAATAGAATTGAGACCCTACTATGATACTTTAGATAGGGTAGAGAGTGTAAAGCGGTAGAAATAAGTGCAGTAGCTAAGCTACGACGATACGAAAAACAAACCGGAATTGTTATATTTCCATAAGATATTTTCTTAATAAATAAAGTGGAACATTATACTAATACCATAAAACTCGTAATTAGATATGAGTACAAGAGGAACTCGTGGGCGAGGCGCATGGACGTGGTCGCGGAAGGGTGCGGTGAATCTTCATCCTCGGGGCATAGGCCACCGAGGAGGCATCTCGTGCCTCAAGCAACGGAGACCAGGTCTTATGATCAGTGCGGGGATGATGCTTTGTCCCAAGCCATGTTAAGGGTTTTAGAGAGAGTCTTTGGAGCTAGCATGGACGGTGAATGGGGATCCATCTCTCGAGCGTCTCCGGGCTAACTGAGCAGAGGTTTTCGTGGGCGATCTGGAGTAGCCCCAAATGTGGCTGAATATTGGCTAGAGGCAACAGAGCGAATTATGGATGATTTAGATTGTTACGTGGAGCAAAAGCTAAAAAAGGGTCGTGTCATTTGCTACGACGCGAGGCATACCGGTGGTGGATTATTGTAGTGAGGAGTAGTACTCGGTTGAACGAGTAACACGGGAATTGTTCAAAAGCGCTTTTAAGGGGAGATATGTGGGAGCTAGCTATGTGGATGCTCGTCGGAAGGAATTCTTGAATTTGACTCAAGGTGATAAAGATCGTAGCAGAGTATGAGGAGGAATTCTTGAGGTGAGTCGATATGCTAGTGGGATAGTTGCGGCCGAATATGAGCGCAGTGTTCGATTCGAGGATGGCCATCGTGATGAGCTTAGGGTGCTTGATAGCTCCACGAGAGGAGCGCGATTTTGCTGCATTGGTAGAGAAGGCTAAAATAGCGGAGGAGGTAAAACGGACTGAGCGGCAGAATCGTGAGAGGGATCGACCCAGATTTAAGAGGGATTCTGGACCCTCGGGTGCTGTAAATAGAAATGTCAAAAGAGCTAGAATGGCAGAACCAGTTCGAGCAGCTCCAGTGAATACTTTTAGATCGCAAGCTTGCAGGGATTGTGGCAGAGTGCATATGGGGGAATGCTGGAAGCGAACTGGAGCATGTTTTCGTTGTGGGTCAAAGGAACATAAGTTCAGAGAATGTCCTCGGAGAACAGCTCAGGAAGTAGCGGCAGAACAAAGGGATGTCCAATCTCAGCGAGGGGGACCACCACCACAGAGGGGTCGTGGGCAAGGCAGAGGTGGCAATGGTAATGGACGAGGACGTGGAGCACCGGGCAGGGGTGCTGGACATGCGGAAGCTCGACAGCCGGCATTGGTTTATGCGGCACGACGTCGTGAGGAGGGTGACGCTCCTGATGTTATAACTGGTACGTTCTTCATTCATAACAAGCCTTACACTGCTTTAATTGATGTGGGTTCCACTCACTCATATGTTGCTTGTGAGGTATCTGGGGCATTGGGTATGCTTCCTGAGGAGACTATAAGTGGGGTATCAGTGATAAGTCCTTTGGGACACTCGGTCAAGGTAGATAAACTCTTTAGAAATTTGTGCCTCTAGAGATACAAGATAAGATTTTTGAAGGGAATTGATGGAGTTGCCATTTGGGGATTTTGATCTTATTTTGGGTATGGATCAAGCTAACTAAACATAGGCAACGTTGGATTGTGCTTTGCGAAGAGAATGGTGCTAAGAAGCTGTTAAGGATGAAGAGATAATGGTCATAGGGGGAGCGAAGGAATTACTTGTCCAATGTAGTTTCAGATTTTAAGAGCGAGAAGTTGATTCGAGAAAGGTTGTAAGGCGTTTTTAGCGGTGGTGAATCAAGTTGAACCGGAGGGGACGACTATGGAGTCCGCTTAGGACCATCAAGGAATTTCAAGATGTATTTGGGAGGAACTTCCCGGATTACCCCGAGCAGGGAAGTTGAGTTTGGAATTGACTTGTTGCCCAGAATGACCCCTGTGTCCATTGCGCTTTATAGGATGGCACCAAAGGAGTTGGTAGAATTGAAAGCCCAAATTCAGGAATTGTTGGATAGAGGGTTTATACGACCAAGTGTTTCTCCGTGGGGCGCACCAGTGCTATTCGTAAAGAAGAAAGATGGGACCATGCGGATGTGCATCGACTATCGGCGATTGAATAAAGCGGACGATAAAAACAAATATCCTTGCCAAGAATCGACGATCCGTTTGACCAAGCGAAAGGAGCCTCGGTATTTTCTAAGATTGATCTTCGGTCAGGATATCATCAGTTGAGAGTCAAAGAAGTGGATATTCATAAGACGGCATTCAGAACTCGATATGGTCATTACGAGTTTCTGGTGATGCCTTTTGGTTTGACTAATGCACCGGCAGCTTTTATGGATTTAATGAATCGAGTTTTCCAGCCATACTTAGATCGGTTTGTAGTCGTTTTTATTGATGATATATTGGTGTATTCGAAAGCAGAAGAGAAGCATGATGAACATCTTCGTGTTGTCTTTGCAAGTATTAAGGGAAAAGCAACTTTACGCAAAGTTTAGTAAGTGCGAGTTTTGGTGAGGAAGTAGTTTTTTTAGGGCATGTTTGTGTGCAGAGGAATCAAGGTAGACCCTCGGAAGATTGAGGCAATTCGGAATGGAAGCCACCAAGGTCGATGAATCGAAATCAGAAGTTTTCGGGGTTGGCGAGTTATTATCGAAGGTTTGTGGAAGGATTTTCTCGTGTGGTTGGCGCACCGTTAACGAAACTTATAAGGAAGGGAGCACCGTTCGTTTGGACAAATAAGCAACAAGAGGCTTTTGAGAAGTTAAAGGAAGTTCGGCGTAAGCGCCGGTGTTGATTCAACCCAGTCCGGTAAGGATTTCGTTGTGTACTGACGATGCGTCACATGTCGGTTTGGGCTGCGTGTTGATGCAAGAGGGTAAAGTGGTCGCTTATGCTTCACGCACAGCTTAAGCCACATGAGGTAAACTATCCTACGCATGACTTGGAGTTGGCAGCAGTGATTTTTGCACTAAAGATATGGAGGCATTACTTGTATGGGGAGAAATGCATCATTTATACGGATCACAAGAGTCTTAAGTACTTGCTGACTCAAAAGGAACTAAACCTTAGACAGCGAAGGTGGATAGAGCTGTTAAAGGACTATGACTGCTCGATTGAGTACCATCCAAGTAAGGCAAATGTCGTGGCTGATGCATTAAGTCGAAGGACTGTGGCAGAATTGAAGGTAATGTTTGCTCGCTTAAGTTTGTATGACGATGGAAGCTTATTGGCAGAATTACAAGTGAGACCAACTTGGGTGGAACAGATTAAGAAGCAACAGTTGGAGGATGAGTCGTTGGTTCCTCGGTTTCAGCAAGTTGAGAAGAGGGAGAATCCAGACTTTGGATTAAATAGCGAGGGAGTTCTTTGTTTTCGAGGAAGAATTTGTATGCCAAAGGACTCGGACTTGAGATTGATGATTTTAAAAGAGGCACATAATGGACCTTGTGCTATGCATCTAGGAGGGAGTAAGTTGTATCGAGACTTACGAGAGCTATATTGGTGGCCCGGGCTTAGCGAGAAGTGACCGAATTTGTGGGAAATGTTTAATGTGTCAACGGTGAAGGCCGAGCATCAAGCGCCTTGAGGATTATTACAACCCAATAAAGGTACCACTTTGGAAGTGGGAAAGGGTAACGATGGATTTTGTAAGTGGATTGCCGTTGACACCTCCAAGAAGGACTCGATTTGGGTAATTGTAGATAGGCTCACGAAGTCGCCCATTTCATACTGTCCGAACCGATTACTCACTCTGAGTAGCCTGGCTAAGTTGTATGTGGCGGAAATAGTACGGTTACATGGGGTGCCAGTATCAATAATTTCTGACAGAGACCCAAGGTTTACATCTCGATTTTGGCAGAAGTTGCATGAGGCATTGGGAACTCGATTAGATTTTAGTACGGCTTTTCACCCCGATCGGATGGGCGATCAGAGAGGTCATTCAGATTTTAGAGGACATGTTGAGAGTCATGTGTGTTATCGAGTTTAGAGGCGATTGGGAGGACTATTTGCCATTGGCGAGTTCGCGATAATAACAACGATTACCAAGCAAGTATCCAGATGGCTCTTACGAGGCATTATATGGGCGAAGGTGTCGTTCGCCCACTTGCTGGACTGAGTTAGGAGAAAGGCAAGTCCTTGGGCGAGTTGGTAGCAGATACGAAGACAAGATTAAGGTGATCAGAATCGGTTAAAGGAGGCGCGGATCGACAAAAGTCTTATGCCGATCCAAGCGTAAGGATGTTGAATATGCGATTGGAGACATAGTCTTCTTGAAAGTTTCGCCTTGGAAGAAGATATTGAGATTTGGTAAGAAGGCAAAAAGTCGAGTCCACGGTTTATTGGGCCTTATCGAATTGTTAAGCGGATAGGGCGGTGGCTTATCAGCTAGAGTTACCTCAGAATCGGATCGTATTCACGATGTTTTTCATGTGTCCATCTTTGAGGCGATATCGTTTCGACCCAACTCACATCGTGCGATTCAGAAATCGAAGTGCGATCGGATCGACTTTGAAGAAGAACTCGTGCAAATACTTGATCGCAATGTCAAGGTGTTGAGAAGGAAGTCGGTCCCATTAGTAAAGGTACTTTGGAGGAACCATGGCAAGGAAAAAGCTACTTGGGAGATCGAAGAGGCAATGCGTCGCCAATACCCTCAACTGTTTGGATCGAGTAAATTTGAGGCCGAAATTTCTTTAAGGAGGGTAGAGTTGTAATATCTCGATTTTCGGTTTTTCGCGATTCTTGATATTTTAGTAAAGTTTCTAAAATTTGGTATGTGATTATGGAATTCATAATTTAAGTATGTAAATGGGCTTATGGAAGGCCCATGAGTTGGCCAAAACCTAGTAGAATTTTTAAATTTTGGACTTAGGAGTTAGGGGCTCTGGCGAGGTGCCCTTATATAAAGTTGTGGGTAAAATGTATCACAAAAGAGCTTTGGTAAAGTGGCAGGGTGACGCCACTAAGCTCCTAAAAATGTGGCGTGTGGAGCATAGAGGGGGAAGACCTGGGATCGATTCCCTATGTTGGCAAAAAGGATGCTAATTTTTATGTTTTGAGCATGTAAGAGTTGTAGCTGCATGGAACTCTTTGGGGGAGAGTTTGAGTCAGTTAAATGCATGGATTAAGGAGGGATAAGGGGAGAGATTTTAGGGAATTGATATGAAGATAGAGTTGGCTGAATAAAGGAGATTGGAGGGGGAATTTTCGGCAGAGAGGTTTAGTAAGGGATTTTCGGCACATAGGTATTTTTGTGCCGTTTTCTCCCTAGAGGATTAGTCTCTTCTCTCTTTTTCTTTTGCAGTCGAATCTACCATCTCTTCCTCCATCTTTTATTCCTTCTCCTTCATTCAAACCAGCCCACTATTTCCCTTTATTCACCATTATTTCTTTCCTTAATCTCTACTTCTGCCGAAATACCGAAAAAAAAGCCGAAATCAGTGAGGATAGGGTGGTGCCGATTCTTGTGACCAGCAACCTTTTCTTTCCTTTTCAATTTTTGGCATTCAATTCTTTTACCTTTTAGGCGTACAGATTCTAGAGAAGAAAGACGGTGGTAAGCGTTCAAACTCTAAATAATTCCTAGAGTAACTTTTGGCCAAAAGCGAAACCCCATAATTTAGGAGATGGCCGAATATGTGTATAGGCCTTATGGGGTCTTCTTTTAATATTTTTGTGGTTTATTTAGTGAAGGAGCAGCAAGGAGTAGTGTCGACTTGAAATAGCTTGGATCACTTTGGAGTGGCTAGGCCTAGTCATCAATCGCGGCAAGGTAAAATTCCTAAGGCCATTATGGATGGTGGCGAGAAGGTGTAAGTATTAATATTAGATGATTCTTGGTTTAGTTCAATTATGGGAAGCTGATTATTAATGATGGATTATAGGAGAAATCGTGTAGGAGATCTCGTCAAGGAATATCGCCAAGCAGTGTGTAACGAACCCTTTTTCATAGCTTAAAGCAATAAATGCCGAAAAGCGAAATCCGAAATTCGGCATTTCGAGAACTTATGAGCAATAACGCTCACTAGTTTGTTAAAATCCATGAGATGATGATTGAGAACAATGGAAACGGTAAGAATGAGATTTACGGCATTCTTGGTAAGTTGGGCCTTGAGGGGCTAAAATCGGGCCCAATAGGCTTTCGGGCCCATTTGGAAAAAATTGGTAGAAATTGAAAAACTGTTAAATTGCACGTTAAGACTGGTAATACCAATATGGAAAACAAAGCTAAATGGGCCTAGAGGACAAATCGGCTATGTGGGGCCCATTAGGGGTTTTTAGCCCAATAACTCGGTTTTTAGTTAAAAATGGGCGATTCGCGGTTAAAACAAACAAATAGTTAGTAATCTGATAATGAATATGCAAAATTCCTAAAATTTGGTAAGATTACGAAATTACCCTTATAATATGAAAATGATTTTTTGCCCCTAGGTAAAATGACCATTATACCCCTAGGGTTTAATTATGAATTTGTTACATAGGATTTTGATGTACATGATATGTATGATATGCACATGAGATGTATGATATGCACATGATATGTATGATATGCACATGATATATATATGATTTGCACATGATGAATTCATAAATACATGGGGTTGGGTTTTTATATGGATGGAGGAAGTGCAAAAGGGCTTATGCCCTGGGATTAATAAAGGGCTTATGCCCGATTTTGATAATGGGCTTATGCCCGATTTCTGAAAAGGGCTTATGCCCGATTATTAAAAAGAGGCAAGGCCTCGGTTATATGATAAAGCGACTATCTTTGCTGATGGAGAGTTTTGGTGGGTGGGTTGAGTTATTCCCACATGGAGAGCTTGGTTGGTACGGGTGGAGAGTAGCGGATGGTGGGTAGAGTAGTCTCCCAAATGGGCTTGCATTCATTCTTTCATTGACATTACATGTGATATTGAAATGGGCCTATGGGCCATATCGTTTCTGATGAAGGCTTGCCCAAGAATATGAAATATGAAAAGGCTACGGCCCAGTATATGTTGAGCTTGGACTTGGGCTAAGGCCCAATAGGCTGATATTGTTTTGGGCTCTGAAAGGGGCTTGTTGTACACTGAGTTTCCAAACTCACCCCCTTTTTTCCTTAACCCTGCAGGAGAGCCATGATGAGGGGACTTGGGTAGGAGGGGATTGAGAGTGGTACGGTGATTGCCCTTGGTTTTTTTAAAATTAAGCATTTGGTTTCCTTTAAGATTTCTTTATTTATTTACTTATTATTTATTTTTGGGTTGTAATAAGGCCATTTTAACTTTCCTTTTATTTTATTTTCGGGATTATTTTTTTTTTTAACTTTAAACTGATTGATAATTAATGGGCTAGGCTTAGGACGCGTTTTCAAAATGGAACTCGTTTTTAAGATAACACAATGACACGATTATCCAACTTTAAAGAATATTCACTTAAATAAACTTCAATTCGTTATAACTAAGTGTGGCAATGGCAGTGGGCATGTCTAGGATTGGATCCAATCGAAGAGCTTGGTACTTAAGCAGCCTTCATGGCTCACCTCCTCTGTTTCGGATACCTACCTGGTGCCCAGCTTCCATTCACTTGTTAATTTATTAAAAGTCAATTTTTTTAAACACTAAAATGAAACATGAATTTTCAAACTCTTATGTGGCATGTCAGATTCGGCCATAACGTCTGGGCCGGGTTTGGAGTGTTACACAGAATGTCCAGGTTTTTGGACACGGAGGTGTCTAGGCCATGTTAGGGACACGAGCCAGGGACATGGGCATGTGCTCGGCCGTGTGAAAACCCTGTAGGTTCAAAATGAAAAATAAATTCTAGTAGTTCCACACGGGTAAGGGACACGGGCGTGTCCCATTGCACATGGACGTGTGCATTGCCTCCACACGGGCGTGTGAGGCTTAAACCTAAAAATTCCCTAAAGTTTTCTTAAGTTCTCGGTTTAATCCCGGATCACTTGTAATGCTTGTTTTGGACCTCGTAGTTCCATAATTGGGACAATATGATTTTGTTTGATCGGTTTCAAAATGAAATGAAATTTTATAACCCGCTTTTCCTGAAATGTTCATGTATGTATACGGTAATGCCCTGTACCTTGTCCCGATCTCAAGCACGTGTAAGGGGTGTTACAGCTTAATACCTATTTCATATTTCAACATATACCATATGGTCATCTCAAATCAAGCCACAATATGCTAACTTCTAAGCATAAACACATCAATTACCAACTAACCAAATAAACAACCATTTGGCAAAACATACCAAAACAAGCCAACACTTAGAACATTATATACACCACATAATTAACTTATCAAACACAAAACTTAAGCCAACTTAATGGCTATGAACCAACATTTACAAGCCAAATCATATGGCTAAATTCTTAACTCAAAACATACCAAATGACACTAGCATATACATGCCATATACCACATATACAAGCTTCAAAAGTACCAACAAATGATCGATAGTGTGACGATGCTCCTAAGATTTTCAAGTCCAAGCTAGCTTTGATTATCTATAAAACATAGACAAATAACACACAGTAAGCTTCATAGCTTAGTAAGTTCGTAATTAAGAAATTCAATTCATCAAATAAATATAATTCAATCTTATACACATTACCAAACAACATCTCATTAACACAAACCTTCCTATCATGTCTCAAAACATGATTCATTAACATCTCATTGATCTTTCTCAATGTAATGCTCAAATAGGTTCTGTACGTACCTGTACCACCTTATACTAATCTCTTTCTCAAACAAGTCATTCTTTTATCCGTTGAACCATTAGGAATAGAAATCGAACACTCACGAATCACAATCAATAAGTACCTATACCATGGCCCGTAGCCAAATCAAGGTAACTCCTATCAAAATACCTATATCATGGCCTATAGCCAAATCAAGGTATTATTCACACCCGAAGTGCCGATGTCATGGCCCAAAGCCAATGCATTAACTTAATGACATTAAATTATCATCATCACTGTACTTAAAGTTTAACCAAGAAATTTCACTTGTCGATTTCATCGTCGAACACTTCTGTATAATCGTAGTCACAATTCAAACATTATCCACAATATCATAAACACATTTTATGCAATATCAAAGCATATAACATTCATTTATAATGAAATGATCACCTACGAACTTACCTCGGTCGTAGAAATAACGAAACTAGCCGATTAATCGAATACTTTGTTCTTGCCTCGATCTAAGTCTGAGTTCCTCTTTTCTTGATCTTAATCAAGGATTAGAGTTGTCAAAAATTCAAGCCCTAAATGTGTTCTTCTTCTTCTTCTAATAATCGGCCAAAGAAAAGATGAATGCCAATATTTTATGCTTTGTTTTATTAATAATAACCTTATTATCAATTTACCATTATAACCTTAATAATAAAACATTTAATTCATCTAATATAAGGCCATTAATGTCCATTAATCTTATCATTGGCATAATAACATCATAAGGACCTTTGGTTTAATAAACCATAACAAATAGGCATTCTTAACATATAGCTAGCCATTTTTACATTTTACGCGATTAAGTCCTTTTTATAAAATGGAGCACACAAACGATAAAATTTTCACACGAAATTTTCACACACATCACATATCATGTTGTAAACACAAAATAATATTAAAATATTTTTTACTCGAATTTGTGGTCCCGAAACCAATTTTTCGACTAGGGTCTAAACCAGGCTGTTACATACGGCCGTGTCACTTGACCGTGTGTCACACATAGCTGAGACACATGCCCGTGTCTCTGCCCGTTTGGACAAAAATAGGCTATTTACCAAGCCATATTTCTCACCCAATCTTTCAATCACCTACACAAACCAATTGACACATAACATGGCATAAATAGGTATTCAAATCAATCTCAACCAAGCCTAATTCATGCTAATTCCATAACATCAACTACAAGACACACAAGTATCACAATAAGCCATTCAATTCATGCCAATGTCATATTCTCAAATCACCTAAATGGTCACTTTTATTTATACATCACTTTGCCTAAAATCACAAGCATACCAATGCTCAATTATCAACTATTTGAAACTCAAATTACCAATTCACAAACAACCATTCATTACAAGCATTTAAATAGTAATTACCAAATGTATAACAAAGGTCATTTGTACATATATATACACAACCTAATCAACCAAAATAAGCCAAGTCACATGGCAATACACTTAACAAAAAATTATCATTTACAAGCCAACTCAAATGGCTAAGTCCATTACCAAACTATATACCAAAATGACCATAATTCCTATACATGCCATATACCCAAAACCATAATTTCAAAAGTACCAAAGTGATAGCTTGATAGTGTGATGAGATCTCCGATGATTCCCAAATCTGAGCAAGCCTCGATATCACTATAAAATATGGAAAAGTAAACAGAGTAAGCTATAAAGCTTAGTAAGCTCGTATGCTAAGTAAGTAAAACTTACTAAAAAATAATTTAATAACATAAACATCATATAATGCAATTCAAATTTGATCCAAAATTCAACATATATATTTGATCCAAAAATTAAACATAATTTCCATCAATTTTTCGATTTGAGGATTGTATAGTTCACGTACATACCTGTACAAGCTCGTACCATTCTCATATTACCCATATCCTTGATATAATGGTTGACCCATTGGAATAATATCGGATACTCGGGAATCTCACACCCTAAGTAGCAAATACATAGCCGAAGCTATCTCTATCTCATATCTCATATAATGCTTACTCTCGAGCTACCAACGGGTCTACTCACACAAGTTGACGATCATGACGTAGCTACACAGTGCTGCTCACACAAGCTGATGAGAATCCGCAACACATGCCGGATATCTTAGCCACCGGTAGGACGTACGGACTAGCACCCAAACCATAAAACCCCTAATGACATGTCATTCGTTTCCTAATCTATTCCTAAGGATCAACTAGGATTTCTCGTTGCCAATTCTTTGTCGAACATTTCCGTATAATCATATTCATCAACAATTCAAATATAAAGCATTTAAAACACAATTACAAAAATGCTTATTAACATACGAACTTACCTCGATTCACAGAAATGCTGAAATAGATCGACTAGTCCAATACTTTGTTTTTCCCCGATCTAGATCCAAACCTTGTTTTTCTTTATCTATATGTAATCAAATTTAGCTTATTTAATTATGATTCTATTCAATTTAGCCCAAAATGCATATTCTGGAAACTTTACACTTTTGCCCCTAATATTTCAACATTTTTACAATTTTGTCCCTCGCTCATAAAAATACAAATTCATTCAATTAGGTCCCTACCCATGCTAGCCGAATCTCTCTTATTACCATAGCAGCCCATATTTTTCTTTATTTCACATTTCTACCACAAAAATTTCCACATTTCTCAATTTAATCCCTAATTGACAATTTTACCAAAAATCACTTTACAAATATTGTTTATCTAACAACAACCGTACATTTTCTATCATCAAACATCAAAATTGTGACACCCCTAACCCGTATCTGTCGCCAAAATAGGGTTACGAGGTATTATCGGATAATACACAACATTCACATTTTTTATGCATTCATAATCTAAATTCATTCAATTTATTCACATTGTCCCTTATAAGGTCCTACTGGACCTTAAAACATGCTTAAAAGAGGTTCAGAACAAAACCAATAACATTTAAAAACTCTGGGAAACTTATAAAAATTTCATGCATTCAGGGGTCACACGCCCGTGTGCATAGGCCATGTGCCTCACACGGCCACCAGACACGCCCGTGTCACAGACCGTGTGAAAACAGGGCATACATACTGACTTGCACCACACGGCTAAGGACACGCCCGTGTGCTAGGCCGTGTGAAAACTAGAGGGCTTACTGACTTGGGTCACACGGCCAACCACACGCCCATGTGCTAGCCCGTGTGCCAAACACGGCCAGTAGACATGCCCGTGTGTCTAGACCGTGTCAAACCTATAGGGTATACTGACTTAAATTTGAAGGGTACCCTACGGGACACACGGTCGTGTACCAAGGCCATATGTCACACACGGTCAAGCCGCATACCCGTGTGCTCAGCCGTGTGGAGTGAAAATAGGCTTGGTAAAAGCCACATTTCTCACCCTCCGTGTAACACCCCTAACCCGTATCCATCGCCGAACTATGGTTAAAGGCATTACCAGACAAAACGAAACATTAACATTCAATTCATAATTATCATAACATCAGAGATCAAACATCAATATAAAGTCCCTTATATAGGTCATTGAGACCTAAAACATGCACTAGAAAGGGGTCGGGACTAAACTGAGCTCATACAAAAATTTTCAGAACTTAAACAATTTTCAAAGTTGAACAGGTCACACACCCGTGTGAACAGGCTGTGTGCCTTACATGGCATTAGACACGCCTATGTGTCTAGATCATGTCAAAATAGGGCATACATACTGACTTGCACACACGGCTACAAAACATGCCCGTGTGCCTTGGCCGTGGTTGAAACTGACTTGGGTCACACGGCTAGCCACACGCCCGTGTGCCTTGGCCGTGCTCGAGCCTGACTTAAAATCGTAGGGTACCCCAAGGGACACATGGCTTACAACATGACCGTGTGTCGCACATGGCTGAGACACACGCTCATGTCTCTGCCGTGAAGTTAAAAATAAGCCATTTGAAAAGCCAATTTGCCACCCAAATTTGGGTCAGACCTACAAGCACCAAAACCACAACATATATGCACAATAATTTCAGCCAATTCATAGCCAAATACAATATCAATCATAACATTTCATTATTAATCAATTTTATCCTCAAATCATCAAACAAATCATACCAAATTCATGCCATAGACATACTAAAACATAAGCTCCAACAATTCTAATATCATCATTCAATCTCATGGTATAAACTTACCAAATACCAGCCAAATTGACCATTTATTTTGGCCAATCAAGAACATGTAATAAACATAATTTATACCACAACTCATTCATAACATATCCATAATCAAGCCAAACCACATGGCTAGATATATACACATTTCAAAACATATTCAAAGTACTTCTAGCCTATACATGCCATACTCCAATATTTACACTTCCAAAAAGTACCAACATGAAGTTTAATAGTGCGGTGATGATCCACAATGATCCTCGAGCTTCCAGTAGCTACGATATTTGTAAAGCAGTTAAAAGACACACAGAGTAAGCTTATAAAAGCTTAGTAAGCCATATACAAATAAACTTAACACATTAAACATTATGTCATCATCAAATCACATATACTTCAAGTCATAAACTATCACAACTTCTATATTCATATACATTTCATATCTTCCAATTTCCATGACACATATAGCATAAATTCTCATGCTTTTACTACATATAATCTTTTGTTCATTAAAGAACATATACTTACATTTCAATATCAAATATGGTACTCAATTTTAACGTACCTGAATCAGATTTATGTTTACATACTGATTCATTTTCTCAGAATGCCTATTTGAACCATTCAAAAACATAAGGATACGCGGATAGCTCAGAAAGCATATACAATTCCAATGTCCCAAATGTGGTCTTACATGTAATCAAATATCGATGCCACTGTCCTAGACAGGGTCTTACATGAAAATAAATACGATGCCAATGTCCCAGACGTGGTCTTACACGAAAACATATATTGGATCCTATGTCATGATATATATATCCTAACTATTCCTAAGGTTCGTACGGGGCTTTTCGGACGTCGAAAATTCTACGATACTTTCTCAGATGTCTCGTAATCAAGGCATAAAGCCATTCATCATAGTTCAATAACATATAAGCATAAATAAATCAATTCAAGTGCATTTATTTGTATATAGACTTACCTCGTACGGATTCAGATGAATGGATTTAGTTACTTGACAACTTTTGACTTTCCCCGATCTGATTCCGTTTTCTTTAACTCTTGATCTATATAAATTCAAATTTGACTCATTTAATCACATATTCATTCTAAACAATCCATAAATACAAATTTAGGGCATTTTACAAATTAGCCCTCACATTTTCACATTTTGACATTTTAGTCCCTAATTCACAAAATCACAAAATACACATAATTTGCATATACTCATGCTTGACCGAATCTTCATAACTCTCATGCAAGTCCACACATTTCATTTATTTCACATTTTAGTCCTTCAATTTATAATTTTTGCAATTTAGCCCATTTTACTCAAAATCACCAAAAATCCAAAAACAAAACATATAAACCCAACATCAAACATTCATATTTCATCATATAACAACATAAAGCTCATGAATTCATCCATGGCACATTTAAAAATCATCATCAAAATCAGAAATTGAGACATGGGCTTGATAGTATACGAAGCAACGATTACAAAAACGTAGAAATTATAAAAAACGGAACAAAACTCATACCTCAATCAAAGAAAATCAAAGCCGAACCCTAGCTTGAATTTCTTTCTTCAATTTCTTGTGATTTTTGGCAATAAGGATGAATGATTCATCCATTAACACATTTTTTTATTATATTAAGTTTATTTACATAATTACAAATTTAACCTTTATTAAATCATATAAAAAACACATAATAAATAGGCATTAATGTCCATTAACCCTTTCAAAGGTCTAATTACAACATAAGGGCCTCTCATTTATAAAGACATAGCAAATAGGCACTTTAACAATTAGAAGGCCACTTTTGCATTTTACGCGATTAGGTCATTTTTGCAAATTAAGCACACAAACGATAAAATTTTTATATGAAACTTTCACACATACTAATTCACATATCACAAGCACGAAAAATAATATTTAAATATTTTTCTAACTCACATTTGTTGTCCCGAAACTATTATTCCGACTAGGGTCTAAATCGGACAGTTACACTCCGCAAGCATACCTAAACCAAATCAAATTTTCACCATTTTATACATATATAAGCAACCAAAGCATGCTATTTCATATACTTTTCATGCCATCTATCCTCAACCATTTCAACTACTAAATTTCATATTTAAAACATACTAAATCATTATGCCAAAATCATCAAAGCTTACATAAGTAACAAATGCATTTCCTTATCAACTTATCAACTATTTCATGTCACAAAACATACCATATCATCATCTTAAATCAAAACACAATGTACCAACTTCCAAGCAATAATACTTCGACTTGCAACTATCCAAAGGAGCAACCATTTAATCATACCAAACAAGCCAATACATAAGGCATTATATACATCACATATATTACTTATCAAACACATAATTTAAGCCAACTTAAATGGCCAAATACATACTAACATTTACAAGCCAAATCTCATGGCTCAAAATCATAACTCAAAACATATCAAGATAATACCAACCTATACATGCCATATACCATATATACAAAGCTCCAAAAGTACCAACAAGATGATTGATAGTGTGATGACGTTTCTAGATGATCCTTGAGTCCGAGCTAGCTTTGATAATCTATAAAATAGTGAAAAATAAACACAGTAAGCTTTTAAAGCTTAGTAAGCCATATACAAATAAAGTCATCATATGAATATTTGCATATAAATTCAAATATGCTAAGCATAGCTAAACATATACAATTTCACAAAACTTTCTCATTATACACATATTCAATATCTTAATCGATTTCATCAAATACTTCTCGTTTTCCATACTCGTATGAATCTCGTATATACCTGAGTCACGTATCTCATTCACATATTCTTTCTCAACTTGACTTTGCCTGATGAACCGTTTGAAATTGTTAAGGATACTTGAAAATCACATAAGCTTGCACAATGCCATATCCCAGATATGGTCTTACATGTTATCATATATCGATGCCACTGTCCCAAACAGGGTCTTACACGAAATCATAATACGATGCCAATGTCCCAGGCATGGTCTTACACGTAATCACAATACAATGCCAATGTCCCAAACATGGTCTTATATGTAATCACATCTCGATAACCTAATGTCATGACATTCGTATCCTATACTATTCCTAAGGCTCGTACTAAACTTTCGAATGTTGTAACTCCATCGATTCTTGCTCGTAATTGCTCGTTCAACATTTATAACAATTAAATGACAAATAAACACATATAATTCTATTTAAAGACATTTATTTGCATATGAACTTACCTCATATATACACTGAATGGATCGTATCGACTACTCGACAACTTTCAATTTCCCCCGATCTAAATCTGATTTTTTTCGTTCTTGATCTATATATATTCAAAATTAATCCATTTAATCACCAACTCAATCAATTTCATCCACAAACACATATTTAAGCCAATTTTCACTTTGGCCCTAAAGTTCCACATTTATTCAATTTAGTCATTATTTCACAAATACACAAAATTCATAAAATTTAAGGACAACCCATGCTAGCCGAATTTTGTATAGCTTCATAGCAGCCCATATTTTCATTTATTTCACACTTTTAACCACAACATTTCACATTTTCTCAATTTAATCCCTAATTGACATTTTCATTCAAAATCCCTTAACAAAACTTGATAATCTATCATTTATTTTCCATTTTTCATCAACATCTACCACAAAGCTCAAGCATTCATCAATGGCATTTCACAAAATCATCAACAAACACAAAAATTAAAGTACGGGTTAGCTAGCACTCGATACAACGATCACAAAAACATAAAAATCATCAAAAATTAAACAAAAATCACATACCAATTGAAGCTCACAAGTGCCGAATGTTCATGCCCTATTTTAGCTTCTTCTTCTTTGTTATTTTCGGCTAAGGATGATAAAAGATGAAAGAAATTTTGTTTTGTTTTAATAATATTAACTTAATAACCAAATTACTATTTTAACCATTAATTAAAACATTATAATTCACATAATTCAAGGCCATTTATGTCCATCTCCATTATCAATGGACTAATTACATCATAAGGACCTCATATGTAACAAACCATAGCAATTAGGCACTTTTAACTTATAGCATGCTACTTTTGCATTTTACGCGATTAAGTCCTTTTCCTCAAATTGAGCTATTAAACGATAAAATTAGCTCACGAAATTTTCAGACATGTATATTCACATGCTGTAATCACCAAAAATAATATTAAAGTAATTTTTTGACCTCAGATTTGTGGTTTGAAAATCACTATTTTGATTTAGCTAAAACCAGGCTGTTACAAAAATACACACATATTCATCAATGAAAAACCCTAAATCTTTAACAGTTTTGCAAATTAATCCCTGGGCTAGCTAGATTAAGCTGCAACGATCTTAAAAACATAGAAACCATTAAAAACAGGATAAAGACCATACCTAAATGAGCAATAAAAGCTTGGCCAAATGAAAACCCTAAAAATGGCTTTTGTTCACTCAAAATTCGGTGGATGTTGAAGATAGATGAAAAGAATTTGCTTTTTTTTTGTTATGAATTTTAACATTAAATTACTAAATTACAAAATTAACCCTGGCTATTAACATAAAAATCAGTTAGTCATGTGTCCACCTTTGTCCAATAACATTAACAAAGGTCTTATTACCATTTAAGGACCTCCACTTTAAGGTTCCATAGCTATTCAACACCTTTAGCTAATACAACACAAGTTTTACACTTTACACGATCTAGTCCTTTTTATTAAATTAAGCATTCAAAATATAAAATTTCTTAACGAAATTTTCACACAATCACACTATCATGCTGTAGACATTAAAATAATAATAAAATAATTATTTTAACCTCAAATTTGTGGTCCCAAAACCACTACTCCGATTTGTCTAAAAACGGGCTATTACAACTCTCCCTCTTAGGAATTTTCGTCCCCGAAAATCTTACTAGAAAAAAGGTTAGGGTACTGTTTTCTCATAGCTTCCTCGGGTTCCCATGTAGCTTCTTCAATACTGTGACGTTTCCATAGAACCTTCACTAAAGCTATGCTTTTATTTCTCAACTCTTTAATCTCTTGAGCCAAAATTCTGATCGGTTCTTCATTATACGTCATATTAGGCTGAATTTCAATCTCTGTCGGAGAAATTACGTGTGGCGGATCTGATCTATATCGACGTAACATCGACACATGAAATACATTGTGGATCCTTTCTAACTCTGACGGTAAAGCTAGCCGATATGCCACTGGCCCTATTCTCTCAATAATCTCATACGTCCCGATAAATCACGAACTCAATTTTCCTTTGTGACCAAAACAACGAATCTTCGTCCACAAAGATACTTTCAAAAATACCCTATCGTCAATTTGAAATTCGTTGTCTGTACGTTTCAAATCCGCGTGCAATTTTAGTCGATCTGAAGCTGTTTCAAACTGTCGCGAATTACTTTCACTTTATCTTTGGTCTCTCTAACCAAATCAACCCCGTGAATCTTTTTCTCCCTCAGCTCAGTCTAGTACAACGGAGTTCGACATTTGAGACCATATAATGCTTCATACGCAGCCATCTTTAAGCTCAATTGAAAACTGTTGTTATATGCTAATTCAACCAAGGCTATATACAGAATGAACCATGAACCATTATTAGCTAACACATATGACCACAAGACCAAGTCCCTATACATGCCATAAACTCAAAATACTTGAATTCATCAATACCCAAAATGATAGTTGGATCCCGAGATAGCTTGATGACATTATAAAACATGGGAAACGAAGGGGGGTAAGCTATATAGTTTAGTAAGTCCATATGAAAATAATAAGTAACTCTTACCAATCATTTACCAGGTCCAATAATATGAACACAAGATAATATAATTTGAATAAAACTCACATTTATAACTTATTCAGTCACATTGTTTGTTCTATCAATTTGCAAGAATAATTTAACATATCTTGACATTAGCCTAATAACCGAAATCTCTCCATTATAACCGTTTAACACAATCAACCAATCATTTCAAACCTTATAATAAACATGTATATTAATTATGACTATCGTAACGCCCCGAATTTGGGCCTAGAAGTATTGGGCCTTAAGTATGAGTCTGTAAGGGGGTTGTGTATAAGTATTTAATTGTGCAAGAAAATGACACAATTGATTGTCTGCTACAGTGGTTAAGTGATTTGGAGTGTTTGGGAGTGTTGGAAAAGTCCTGGGTTCGAACCTGGGCTTTAGCAAAAATTTTGGTTTTAAGTGAATAAAACCCTAGATGCTTGGATGATGGCCTTTTAAATTATTGTGTTAAGTAAATGACATAAGAAAACATGTGGTTTAGTGGTTAGGGCATCATTAAGGTTGCAAGGGAGCCTGGGTTTAAGTCTTGGCTCTTGCAATTTATTTTGGTTTTTCTTTTAAAGGAACCTGGACTTTTTCCTATAGGCCTTATAATTAATTGAGGATAAAATATGACATAGAAAGAGCCTGTGGTGAAGTGGCAATGTGGCGTGTTGTGTAACTGTGAGGTTTGAGGTTCAAGTATTGGGATGCACAGTGGAGTATTTATTTTGCTATTTGAGCTGTGTAGGAGGTAGAGTTGGACTGAAACTCTATGGTTGAAGTGGTCATAAGAATGAGGAATTTTCCTAATGGTTGAAAGCAATCCAACATCGGGAAGCTAACATGAGAATTGGTAAGAAGCTGACTTTAACTAGAGCGAACCAGATGAGTTGGGGAGGGGGAAAGTGATTAAGACTCAATGTAGGATGTGCCAAGGTTGGCAATCGTGGACTTCGGCGCATTCTCAAAAACAGGTGTGTATTCATGCCCTTCTTTGTTGGAAATCAAGAAAAGCAGAAAAGCCCAAACTTCGGCATTTGAGGCCTCACGAGCGTGCGATCGCTCGTAGGGTAAAAAGAGCCCACAAACCATGGGCAACAGACTGTAGAGGCCACCACGAGTGTTCTCGTGTACTGGGCCTCGATAGGCCTAATGGGCCCGCTTGTGTAAATCTAATTGTTAGGTGGGAAGTAGTTGGGCTTGTCATGTCATGTGCATGGCATAGGTCGTTAAGGGCTTCGTTGGGCCGAAATGGGCCGTGAGGGCCTAATGGGCTTGTGGGCCCCACATAAATTAAATCCACGGTAAGTGATAAATCTTGGACTAGGCTATGTAGGTCACATAGTCGTAGCTAAATTTGGGCTAAATGGGCCACACGAGCGTGTGGGCCCATTTGGGCTGAATAATGGGCCTTAGGTCCCATTTACACCGTTAGGTCTGTTTAGGTTACTTAAGTAACTCGAGGTGACTGTGGACCTTTTAAGAGGTCAATTATCTGTATCGAGACCCTAGAGGATAAAATGACCAAAATACCCCTGAGGGGTAAAAATTACTATTCTACCCCTAATGGGTGGAAATGACTATTATACCTTAGAGATAGGCTGATTGATGAGTGTATGATATATGCATGACGATATCTGAGTATGAGATATTGCATAGATGAAATATTATGACATGACATTCTACATTGGGGTTTGGATACTGATTTGGAAGAAGTACTATTCTGGTGGCTTTGCCACATATTCTGATATTAGTGGCTACGTCATTTTTACCACTATTAGCAGCTTTGCTACGTTACTATTAGCAGCTACTCTGCGATATTGGTGAGTTGGCTGGGTGGGTTGATTTAATCCCCACACGGTGAGTTGGTTGGTACGGGTGGTGAGTACGATGGATTGGGTTGGGTTGCATACCTGTCTTGTGATTATACTATTTTGGGCATAGGCCCACACTGTTACTGCGTATGGCTTAGGCCCAGACTGTACTATTGTTGAATAGGGCTTTTTGGCCCGTTCTTGTATATGATGCATTCGTTATGTTGGACCGATGGGATTACACAATGAGTTTTCGTAAACTCACCCTTCTTTTAACTGTGCAGGTAATCCCCAGCCTTAGACGATTTGGAGCCACGAGGGACTCAATGGCGGCCACACGTCCGCAGATTGGTTGTTAATGATTCAATTTATTTAAGCTTTCATATTTGGATTTTAATTATGTAATAAGGCCATGTGGGGGGTTTTTAACTTTTAATGGGCTTTTGATTTCATATTCTAATCTGCTAGAGTAGGAAGATCGAATTTTCAAAATAATTATTGTCAAACACTACATTTCCGCAACATTTTCAAAATGCTTTCTCAACTTAATTTTGTTTTACATCAAGTTTTAGTAATTAATTTAAAACTAGCTTCTACAACTAAAAGAGATTTTGGGAATAAAATTATATATTTTTCAATAAACCACGTGTTGAAAATAAACTAACGGAACTGGGATTTCACCCAAGTTTTCAAATAAGAAGGGTTTTCAAGGAACACAGGGTTTTCGAAAAACACTCAGATGTGACATACCAAAGTCGGCCGTAATGTCTACGCCGGGTTTGGGGTGTTACAAGTGTTCACTTTTCAAGCATATATCCTAACATCTTTCGATTGTTTAAAGCCCATATCTTCTCATAATCATTTTAATAGGCAATTATGCCAATCTTTCCTTTTTCTCATATCTGATAAATCACAATTTGTCTGAATCAAACATGCTAGATCATAACTCAATTTGGCCCGAAAGCCAATTACACGATCGCCAACAGAATTTACCATATATTTCGTACATCACAAGTATAGATCAATAATCACGAGGCTTTCACAAAAACATTCTCATGGAAACCATGAACTCATAATATCATGAAGTCAATGCTTATAAACTTTATGTACATACCTATACAAATTAGTAATACTTACATTCTCTTTCTCTTCTTTGACATATCCATTAAATTACCCGTTGAACCACTTGGAATATACTAAAGGATACTTGGGAATCTCGTACATACAGTACCGTACCAATGCAATATCCCAGATATGGTCTTACATGTAATCTCATATCGATGCCAATAGCCCAGCTATGGTCTTACACGAAGTTTCATATCGATGCCATATCCCATATATGGTCTTACACGAAGTCTCATATAGATTCCATATCCCAGATATGGTCTTACACGAAGTCTCATATCGATGCCATATCCCAGATGTGGTCTTACACTTAACCTCAGTAACCCTAATGTCATGACATTTGTATCTTATCTATTCCTAAGGTTTAATCGAGACTTTCGCTGTATCGAATCTCTATTGGTCATTTCTATAGTATCGTACTCAATAGCATTCACATTTCATTTCAATAATATAGCATTTACCAAAATTATATCAATTAAGCATGTATACATATATAATTTAATGCTTATTAAACATACAAACTTACTTTGACATAAAAATGGCGAAAAGGACCTAACCGTCAAATACTCGTTTTCTCCCCATTCTAATTCCAAACCTCATTTTTCTTGATCTATAATATCACATTTAACTTATTTAATCATTATACTATTCAAATCAGGCAAAAATCACATTATGGCAAAAATTACATTTTTACCTTTAAAGTTTCACATTTTTACATTTTAGTCCCTAGGCTCGTAAAATGAAATGTACTTAATTCTTTAATACCCATGCCTAGCCAAACCTTATACATGCTTATTACAGCCCACATTTTTCTTCTATTCGCATTTTAACACCTACTTTACAACTTTTTAAAAAGAAGTCCTTTTTAGGCATTTTCATCGAGAATCACTTAGCAAAAGTCGTTTATCAAACAACTAACATACATTTTCTACCATTAAATATCAAAATACACAAATATCCATCATTGGGTAAAATTTTAGAATTTTATTATATCTTAAATTAGTGGTAGAAATAGATCATGTTATGAGGATTTCAAAAACATGAAAATCATTAAAAACGGGGCTAGAATAGACTTACAATCGAGCTTGGAAGCTTGAAAAACCATAGCCATGGTTTTTTCTTGTACATTCAGCCATGGGGTAGAAGATGAGAAAAAATTGGCTTTTAATTTCGCTTTTTAATTCAATTTCTTACCAAATTACTAAAATTACTAATCTAATTACTATTTAAGGACCTCCAATTGAAAATTTCATAACAATTAGACACCTCTAGCTTATAGAACTCAAGTTTACAATTTAGTCCTTTTGACTAAATTGAGTGCCCCAACGTCAAAATTTTTGAACGAAATTTTCATGAAATCATTCCATATGATTGTAGACCATAAAAATATAATAAAAATAAATTTTTCTGCATCGGATTTCTGCTCTCGAAACTACTGTTCCGACTAGACTCAAAATCGGGCTGTTACAACTCTCTCCCTTAGGGATTTTCGTCCCCGAAAATCTTACCAAAAAAAGGTTTGGGTAATGTTCTCGTATTTTTGTCTATCTCGTCAAAGAGTCCTCTTTGAGGGAAATACTTCTAGAAGCACTCTGTCATCAATCCAGATTCCAATATCTTAAATTTTCAAATATGTATACTACTTATGTAAGTCTGAAGTTGCTTTCAACTTTCATGAATCACTTTCATCTTTTTCCTCAGAATCACAAATCAATTCCACTTCGTATGTCTTTTTCCAATTACCTTGAACTATGAAACACAGTGTCGAAGCATATCGTCAAAGATCCGAATTACTCTCTAAGGCTTACCTTCAATATAGAGATGAATTACATTGCCAAGATGTAACTACATACTCAAATTATATTCCTAATCATCAGAACATCTTCTTCAAAAAACTGCATATTTATTACTCCCTGAATGAACAAAAGAGCTACTATTGAGTCTCGTACAACTTTTTCTGCATAAGATCTGGACAATTTATCACGTGAATTCTATCTCTGAGTAATAATAACAGAAATCAGAATCAAAGGTCATCTCACACTATACTCGTTTAGTTTATTACTCACTATCACATTCCTGATATTCTCAATTTTGCAAAGAAAATGATAGGAACTCGGGTATGGATGTCACGAGTCGTGTTGTTGCCCAATCGTTTAAATTGGGTAAGATTGAGAATTTGTAAAAATAGGCTTAAGATAGTTGAAGGATAAGTTAAAAGGAAAGGTTTCAAAAAGGTTAAAGAAACAATGATAGATGGTAGGCTAAAGCTTAAGAATAAACCAACACTATAGATTCGTGTTGACGTAAAACTTAGAAAGCAATTAGGTTGAAAAGGGTGATGAAAAAATATATAGTAAGGATCATTTGATAGTAAACCTCGACCGGCTATCTACAAAGATAGGAACCTCAGTATGGTGAACGCCACACTTGGATACAAGTAATAAGTTCAAAAAATAAATAGAATTGACGCCACAAGGGTTGCTTGATAAGCCAACTCAGTCTTTGGAGAAAAATGGGAGTTGAACACTCACAAAGTAATAAGATATTATCAAATTCATAAAAAAAGAAGGTCCTTTTACAAAGTCTGATTTCTCCTATTTATAGTGCTAGAAAATGCTAGACGAATAGTCACAAGAATTCATCTTAATGTGCTAATTAAAAACTGAAATAAAGTTCAAGTCTTTTGACATTCTTGAACCAAATAACTCCACTATTGAATTCTTTTCAATTCAGCTGAATGAATAACCATAAATGCTTGAAAAATGACTCTTGAATTGTCCTTTGGCTAGCCAAATAGACACCAGCTCCTTAAAGGCATTTTGAATGCTTTGAGTTAATTTTTGAAGTAGCAAAAATGGCTAGTAGATGAAAAGGTTGCTGCTAAAATAAAAGGATGGTATAATGCTCCTTAAAGCTCCTTAAATGATGTATAAAACCTCATTTGTAACAGCCCCCTTGCTTGTAACTGAAAATGACCTGAAAAGCCACTTTATTGAATGTGTAACAGCCTTGAATTGTAACGGTTATGATCTGAAGAGTTACTTGCATTTAAACACATTAAATTGAACTTATTAAACACATTTAAGCACTTATTGAACATGCACTCATTAAAACTTAACTTAGATAAATGGCCTAAAACCTATGCAACAATTATTCCAGCAACTAGTTAAATTAATAGAAGCATAATTAATTAAACTTAAACCTTGCATAAATAAATAATCCTAGTAACTAGATTAATTAAGAGCAACACTTATTAAATGAAGTACAACAAAAACTCTATTAATTAAACTAAAAAAAACTAAGATGAGTTGAATAAAGTCCAGCAACTCATTTATTAAAATTAGATGAGTTTATTAAAATTCAGATTCAACTTGCAATAAATTGTAAGTGACGCCAATTGAGCTGTTCCATGCATGGCTATTGGATTCGACTTCGTGCTCTCCCCAAGCTCGATCCACATAGCTTGCTAACGCTTCTTGAAATTTCTTAGCTCGTGATTGAGTTATAGGTCCTCGTGGTAGCTTAATAGATTCGGTAGTAATTTCTCGAGCTATGGTCGCATCAGAAAACATCACTTTAGCTTTTTAATTTAGCTAGATTCAGACTTCCATCAAATAAGATTATTCATGTAACCAACACTCACAAAATGATCAAAGGCTTTCCATTCAAGCATCTGTAACTATATCTACTCCTCCAAAGGATAATCGTTAACTAATCACAATCTTTCAATAGTTCAAGCCATCAACGTTGTCTTAATTTCAGATTTTTAAGTAACATTAGATACTTTATACTCTTGGAATCAAGAAGCATATGACGTTTTTTTCATTGAATAAATGATGTCATCAATTTCTCAACACAGACATACTAGCGGCCGACTCTAAGTCACTTGTCGAACAATTCTTTTAATGAGATTTTAACCGTCAAAAAGCATAAACTGTCACTTTACATTCTTGTATTAAAACACTTTCCAATCTGTTCGATAGTGCATCACTAAAAAATCACGAATTCTTTACTCAATTCAAACAGAACCCAAAACCAGTGCTTCGGTTAATAACACCTTCAACTATTTTCAACTTTGCTAACATGCAACAAACCATTCAAACTTTCACAAATGTGATAACTTTATCAATTAGAACAGCTTTAACTCATAACAACATCATTTGATTAAAACAAATCTAATAGGTATATCTGTGTATCATACATTCTAGAATATGAATTATTCCTTCAAACTGTCCGTCTATTCACCCATGAATGTACAAGATTTTATTTTCTTAGCTGAGGATAAACTAAAATGCATATAACTTAAATTACCTTTCAACCGACTAGCTCGCTTAGATAAAAACAACTAAGTCGATCTCAACTATTAAATAATAACATATCAAAATACTCCTTTCTTCATGCTGTTAAACAACTCAAACATACAATCTTTTATAATTCCCTTAACATGCTAATCAATGATCTTTACAACTGCAATAGCTCAAGAAAACAAAGTATCCTGATTGAACTCATTGACCTTAATCAAACTTACCTGAGAAAAGAAAACCATAATACAATTTGAGCTTGAGCTTCCGCTATCTATACCTTTGCCGATGTCAATTCCTTTCACGAAAATTAGAGAATTCCTGATACCAGAATCACCACGTTCCTATGATCGAACCAGAAATACACCCATAATAGACATAGTTATTACAAGTTAAAGAATACACTTTAAAGACGAGTTATGATTGATAATTTACAAAATAAGAATGATAAGAAAACCGAGATAAAGAAATCCAAGATACGATACCATATTGGAAGTCCGAGAACATAAATCATATGAAAATAATAAAGATCTTGATGATTCCTTAGAGAAAACCAAAAGAAAAACAATGCTTGCACACTCTAGAATCAATTGTAACAGAGATAATATATTTTCCAAATATATATATATATATAAAACAAAACAACATCCAGTAGAAACAAAACAATAGCCTCACATAAATTTTCACCATCAACTTTTATTCCAAACATAATAGAATAGAACCCCAAAGAGAGAGAGAGCTAAGATATGCTGATCATTAACCAACCAGACCAATAGTGCTTTCACCTAACATTATAATCAGCTAGCATTCTCATACGATAAGAATTTCATCAGAAAACGAACAATTACATATATCTCAGAGGATAAGTGAATATATAAAATACCCAGGAGAGATCATCATAATCTTTCAATTACAATTGTTATACTCAGACATCTTTACGATTCAAACATCATTTCTCTGACTAATTCTGTCATCACTAATCCCGCATTATTCCATTCACTAATGAAAATCAATTCGAAAGAAATTCCAGCAAATTCATACTTTAGACATCATACCTGAATGAGTCGATTAGCCGAGATTAACTTTTTCTTTAATCGTGACATTGCAAAATCTAAATGATCTTTAGAATAACCTAGCATCTTTTCAAAAATTGTATTCACTTGCCAAGCTATTCTCAACTCTGACCACATTATTAGTTATTCCGCTATTGAACTCTTTAGTCTCTCACTTGTGAGCTCATTCAACATAAATCTCATGAAATTTTGTCATAAAATACCACATTGGTAAGTGGGTAAGGTCGTATAGCCTCTAACTCGACTCTCATATATACATACATGTAACTTAACATTCATCATCAACATAATATCATAACAATCATATAATTCACTTCAAGCAAATCAACATACATATTTAAGCTACACAAACTTTCCAATTATCTTATTTAAACAAATGCACATATATATACATTCCATAAATTTTGAGTAAGTTTACTTATCGCATTCATTTAGTCAAACAAGTTATGTAACACCCCTTACCTGTACCCGACGCCGGAATAGGGTACGAGGTATTACCAGATCATAATACATACCATTAAATAAAACCGAGACAAAAATATGGCATCCAATTAGATCATAAATCATTATAACATATGCCTTTATCAATACTAGCCAATTTCAATGGCTTTGTACAAAATAATCTGTCAAATACTGTAACTAATATTTTATACCTAGGCAATTATGACATGTAACAAAATAACTAAGCCTACTATACATGCCATAATTCAAAATGTTTAGTTTAAATACCAAAAGTATTGATAGTGCGGGCAGATCTTCAACGATCTCTAACTCCTGTGCTAGCTGGATGACACTATAAAACAAAAGAGAGAAAAGAAAGTAAGCTTATAGCTTAGTAAGTAAGTGTATAAATAATGAATAAGGAATCTAATATGTTCACAAAATAACTCAACCATATCTATTTTTAATTTCACTATTTACTCCAATTTGATCAAGTTGTCCCTCTTGCATCATGTTCACTGAATAAATCATAACTCGAGTTACGAAACTCGAAATTCAAATCCGTAAAATTTTCTTAAAACTAGACTCATATTAATTCTTACTAAAGTTTTTCTAGAATTTTTGGTTCATCCAATTAGTACAGTTTATTAGTTAAATTTTCCCCTGTTATATAGCTCGACTGATCTGACCTCTATTCACTACGAATTTGTTTTCTCCCTATACAAAAGTAAAATAGCCATCAAATTTGTTTCGTTAAAAACTAGACTCAATAAGGAATCTAGGCATATAAACTATATTTCTGAATTAGTTTTTTACAATTTTTAATGATTTTTCAAAGTCAGAACAGGGGATCACGTAGTCATTCTGAACAAGTCTCACAAAAATATAAATATCTCAAATTATAGGATCCCTTTACTTGCTCTGTTTCTTTTACATGAAAATAGACTCGTTAAGATTTAATTTCATATCTCATTCAGCCTCTAATTAAATTCTTACTATTTTTGGTGATTTTTCAAATTCACATCACTGCAACTGTCCAAAACAGTATTATTGCTAATTCACTCTTTCACACTTTCTTTGTATTAACCTAATTTTAACATGCATATGACAATTCATTTTCACCACATTTCATACATCACAAGTATAGGTCCATGCTTACAATGTCACCATAAAATCATCCCGTTGAACACTTCGGATCAATCCTCGATACTTGGTGGTTTCAGCACATAACTCCACCCATCATATTTCACATAGTTCGGCTCTCTTGTACACATAGTGAACACTTAGTACTACCCATGTGACCTAGCCAGTTTATCTCGTAGCTCTCTTGTCTACATGGTGTCCTTCACTTGGAACCACACATGCGACCTAGCTACATTTATCCTCTCTCGTCGCTCTCTTGTCTACATGGTATACATCCCGTATCACACATGTGACCTAGCTACCACATAGTACCTCGTAGCTCTCTTGTACACGTGATGTGCACTCTACACCATACATGTGACCTAACTACGTACCATCTGTATTATCTAATCTTTTCGAAGGTTCAACCGGGATTTTTCACTATATTACTTATTTCCATTCTTCCAATAGTCGATTATGATTCAAAATCAACTAAAATATATATAATATGCTGAAATATAAAACGTAAATAAAGATAATGTATTATTTACATACAAACTTACCTCAGTGCAAAATATGAAAATTTTGCAATTTAGTCCAAAATCTTTTGCTTCCCCCGTTCGAGGTCGATTCCATGCCTTTCTTGATCTATAACAACACATTTAGCTCATTTAACACTCATACTATCTATTTCAATCCAAAAATCACATTATGGAAAAATTACGTTTTTGCCCCCTAACTTTTACAAAATTATGATTTTACCCCTAGGCTCGGAAATTTAATTTCAGCCCTTATTCTTATGTTTTATGACATGCTGATCATTTTTCCCTTCTATGGAAACATCAAATTCTCACTCTAACACATAGTTATGAACAATAGGTATTTTTACCGGTTATGCCATTTTGCTCGTTTTCGCTAAAAATCGCTTAGAAAAGATCGTTCTCCTAACTTTAAATATTCATATTCTACCATCAAACATCAAAATACATGCATATTATTCATGGGTAAATTTTTAAACATAAACTTTAACTTGAAATAATGGTAGAAATAGGTAAACCGAGCTACGAGGATTTCAAAAATGTAAAGAACAGTAAAAACGGGGCTTGAATGCGCTTACTGTTGAGCTTGAAAGCTTGGAAAAAACCCTAGCTATGGTGAACATACAAGGTTCGGCCAAGGAAGAAGATGAATGGACAAAATTTTGGCTTATTTTTCCCATTTTATTTCTTTTAATTACCAAATGACAAAAATACCCTTAAGGCCTTTCTTTAAAATTTTGTCCTATTCATGCCCATTTTTGTCCATATAAAGTATAATGGTCTAATTGCCATTTAAGGATCTCTATTTAAAACCCCCATTTCAATCAAGTACCTTATGAACTAGAACACACATTTTTCACCTATTTCAATTTAGTCCTAAACATCAAATTAAACACCTAGTTATAAAATTTTCAACCTCGGATTCGTGGTTTCGAAACCACTGTTCCGTTTTGGCCCTAAATTGGGCTGTTAAAAGTTAGGCACTTAACATCATATGAATGTCAAATAAACATGGATGAGCTTATCACAATATAAACTTTCATTTCGTTTCATAATCACCATAATCCATTGAAACACAACATTCAACCAGAACAATGACATTTTACCCATATTTCTCAACTTATGGTTATTTCATTTTGTACATCATCACATACATATCATGAACTCTTATTCATGCCTTTCTATGTTTCAACTTATCACAAACACATTTTAGAATATCTTAGTATCACTTTTAGCGTTTTCAAAAGTAGCTCGATTGGAAAGCATCTCTGTCTCAACAAATAATTTCATCAGAGTCGGGAGATATCACACTATCACAGGTAGTAATATGGCATGTATAGCTAGACTCACATACGCTACGTTAGTCTATGAATCGGCTAAACCATAGCTCTGATACTACTAAATGTAACACCCTTTACCCATGTTTGATATCGAAACAGGGTACGAGGCATTACCGGACTTAAACAAAAGCAAACATACATTTTCGAGTCATAAATTTTCGTCCAAATTAAAAATTTTTGAAATCGAGCATAAAGTCCCTAACACGAGCCTACGAGCCCCAAAATGAGCCTAACACACGCCTGTATAGCCTAGGACATGCCCGTATGGGCAGGCCATGTGGTCACACACGCCCGTGTCCCTAACTCGTGTAACTCTCTATTTGTCACCCAAGAGCAAATTGAAGTCACACAGCCATGGTACATGCCCGTGTCTCGAGGCTGTGTCCTTCATACGGTTGAGACACACGGCTGTGTCTCATACCTGTCTGCTCGATGCTGAGCACTTTGTTTTGCAACAATTTAGGTGTAAGGGACACACGGCCAAATCCCACGCCCATGGGGCTGACCATATGTTACACACGGCTTAGATACACCCCGATGTGACTGCCCGTGTGGACAAAAACAATGCTATTTACCAAGATATTTTGCCACCCTTACTTTCACACATATACACACCATCACATGGCACAAATTCAAACATATAAAAGCAACCAAACAACCACAACCATGACAATAACATGTCATTCTCATACCATTATTAATCATGCTTAAAACATCAACCTTTCCACATCAAATTATGCAACTTTCCACACTCACAAATGACACTAATATAAATATACTCATAACCAATATTAACCAACTTCCAAGGCTATATATAGAATGAACCATGAACCATTATAAGACAACACATATGACTACAAGACCAAGTCTCTATACATGCCATAAACTCAAAATACTTGAATTCATCAATACCCAAAATGATAGCTTGATAGTATGATAGGATCTCCAGTGATCTCCAACCCGAGCTAGCTTGACGGCACTATAAAACATGAGAAAGGAAGGAGGTAAGCTTATAGCTTAGTAAGTCTGTATAAAAATAATAAGCAACTCTTCCCAATCATTTACCAAGTCTAATAATATAAACATAAGATAATATAATTTGCATTAAAACTCATAGTTATAACTTATTCAGTCACATTGTTTGTTCTATCAATTTGCGAGCATTATTTAACATGTCTTGACATTAGCCTAATAATCGAAATCTCTCCATTATAACCGTTTACCACAATCAACCAATCATTTCAAACCTCATAATAAACATGCATATTAATTTTGAGTGTTCACTTTTCAAGCATATATTCTAACATCTTTCAATTGTTTAAAGCCTATATCTTCTCATAACCATTTTAATAGGCAATTATGCCAATCTTTCCTTTTTTCTCATATTCGATAAATCAAAATTTGTGTGAATCAAACATGCTGGATCATAACTCAATTTGGCCCGAAAGCCAATTACACGATGGCCAATCGAATTTACCATATATTTCGTATATCACAATTATAGATCAATAATCATGAGGCTTTCGGAAAAACATTCTCATGGAAACCATGAACTCATAATATCATGAAGTCAATGCTTATAAACTTTATGTACATACCTGCACAAATTTGTAATACTTACATGCTCTTTCTCTTCTTTGACATACCCATTAAATTACTCGTTGAACCACTTGGAATACTAAAGGATTCTTGGGAATCTCATACACACAATACCTTACCAATGCCATATCCCAGATATGGTCTTACATGTAATCTCATATCAATGCCAATAGCCGAGCTATGGTTTTACACGAAGTCTCAAATCAATGCCATATCCCAGATATGGTCTTACACGAAGTCTCATATCGATGTCATATCCCAGATATGGTCTTACACGTAATCTCAATAACCCTAATGTCATGACATTTGTATCCTATCTATTCCTAAGGTTCAACCGGGACTTTTGCTGTATCAAATCTTTGTCGGTCATTTCCATAGTATTGTACTCAATAGCATTCACATTTCATTTCAATAATATTGCATTTTCCACAATTATATTAATTAAGCATTTATACACATATAATTTAATACTTATTAAACATACGAACTTACCTCGACATAAAAATGGCAAAAAGGACCTAACCATTAAATACTCGTTTTCCCCCGTTATAATTTCGAACCTCATTTTTCTTGATCTATAATATCACATTTAACTTATTTAATCATTATACTATTCAAATCAGCCCAAAATCACATTATGGCAAAAATTACATTTTTACCCTTAAAGTTTCACATTTGTACATTGTAGTCCCTGGGCTCGTAAACTGAAATGTACTCAATTTCTTCAGTACCCATGCCTACCCGAACCTTATACATGTTTATAACAGCTCACATTTTTCTTTTACTCGCGTTTTAACACCTACTTTACAACTTTTTACAAATAAGTCCTTTTTAGGCATTTTCATCAAAAAATACTTAGGAAAAGTCGTTTATCAAACAACTAACATGCATTTTATACCATTAAACATCAAAATACACAAATATCGATCATGGTTAAAATTTGAGGCTTTGATTATGTCTTAAATTAGTGGTAGAAATAGAGAGATCATGTTACGAGGATTTCAAAAACACAATAATCATTCAAAACGGGGCTAGAACTGACTTACCATCGAGCTTGGAAGCTTGAAAAACCCTAGCGATGGTTTCTTCTTGGTACATTCGGCCATGGGGTAGAAGATGAGCAAAAATTGGCTTTTAATTTAGCTTTTTAATTCATTTAATTACCAAATTACTAAAATGCCCTTAATGAAAAACTTTAGAAACATACCTAACCATGTCCATTTTTGTCCACCAACTTAACCAATGGTCTAATTACCATTTAACGACCTCCAATTGAAAATTTCATAATAATTAGACACCTCTAGCTTAGAGAACTCAAGTTTTGCACTTTTTACAATTTAGTCCCTTTGACTAAATTGAGTGCCCAAACGTCAAAATTTTTGAACGAAATTTTCACAAAATCATTCCATAAAATTGTAGACCATAAAAATATAATAATAAATTTTTCTGCGTCGAATTTCTGGTCCCGAAACCACTATTTCGACTAGACCCAAAATCGGGCTGTTACAAACCGTCAGTTTGATGATGAAATGCGGTACTAAAGAGTAATCGTGTAGCCAAAGATTCTTGTAATTTCTTCCAAAATTAAGATGTAAACCTCAGATCTCTATCTAAAATAATAGAAACTAGCACCCCATGTAATCTGACAATCTTAGAGATGTACAATTCAGTTAATCTATCAAGCGAAAAGTTGTACGTACCAGAATGAAATGTGTCGATTTTTTCAAACGATCAACAATAACACAAATTGCATCTTTCTTTTTTGGAGATAGGGTAATCCCAATATGAAATCCATCGTATCTCTATCCCATTTCTGCTCTGGTATCATCACCAGCTGTAGTAATCTCGAAGGCACTTGATGTTCGGTTTTAATTTGTTGACAAACTAAGCATCTCGACACAAATTTTGAAATGTATCATTTCATGCTTGACCACCAGTACAACTATTTCAAATCATTGTATATTTTAGTACTCCCCAGATGAACAGATAAACAACCACTGTGTGCTTCGTGTAGAATTTTCTGAATAAGCTCGAGATTCTTTGGTACACAAATTCTACCTCGGAACATTAAACAACCATCAGATCTGATCTGATAGTCTGAATCAGCAATCGACTCGTATTGTACTCTTTTAGCTTGTAACTCGTTGTCACACTTTCGAGCTTCACAAATTTACTGAAGAAATAAGGATTTAGCTTTTAACTCAGATAAAATCGAACCATCATCAGTCAAGGTTAACTGTGTACTCATCGTTCGCAAAGAAAATAAAGATTTTCTACTCCGAGCATCCACAACTACATTCGTTTTCCCCAGATGATAATCAATCACTAACTCGTAGTCTTTCAGCAACTCTAGCCATCTTCGTTGTCTCAAATTCAAATATTTTTGATCATTATATACTTCAAACTCTTGTGGTCGGTAAAGATATGGCACTTCTCACCAAATTAATAATGTCGCCAAATTTTTAATGCAAACACAATAGCGGCCAATTCTAAGTCGTGCGTCGGATAATTCTTTTCATGCGATTTTAATTGTCTGGAAGCATAAGCTATCACTTTGCCCTCTTGCATCAAAACACATCCCAAACTGTTCAATGACGCGTTGCTGAAAATCACAAACTCTTTACCCTATTCAAGCTGAACTAAAACTAGTGCCTCAATTAACAATGCTTTCAACTATTCAAAACTCTATTGACATTTCCCGGACCACTCAAACTTTACATCTTTTTGTAGCAATCAAGTTATCGATGTAGCAATCATTGAGAATCTTTTTACAAAACGCCGATAGTAGCCAGCTAATCCCAGAAAACTTCTAACTTCGGATACATTTCTTGGTGGTTTCCAATCAACAATTACTGAAATCTTACTTGGATCAACTCGGATGCCTTCCACTGAAACAATATGTCCCAAAAATCCTTCTTCTCGGAGACGAAGCTAACATTTACTGAATTTAGTAAACAATTACTTATCTCTCAATGTTTGTAATACAATTCTCAAATGTTCAGTATGCTCAGACTCATCTCGGGAATAGGTCAGAATGTCATCAATGAATACAATAACAAATCTGTCTAAATATGGTCTAAAGATTCAGATTATCAAATCTATAAAAACTGCAGGAGCGTTAGTTAATCTGAATGGCATAACAAGAAATTCATAATGCCCGTATCTTGTTCTGAACGTAGTCTTTGGCACATCTGAATCTTTAACTCGCAACTGATAATAACCAGATCTCAGATCAATCTTCGAAAATACTGTTACTCTTTTCAATTGATTGAGCAAATCATCAATTCTCGGCAAAGGATAATTATTCTTAATTGTAACCGTGTTGAGCTGATGATAATCGATACACAGTCTCATCCACCCATCTTTCTTCTTTACGAACAGAACTGTTGCCCCCTAGGGTGAAAAACTAGGTTGTGCAAAACCTCTATCTGTTAGCTCCTGCAACCGAGATTTCAACTCTTTCAATTCTGTCGGAGCCATTTTATATAGAGCTATCGATATCAGTAATGTTCTTGGTACTAATTCAATAGCAAATTCAACCTCTCTGATCGGTGGCAACCCATGCAACTCTTTTGGAAACACATCTGGATATTCACAAACTACTGGCACTGTCTCAATCTTTGACTCAGACACTTTTGTATCCAGGCAACTCACTCGATTCATCAGATTCAATTCGAAGAATTTCATTATTCTGACATTGCAATTCAATATTCTTTTGTCTACAATTCATAACAACATCATGCAGAGTTAACCAATCTATACCCAAAATCACATCAAATTCATCAAATGGTAAAAGCATCAAATTTGCGGGAAAACGGTAATCCTCAGTCATCAATGGACAATTCTTGCAAACTTTATCAATTAGAACATACTTGCCTAAAGGGTTCGATACTTTAATCACAAATTCGGTAGACCCAACAAAAAAATGCTTACTAGACACTAATTTCATACAGATATATGAATGAGTCGATCCAAGATCATTTAAAGCAATTACATCAGTGTCATAGAGAGAAAATGTGTTAGTGATAATATTTGGTGACGAAGTATCTTCTCGAGCACGAATAGCATAAGCTCTGGCTGGTGTTTTAGCCTCGAATCTCACAGCAGAGTCCTTTAGTCACATTTCTCGTATTTCTAGGTGGTCTCCCTCTAACAACTATATTACTCAGTCTTGCATTCTAAAATTTGTCTTTCTCGGTTAACTCAGGACAATCCCAAATGTAATGATCTAATGAGCCACATTTGAAACAACATTTATTATTCACCAAGCAGTCTCCAAAATGCCGTCTTCCACACTGTTGACACTCGGGTTTATTGGTTCTAACACTACCAACACTCGATACTGAAGCGACTTGAGCTTTAGGACTCGTATATTGTTTCCAATGATCTCTACTACAATATTCCACTGAAGTTGTCAAACAATTATACGAATCCCGTGATTTCTTTGACGAAGAGTGATAGGGTTTACTAATTGACCTCTTTCTCGTATCTGTAGACTCGAAATCATCTTTTCTCTTTTCTTTGCCAAGTTCTTCGGCTTTGCATGCTCTATCAACTAACACCACAAATTCTTTTAACTCTAAAATCCCGACTAAAATTCTAATGTCTTCGTTCAACCCAACTTCGAATGATTTACACATAATTGCCTCTGTGAAAACACATTCTCGAGCATATTTATTGAGTCTCACAAGCTCTGATACGATCCTATCTAGGGAAGCTGCTGTCGATCCCATTGAGCTGCCTTTAGGACCCATCACTCAGTCTCATTCTAAGAAGTTCTAAGAAGCTTTTTTGAGCTACATTGATCGAGCATGGGGAGAAGAAGTGGCGGGCCTTATTGATCAGTCATGGAGCTCAACAACATGTGTCCAATATAGCTTATTAAGAGCTGAATTTTAGTTTTCATTCTTGAGCTAATTAGTTGCTGGAATAAACTTTAATTAAGTTTAGTTATTTTAGTTTAAGTAATTAATGTGTCTTGAGATTATTTAAAATGTCTAAGTATATACAACAATTAATATGTCTTAAGATAATAAATTTGTTCTAATTAGTACAACCATTTAATTTGTCTTAGTTTATACAGCTATTTAAAGTGTCTTAAGTTTAGACAACTTAATTGTGTCATTGATTATGTCCTTATCGAATTTATTTAGTGTTTATAGGTAATCAATTCAGCTGAATCAGAGGTGAAAGTAAGGTATTAAAGAAGAGCATGCATTTGGCTAAATCATGGGACTATAAGTAAATGATAACCAGCTGGTTTCTCTTCTCTAAGGGACTGTTCGTGATACCAATGGACAAACACATATTCACATTAGTCCATTCAGCTAGCAAGTGAGTTCACACCATAGGAGCTGTTCAAATTCATTTGTTCACATTTGGAGGCTAATGGAGTACAAGTGTTCACACCAATTAGGCTATTCGTGCGCCTAAACTGCCATTATTTTGGCTCATGTTTATTCGGCTACCCAAGGAAGAATTAAAGGCTACTCAGAACTCTTTAGCTGAATAATCATTGAACAAATTCAGCTTATGTAACGCCCCAAAAATCCCGAAATCCAAAAATCCCAAAATTCAAAAATCCTGAAATCTCGAATTTTCTTTATTTTCGATTTTGATGAAAATTGTGTTTAATATTCTTATCCAAGCGATAATTTTAATAGGTCTTAGCTAAGGTTGAGTTCGAATTAAGCGGTAGAAGAAATTATAATTTAATTATTAAAAGAATCAGGGCTGACAAGTAAGTGGGCTTTTGAATAAACGAAGAAACAACTGGACACAAAAAGAGCCTGTGGTGGAGTGGCTAAGTGACGCCACATAAGGTGTAGTGAGGTGGCATTAGTAGCTAGTAAGGGGGTCCAAGGTTCGAATCCTAGCTTAGTATTTTTTTTTAGAATTTAATTTTGGCCTTCTAGAAGGATGGAAGTGGCGTGAAGATGGACTCCAAGCGGAGTGTTCAAAAGAGAAAATTAAGGAAATGATAAAGGGGTTATCAGGAAGAAAAACGAGGAGATGAGAAGTGAGGAGTAAGTGGAGCTAAATTAGGAACTTGGGCTTGAAGAATTCGGCTATAGGGCCATAAATAGGTGCCGAATGGGAGGGTTGAGAAGTTAATGACGAATTTACCTTCACTTTGTGCCAGAAACCCTTTTCTCTTCAAGATCCAAAAAGCTGAAAACCCTCTATTTTACTTTCTTTTCTTTCTGCCGATTTCTATTCTCCTCTACACAATCTTCTTTGCCGATTTATTCTACTACTCTTCTTCTTTAATCTGTACCAGATAAACCTTATTCACCATACTTAGTTTGAAAAGCTGAAAAACTAAATCTTCTAAGCGCCGAATACTTTTTGACCGAATCTAGTGTAAGTGTTGCTCTTCCAATCGATTTTTCTTTGTTTAGTATCGATTATTGTCCCTCACTCTTTCTAATCAACTTTGGTAGGGAATTAGTATCGGATCTTGGTTTTTAGCTCTTTGCCGAATTACTCCTTAAGGTGTTGCGATTTTGGTAAGTAATCTTCTCCCATTGGCTAAGGAGGCCGAATGGTCATAGTTATGGTAAGGAGACTTGTTTTGGATACTAGTCACCTATTATTTGAGTTTTAATAGTTAAAATTTGTGCAGATCTAGGAAATACGTTATCAAGGAAAAAGCGATTAAGGATTGGGCTCAAAGTAAGGTTAAGGTGAGGTTTCAGTTTTTGAGTAAATAAGTATTAAGCATGCGATTAATTGAAGGGTGATATCGATTGTAGGTTTGGGCTAAGGAGATCGCATCACGCTTGCTTACCAGGTGTGTACATACACTGCACACACACAATGATTCGGCAAAAATCGAAAAGTTGAAAAGCCGAAAAGCCGAAATACCGAAAAGTCGAAAGTTTGGCTACGGTAGTCTTGCGAGTGCGCGAACACTCGTAAGGGGGAAACTGATAGGTTACTTAAGGCCCACGGGCGATTCTATGGACTTGGGTTGTGATCTGGCCATATGGGCCGGAATGGGCTAAATGGGCTCGATGGGCTGTTGGGCCCATAATAGGCAAAAATTGATAACTGATGCTATGTGATAGAAAGTTTGTATGTGAGCATGAATATGAATGTGACTGGGCCTGACGGGCCATATACAGGTGATTTGGGCCTAATGGGCCATATGAATATGATTGGGCTTAATAGCCAGATCTAGGGATGTGAATTTGATTAGACTCTGTAAGGGGTTTTGGGCCAAGTATATGATATCCACATAAGACTTAATTAATTATTTGCGATCATGGACAAGTCATAGGGTTAAGGTGTGGCAACGGGTATATGCATGTCTAGAATTGGATCTAAGGAGAGCTTGGTACTTAAGTGGTCTTAATGACCCACCTCCTCTTCTCTAGAATCCTACCTGATGCATAGTATTCATTCATCTTAGCTCATGGGACTTGTTAATGGGCCAAGATAAGTGAAAACCATAATTAAGGGAAAATTACTAAAATGCCCCTATGGGCAAAAATGACCAAAATACCCCTAGGTGTTGAATGTAAGTTTTGTGGATGCGACATGCATACATATGATATTCTGCTTAGGTTGCATATGGGTTGGGAATTATGGAACGGAGGAAGTATATGAGGATCGCATGGTTGCTTGACAATCGTGGATCCACTAGCGGCTTTTAAAGCCCAATATGTAAATGAAGGTAGTTCCGCAACCGGGCTACCATGGTGTGTGGGTTGGGTGGGTCAATATTTATATCCCGACATGGTGTGAACGGGGACGAAGTTAGTATGTAGCGGATGGATAATTCGGATGGGATTACATTGCATGATTGATGAATGATTTTTTTTGAATGCTTGGTTTTGTCGAGGGTTGTACACACTGAGTTTGCGAAAACTCACCCCCTCTTTTATTTTATTTTTAGGTGATGCTCAGTAAAAGGTTCGATGTTTGGAAGGACTCGCAGTGGCTAGCTAGCAAGATGATTTGGACTTGGGTTTTTTTTCAAGCATTTAAGTTTTTACTTCTTTTTAAGTATGTTCCAGACCAGATTGTAATAAGGTTTTCATTGTGTTATTATTACTTGAATTATTATTTTCAATGTAATTACAAGAAGTTGAACATGGGTTTTTTAAATTATAGTATGTTTTCTACGTTTCCGTAGTTAAATTTTTAAATGATAAGTTTTCTTAAATCAAATGTTTCAACAAGGTTTTTGTAACTGAAAGGGGTGTGTTTTTTTAAGTTAATTAAGGTTTCTTTTATTTTAAGAAGGGTTTTCAATGAAAACACAGTTTTCGCTAAAACACTTCAATGTGAAACACTAGATTCGGCCATAACGTCTAAGCCAGGTTTGGGGTGTTACATCTTAGCTCATCAAGTCAATTAATTAGCTAAATTGGAAGACTAAATGGGTTGCCCATTAGCACCACCTAGGCATAGGTTTCACCAAAAGACTTGTAATCATTTAGGGAGCTAGTTCAGCTTATTAACAGCTCAATTTGAGCTGATTGTAAGTGTCCATTCGGCAGGACTTAGATCAAGCCTATAAATATTTTGTTCATTGCTGGTTGTAAGGACTTTTTGATCAATTTATGAACTATTTTTTTTCTTTTGTGAGAATTCAACTCTCATTGTTCTCTCTTGGACTGAATCGACTTATTAAGCTCAACTTGTTTAACCGAACTTATCACTTTCAAAATATGGCGTTCAACTATACCTTTGGTTCCTACCTTGCTAGATAGTGGGTCAAGGTTAACCAAGTTATTTCCAAACCATTTTCATCTAAGTTTCATTTTAAGAATTGGGTCAACAATCATCTTCATTGTTGGTTCACTCTTGGCCTTCGCCGAATTCTTCCATTAGCCATTTCAACTATCTATTAATCATTGTTTGAACCTATCTTTCATCCTATCTTGAAACAAGCCATCCCCTTACTTAATTTCACGATCGAGCAAACTACTACGACTCGAATTAACATCAATCAAGTTCATATCATTTGGTATCAGAGTTACTGAAATTGAAGTAAGTATCGACGTTTTTAGTATTCCAGGAATTGTAAGTTGAAAAAAAATTGTACAAAAAAAATTAGCATCAATTGTAGTACAAAGTGTAAAAATCAAGTTTGAGAGTACAAAATTCGTTTGAGTAAAAAAAAAGTGGAAAGAAGGTAGCTCGGAAGTTTTACTTACTGCCCAAATTAATTTAGTTACTTTTCTACCTTTTTTACTATACTTCAAAGTTTTCCATTTTTTTCTAGCCTACCCTTGTCCTAACATCTATTCCTACCCAAAATCGATTATCACTTTTGCAAACCGACTCCATATCGATTGCTGCTAAGTCTGAGTATTCCATTTAGAACTTAGAGAGGTGAATTGAGAGGAAAAAGGCAAGAGTGTGGTGAGGCTATTCGAGTGAGCAAAAGGCAAATTTTATGAATTTTTTTTTAGAGAACTTGTGAGATTTTGTTGTGAGTACTTTAAGATGTCACGAAGTCCGAAAAGGAATCCAAACGAAGGTGGTGGTTTTCATCCTATAAGGAATGTGGCGACCGAAGGAGGAGTGCTAGACCTTACACTCCAAGCCATCATGCGCGAAATGGAGTGTCTATTTGATCGAAGGCTCAAACCCATCGAAGAACATTTTGATCAAGTCGAAGAGCGAGGCCAACGTGAGGGAACCCCTCAAAATGCAAGGCGAGAGCATGGGCGTCCTATACAAAACCAAGAAGACTTTTTCAAACCAAGTGATAATGATAGTGATCAAGCGTCGGTTCAAAGTGTAAGGCAACAAGGCCATAGAAACTGCTACCTTAGGGCTCCTGTGGACGATAGTCTCAAGAACATCAAGATGGCCATACCCCCGTTCTGAGTGAAAAATGATCTCGAGGAATACTTGGAGTGGGAGAAAAAGATAGAATTTGTCTTCGAGTGTCATAATTACTCGGACTATGCCATAATGTGGTGGGATCAACTCGTGACAAGCCGAAGAAGAAACATAAAAAGACCCATATCAACTTAGGTCGAAATGAAGGCAGTCATGAGGAACTGATTCATTTCGATCTATTATCATCGAGACCTATACCAGCGTTTGCAAAGCCTTAACCAAGGCAATAGAAGTGTCGAAGACTATTATAAGGAGATGAAAATAGCCATGATCTGAGCTGACATCGAGGAGGATCATGAGGCAACAATGGCCAGGTTTCTTGTGGGATTAAACCGTGACATCGCCAACATAGTAGAATTACAACACTATGTTGCAGTGATGGACATGGTTCATATGGCCATCATGGTCAAGAAGCAATTGAAGTGGAAGGGAACTAGTCGACCTTACCCTATACCTCAACCACAAAATGAGGCCAAGGAGCCGAAAAAGCCCCCATTCGAACCAAAGAGCCTATCGTAGCTGTCAAATCCAATCAAACCATTGGTGAGACAAGTAAAAACAAGAACGAACCTATTCCAAATCACACGAGAGATATCAAGTGTTTCAAGTGTCAAGAAAGGGGACACATAGCCAGCCAATGTCGCAATCGACGAGTCATGGTGGTAAGGGCTGATGCGAGATTAAATCTGAGGAAAAAAAGTAGACGAGCTCGAAATCCCCATCGATGAAGAAGAGAAAATGGAGTATCCAATTGAAGGTGAAATTCTTGTTGTGAAGAAAATTTTGAACATCCAAAGTGCTGAAAACGAGCAACAAAGGGTGAACATCTTTCATACTTATTGCCACGTCCAAGGCAAGATGTGTAGTATGATCATTGATGGGGGGAGTTGTACCAATGTCGCGAGTAGCATGCTGGTGGAGAAGCTTAGGTTAGCCACGACCAAGCACCCAAATCCGTACAACTTATAATGGCTCAATGATGGTGGTGAGCTCAAAGTAACCAAACAACCTGTTGTGGCATTTTCCATTGGGAAGTATCAAGACGTGGTGGTGTATGACATGGTGCCAATGCAAGCGAGACATATTCTTTTGGGCTATCCATGGCAGTTCAATCGACATGTAATCCATGATGGATATACAAACCAATACATGTTCAAACACTTAGGCAAAAATGTAACTTTAGCACCCCTCACCCCGAAACAAGTGTACAAAGACCAATTAAAGTTAGAACAATCAGTTGAAAAAGCAAAAGAAAGAGAGCAAGAAAAAAAGAATGAAAAAGAAAAGGAAATCGAGAAAAAGAAAGGAAAAAGTGGAGTGTGAACAAGAAACTTCTTTTAACAAAATTAAAGAATTTTTTACTAAAGCTCCTTTGTTATGCTTACCTGATTTTAACAAGACTTTTGAAGTGGAGTGTGATGCTTCAAGGATAGGAATTGGGGCGGTCTTGACTCAAGATGGTCATCCAGTTGCCTACTTTAGCTTGGTTTGCCCCTTTAAACATTGCTAATTTGTTATTTAAGGAGATCGTGCAGTTGAATGGAGTCCCAAGAACCATCGTCTCCGATCATGATGCTAAATTCCTTAGCAACCTTTGGAGGACTTTGTGGGGTAATGTAACACCCTTTACCCGTATCCGATGCCAGGACAGGGTTCGAGGCGTTACCAGACTTAAACATAAACATTCATACAAGCTGGGCCATAAAATTTGGTCCAAATCAAATTCATCCAATTACATGCATATCGTCCTTTATATGGGCCCACGAGGCGCAAAACATACGTTGGGATTGGTTCGGTACTAAACCGAAAGCTTTTGTAACTTTTACTACACTTAGAAAATTTTCATACTTTGGAGAGTCACACACCCGTGCGGGTAGGCCATGTGGTCATACAGACACCCGTGTGGCTTGGGACAAGCCCGTGTCCTCAGCCCGTGTATCCTATTTATGACGTCATGCACAATTTGGGGTCATACGCCCTTGTCACTGGGGACATGTCCTTCACACGGCTGAGACACACGGCCGTGTCTCTGCCCATGTGGCCATGAAACTGACTATTTACCAAGTCATTTTCCACCCTCATTTGCACACTCACATACACACTTTCAGTGGCATTAACATGACACAATTAAGCTAGCAACACAACCATAATCAAGGCTCAAACATATCAAAACAATTATTTACTGTTCATAACAAAACTGTCCACTTGAGTCACATTCACTAAATTATTTATATCTTGAGATATAGAGCTCTAACTTAAGATTCACTTGATTTTTCCAAAACTAGACTCAAATATCTTCCTGCCATAAAATTTTCAGAATTTATGGTTTAGCCAATAAGTACAGTTAATACTTCAAATTCGACCCTGTTCTGCTGTTTGACAGTTTCAACCTTTCTTCACTAAAAATTAATTATCTCTTAGTATGGGATTTGGATCATGTTCTTATCTATTTTTATTGAATATAGACTCATTAAGAATTTTAAAATATAAATTTTAACCCCCAATTATTTTTATACAATTTTTAATAATTTTCCAAAGTTAGAACAGGGGAACCCAAAATCATTTTGACCTTGTCTCACAAAAATTCAAATATCTCATAGAATGAAATTTTTTTGCTTACACCGTTTCTTCTATGTAAAACTAAACTCAATAAGCTTTAATTTAATATTTTATTCAACCACTAATTCGATTTCCACAATTTTTTTGTGATTTTTCAAAGTTGTACTACTGCTACTGTCCAAAACTATTTTAATGCTAATTTTACTCTTTCATGATTCCCTTGTACTAACTTTCATTAACATACCATTATAAACCACATCACACAATGACATTGGCATAGGCATATGAGTAATTAATATGCTTGCAACCCATTAGCCAGTATAAGCTAATTTATATGGCTACATACCAAATCAAATCCTTATTCATTACTGGCCAATAAATTTGGTCATATCATAATGACACATACACAAAAATGACTAAGTCCCTGTACATTCCATAGACTCAAAGGCTTGTGTTCATGTACCCAACATGATAGCTTGAAAGTGTGATAGAATCTCTGATGATCTCCAACTCGAGCTAGCTAAATAAACCTATGAGAGGTGGGAAAGAAAAGGGGGTAAGCTATATAGCTTAGTAAGTGTATGAAAATAATAACCGAATCATTTACATACATTTACCAATTTCATCAATATGTTCTCGTGGTTACACATTAATCAATTGCAATACCCATCTTTTAATCAATAGACATAAATTTATCTTGTCTTGACATTAGTCAAGCAAACATAAACTCTCATAATAAAACACTTAAACATTTGACAAATCATTTCAACATTCATAATAAAAGTGCATATTAATTATGCTGGTTTGTTAAATAAGAAATCTATACACGAATGATCAATCACAATCTGATAACATCTTCCTTTTTAGAGATAAAGATAATTCATATACGAAATCTACAGGATTTTCATCTCATTTTCATTCTAGAATCATCACTGACTGTGGTAGTCCTGAATATTCTTGGAATTCGACTTTTAACTATTGACAAATCGACACTTGAACACAAGCTCAAAAATAGCATGTAACATACGCAATTACCAGAACATCAACTTCATATGATTGCACATTTTATTACTCTCTGGATGAACAAACAAGCTACTATTGTGAGCTTCGTATAAATTTTTTTTGCATAATCCTTGAATTCTTCGATACACAAATTCCATCTCGGAATAATAATAAGATGAATCAGGTCCAACCTGAAGTTCAGAATCAAAAGTCGATCCTCTCTGTACTCATTTAGCTCATCACTCACTAACACATTTATGAGTTTTTCGAACTTGTAAAGAAAACATCACTTTAGCTTTTTATTTAGCTAAAATCAAACCATCATCAAATAAGATCAATCCAGTAACCAATACTCACAAAAATAAATAAGGATTTTCTATCTAGGCATCTGTAACTATAACTGCTTTCTCAGAGATTAATTGATAATTACTCAAAATCTTTCAATATCTAAATCCATTAACAATGTCTTAAACTTCAGATCTTTTTTCTGTAACATTAGATACTTTAAACCATTAGGATCAGGAAGCATATGACATTTTTCGTCAAACACACGATAACATCGAATTCACAACACAGACATAAAAGTGGTCGTCTCTAAATCACCAGTCGAATAGTATTTTTTAATGTAATATTAACCGTCTGAAAACATGAACCATCACTTTACATTCTAGCAATAAAACACATTCTAATCCGTTCACTAGTGCATCATTGAAAAATCATAAATTCATTACTCAATTTAAACTGAACTCAAAATTAGAGCTTCGGTTAATAATACCTTCAATTGCTTCAACTTTGCTAGCATGCCCAGACCATTCAAACTTTCACAATTGGGATAACTTTATTAACAGAACAACTTTAATTCAGAATAACATCACCCATTTAAAACAAATCTAATAGGTATTTTTCTATATAATGCTTTCAAGAATATCAATTATTCATTCAGACTGCCCGTCTATACACTCGTGAATGCACAAAATTCATTCTCTTAGCTGAGGACATACTTAAATACATATAACTCAAATCACATCCCAACAAATCAGCTCATTCTGATAAAAATGGCTGAGTCGATCTCAACTATCGAATAACACATCTCAAAATGCTTCTTTCTTCGTGCTATTAAAACATCTCAAGCACACAATCTTTCAAAACTCTCTTATCATGCTAATCAATGGCCTTTACAATCAAATTAGCTCAAAGAAACAAAGACATCTCAATTGAATGCATTGACTTTAATCAACTTACCTGAGAAAAAAATCCATCATACGATTTGAGTTTGTGCTTCCATCATTTATACAATTGCAAAAGTCAATTCCTTACACGAAAATTAGAGAAATCTAGATACTTGAGTCACCGTGTTCCTATGATCAAACCAGAAATACAACCATAATAGACATGGTTATCACAAGCTGAAGAACACACTTTAAAGATAAGCCATGGTTGATAATTCACAAAATAAGAATGAATGAAAAATCGAGATAAAGAAATCCAAGTTACGATACCATACCGGGAGTCCGAGAACATAACTCACAAGAAAATAACAGAGATCTTGATGATTTTTCAGAGGAAACCAGCAGAAAAACAATGCTTACCGGCTCTGGACTTCCATCATAACAGAGATAATATATTTTCCGTATATATAAAACAAAACCATAATCATTAGAAACATAAGAATAGTCTCACATAAACTTTTTTTTTTACCATCGACTTCATTCCAACATATTAGAATAGAATTCTGAAGAGATAAAGAAATACCGATCATAAACCGACCAGACCAACAGGGCCTTCATCTAATATCATAGTTAGCTAGCATTCTCGCAACATAAGAACTCCATCAGAAACTGAACAATCACACACATATCTCTGAGGATAAAAGAATATATAGAATACCCAGAAAAGATTATCATATTCATTTCAACTGTAAATGTCACACACAGAGACATCTTTACTACTCAAATAACATTTCACTAACTAATTTTGTCATCAGGAACCTCGTATTATTCCACTTACTAACGAAAACCAATTCAGGAGAAATTTCAGCAAACATATCTTTAGACTTCATACCTAATTGAGTCAATTAGCCAAGGCTAACTTCTTTATTCGTGACATCGCATAATTTGTATAATCTTTAAAACATTCTGATATCCTTCCAAAATTGTTTTCACTTTCCAAACTATTCCTATCTCTGTATGCATTACTAACTATTTCACCATTAAACTCTTTAATTTCACGCTTATGGACTTATTCCACATGGTTCTCATGAATTTTCATTATAAAGCAACACTGGTAAGGAGTGAGGTCGTAAAGCCTCTAATTGGACTCTCATAAGTACACACTTATGACTTAGCATTCATCACCAACATCATATCATCACAATTATATAATTCACTTCAAGCTAATTAACATGCATAGTCATGTTACATGAAATTTTTCGATTATCTTATTCAAACAAATGTACATAAACACACATTCCGTCAATTTGAGTAAATTTACTTATCGTATTCACTTAATCAAATATGTTGGGCACATAACATCATATGCATGCCAAACAAACATGGATGGGCTTATCACCATATAACCTTTCATTTCATTCCACTTTTAACATTTCTCAACTTGCGGTTATCTCATTTTATACATTAACACATACATATCATGAACTTTTATTCATACCTTTTTCCAAATTTTGACACATCATAAGCACATTTCAATCATTTCAATATCATTATTAGGATTATCGAAAAATAGCTCGGTTGGAAGTCATCTCTGTCGTAACAAAATAATTTTGTCAGAGTCGGGAGATATCACACTATCACGAGTAGTAATATGGCATGTATAGCTAGACTCACATACGCTATGTAAGTCTAAGAATCGACTAAACCATAGCTCTGATACCACTAAATGTAACACCCCTTACCCGTATCTGACGTCGGGACAAGGTTCGAGGTGTTACCGAACTTAAACATAACATTCATACAAACCGGGCCATAAAATTTGGTCCAAATTAAATTCATCCAATCACATGCATATTGTCTCTTATACGAGCCCACGAGGCCCAAAACATACGTTGGGATTGGTTTGGGACTAAACCAAAAAATTTTGGAACTTTTACTATACTTAAAAAATTTTCATACTTTGAAAAGTCACACGCCCGTGTGGCTTGGGACACGCCAGTGTACTAAGCTTGTGTAACTCTCTGTTTATGATGTCATGCACAATTTGGGGTCACACGGCCAAGTCACGTGCCCGTGTCCCTGGGGCCGTGTCCTTCACACTGCCGTGTCTCTACCCGTATAGCCAAGAAAACGGCTATTTACCAATCCATTTGCCACCCTCATTTGCACACTCACATACACACTTTCAATGGCACTTAACATGACATATTTAAGCTAACAACACAACCATAATCAAGGCTCAAACATATCAAAACAATTATTTACTGTTCATAACAAAACTGTCCACTTGAGTCACAGTTGCTAAATTATTTTCATCTTGAACTACAAAACTCTAAATTAAGATCTGCTTGATTTTTCCAAAACTAGACTCAAATATCTTCCTACCATAAAATTTTCAGAATTTATGGTTTAGCCAATAAGTACAGTTAATTCTTCAAATTCGTCCCTATTTTGCTGTTTGACAATTTCGACCTTTCTTTATTAAAAATTAATTATCTCTTAGTACAGGATTCGGATGATGTTTCCTTTTATTTCTCTTTAAAATAGACTCATTAAGAATTTAAACGTATAAATTTTAACCCCCTAAGTATTTTTATACAATTTTTAATGAATTTCCAAATTCAGAATAGGGGAACCTGAAATCATTCTTACCTTGTCTCACAAAAATTCAAATATCTCATAAAATGAAATTCGTTTGCTTACACCATATCTTCTATGTAAAACTAGACTCAATAAGCTTTAATTTAATATTATATTCAACCTCTAATTCGATTTCCATAATTTTTGGTGATTTTTCAAAATTTTACTATTGCTGCTGTCTAAAACTATTTTAATGCTAATTTTACTCTTTTATGATTCCCTTGTACTAACTTTCATTAACATACCATTATAAACCACATCATACAATGACATTGGCATAGGCTTATGAGTAATTAATATGCTTATAACCCATTAGCCAATATAAGCCAATTTATAGGGCTACATACCAAATCAAATTCTTATTCATTACAAGCCAATACATTTGGCCATATCATAATGACACATACACAAAATGACTAAGTCCATATACATGTCATAGACTCAAAGGTTTGCATTCATTTACACAACATGATAGCTTGATAGTGTGATAGAATCTCTAACGATCTCCAACCTGAGCTAACTGAATAAACCTATGAGAGGTGGGAAAGAAAAGGGGGTAAGCTATATAGCTTAGTAAGTCCGTATGAAAATAATAAGAAAATCATTTACATGCATTTACCAATTTCATCAATATGTTCTCATGGTTACACATTAATCAATTGCAATACCCATCTTTTAATCTATAAACATAAATTTATCATGTCTTGACATTAGTCAAGCAAACATAAACTCTCATAATAAAACACATCAACATTTGACAAATCATTTCAACATTCATAATAAAAGTGAATATTAATTATGTATATTCATATTTCCCAATTCATATAGCTTAACATCCTTCAATGGTCCAAAACTCTTAACTATCCATACTTTCATATCCATTTTTATTAGGCTTTTATACTGGTCTTTCTGTCTTTTCATTAATCATTGAATCACAACATTAAAAGAATATGCACATCGTGTCTCAATTCAATTTGGCCTAAAAGCCTTACGCATGATTCTCAATCAAATTCACCATATATTTTTACGTCATAAATATAAACCTATAATCACAAGGTCATCATAGAAGATCATTCTCATAGACATAACTCATTCATTTGCATTCTTTCCATATATCAAGCTTAATGCTCATGAGTTTTGAGTACATTCTTGTACTATCTCATAACATAACCATATAATTATTCTTCTCATTGACTTACCCCTCGGGTTTTCCATCAAGTTACTCAATAATTTACCCGTTCAACACTTCGAATACCATCGGATACATTGGAATCTTGTACCTAAGTGCCCCATATGTAGCCAATGCTACCTCATATCATATATCACATGTTGCTCACTTTCGAGCTACTCATGAGTCTGCTCACACAAGCTGTCGGTCAGGATGTAGCTATGTGGGCTACTCACACAAGCTGTCAGGTATCCGCAACACATGACGAACTACCTAGCATCGGTAGAACAAACAAGACCAGCACCCGGACCACCATAACATGTGTCACATATATCATGAACTCAGACCACAACTTATGAGCTCAGGTTGTAACATCCTGAAATAGAAAATAGTGGTTTCGGGACCTCAAATTCGACATAAGAAAATTAATTCTTATTATATTTTTATGGTCTAAAATTTCACGGGATAACTTCGTGAAAATTTTGTTCGAAAATTTTGACGTTTGGGCACTCAATTTGGTCAAAAGGACTAAATTGTAAAAAAGTGCAAAAGTTGAGTTCTACATGCTAGAGGTGCCCAATTGTTATGAAATTTTAAATTGGAGGTCTTTATATGGTAATTAGACCATTGGTTAATTTTTTTTTGATAAAAATAGACATGAAATGGGTGAAATAGAATATTTTTAAGTTAGGGGCATTTTGGTCTTTTAGTAATTAAAATAATAAAAAGGAAAACTAAGCCAAATTCATGCCCATCTTCTTCATCCAGTTAAAATTTACATGGAATATATGGCTAGGGTTTGGTTCAAGCTTCCAAGCTCATTTGTAAGTGATCCCGAGCCCCGTTTTTAATGTTCTTTACATTTTTGAAGTTCCGGTAACATGATCTACTCATTTCTACCATTATTTTGAGCTAGGGTTTATGTTTAAAAATTGACCCATGAGTGACATGCTGGTATTTTGAGGTTTAATGGTAGATTATGCATGTTTATGGTTAGAGGAATGACTTTTACTAAGTGATTTTCGATGAAAACGTCCGAAAGGACCGTTTTGTAAAAGTTGTAAAATTGGTCATAAAAGGGTGATTTAGTGGAAATTGGGGGCTGCCATAGTTATGAAAATGATTCGGCTAGGCTTAGAGTGCAAGGAAATTGAATAAAAATTATTTTACGAGCCTAGAGGCCAAAGCATAAATAAGTGAAAGTTTAGGGGTCAAAATGAAAATTTTTAAAAGTGTGATTTATGGACCCATTTGAATAATGTGAGTAATAAAGGAGCTATATTTTTAATGTTAGAATAAGGAAATCGAGGTTCAGGCTTATATCGAGAAAATACAAGGTTATGGACTAAAATGGTAAATTGTCGTTTCCAGGTCTGAGGTAAGTTTGTGTGTCAATAATAATGCAATGCTTGTTTAAATTAAAAATCCCTTATTGTTATTGTATGAATGGCATGAGTGAATACATTGAAAGGTGATGGAATGAGTTCATGATGTGAAAATATGATATGAAACAATGATGCATGAAATTCAAGAGAATAATTATACATGATTAGTAAGTACATAATTAATGTGACAATGTATGATATTTCTAATGCCTTGATAGTATGTGAAATGTAAATGTTTCATTTCTACCATGTATTATGTGTCTCGATGTTTCATGTATTATATGTTAATTGTTACCATGAAAACATGATTGATATTATGAAACTATTGTATTGATGAAAAGATGGTAAAATGTCCCGGTTGAATAAAAAGGACATCTGATGGATTTAGCCCGGACGGGTAATCCGTTGATCTCAGTATAGAAGGGTCTAGCCCGAACGGGTGTTCCTAAAATGATCTAGCCTCCTGAAGAATATGTGTGCATTATGGATTTAGCCCGGACGGGTAATCCGATTAGGGTCTGAATTTAGCCTGGACTGGTAATTCAGATATGAGCTCATTAAGAGTGTTTGTCGTTACAAGGGATTTAGCCTGGACTGGTAATCCCGTTGTAAGATATGAGGTTCGCGGGAGTGCGTGATTGAAAATGATCACTTGTATGATTTGATGGTAAATGGGCTATCCATCGAGGTTCTGAGAAATTCAACGGGAATTTAAACGAGAAACAGAATGGAAATACATGAAATGATAAACTCATCTATGCTTAGATGATACTAGTATGATGCATATGATTATCATGTTTGGTTAAATGGTTGTGCTAAGAGATAGCACAAGTACGTACTCGTTGTGACAGCCCTAATTTGACCCTAGCCAGAAAGTGGTTTCGGGACCACAAAACTGAGCTATAAAAATATTTATAAGTTATATTTCATGTTTATGAAGTGAGTAAATACAAGTGTGAAAGTTTCAAGCTTGGATTTGGTCAATTGCATGTGAATTTATTCAATAGGACTTATATGTGATACTTTTGAAATGTGATTGGTTGATTTTTAATGGTTTAATAATGCATGTGTTTAAAAGAATGGTTTTGCATGTTAATTTACCCATTTCTAGTTAGTGGCCGGCCATGTTACTATTATATTATAATATATGATAATTTTTATTAACTTTATTTAGTTAAATGCCATATTATCATGAATGAATGTAATAAAATAAAGAAAATAAAATAGTAAGTGGGTGAAAACAACAAAGTATTCACCTTGTTCATTCAAAGAAACCGAAAGAGAAGAAGAATTAGGGAGAAAGGAGCCATTCGGTCATTTAGTGTTGGATCACCGGTGCCTCCAAGCGCGCGAAAAATTAAAAACCGCGATCCAAACCAAGGATCCATGTGTGTGAGCGAATCGGGGTGATAAAAGGTTTTGAATTTACGAAATTTCAACTGAGTAGACAGGACGCCTAGGCAACAGAATGTTGAACCACTATCGAACCAAGCCGCAACCTTTTCCGATGTCGGCCTCTACGTAGTCCACCCGATTGACAATGAACGGTAGAAATCCCGAGAAAACTATTTTCGAGAGAGTATTTTGCTAAAGCAATTTGCTAGACCACTTTCATATTTTGGGCTAGTTATATATCTCTTCTTTTTAGGGTTTTTTTACCCTTTTTATATATAACTCCCTCTTAATTGGTATATATTTATAACGAATTTTAATTCATTAAAATTAATCCGAACATAATAATTACCATTCAAATAAATATAATAATGTTTAACCGAAAAATTATAATTACATTAATTATAATAAAGATTTCGGTAAACTATATTTATTTAAACTTATATACGAACTAAATTCATATATCAATAAAATTATGTTCTGATTATGTGTACAACATCCTTGTACATAAACAGTATGTTCAACAATTTGATTGCCCAATTAAATTAATTCTATAATTAATTTAATTCATGTGATAACCAAGCAATATACCAACTATGTTTTACCTTGTTCATTTCAACCATAGGGTGTGACCCTATAGGTTCTTGTAACGTTAGCAGTAATATTAGAACGATTCTAATGTTACAAACAACGAGTGGCGTCTAGCAATGCATCAATGCTACCTAAGTTACAAGAAGTCATGATTCGACATAACCTTTTGTGATTAACCTTTCATGCATTCATCCTTAAGTCCTATATCTTTGGAATGGACACAAGTCATGGAATAGTCACACTTGCATAGTCCATCCCATGTTTCTTGATACCTCGAGTAGATTATGATACACAAATAAGTATGACATCTCATATCAACTTATTTGAGCATGGCCATGCATTTCTAGCCTTACTCAATCAAGTGGCCTGAGATATTACTCCTATTATGTAGGAGGGACTTATCCTATATTGATCAACTATATCCCTCAACATAGATTGTGGTATATCCAACATCAGTCTTTATAGAACAACCAGTTATGGTGTTTGTTTGACTGTATCAAAATATACAACTCACGATGTTGGGATAAAGATGATCTCAAGTATGAGGATCATATACATATTAATCACTATGAGTAATGTTGTGACAATTACATAATAATCCAAGAAACATACTCATAGCGGGTCAGTCCAATATGTTGTTCTCTAACACACATATTCATGCATTGATTCTGACACTCCATATCAATGACAACTCTTTATCATCAATCAACTACATGTTAGTCTTGATGCATTATTATTGTCCCGACCAATAACAATACTTGACTAAGGATCTTTTGAGAATAATCATATTATTCTCGGGACATTATTATAAAATAGTTTATTTATGCAATACGTAAAAGAAAGCTGGAATAATAATGGCAACGCCTTATATTAATAAACATGATAAACCAAGTATGTTATTACAACCATCTCGTGATTGATCTTTGGGCATACTCTTACAATCTCCCACTAGCACTAAGACCAATCACTTATATATCTAATACCAAGTGACTTAGTGTGACGATCATGCTTAGCCTGCGTGTCGGAGGCTTAGTCGAGGATCAAGCAATGTTATCATCCGTAGGTACTCTGCATATCTCTACATCCCCCCATCGATAATCTCTCGAATAAGATGGTAGCGCCTAAGTATATGTTTGGATCGTTGGTGAGATCTCGGGTTCTTTTGCTTGTGCAATGGCTCCATTGTTATCACATCGGAGTTCTATAGCATCCGATATGCTAGGCACAACCCCTAGTTCAATAATGAACTTCTTGATCCAAATCGCTTTTTTTCTTTGCCTCACTAGCATTGCAATATACTCGACTCACTGTTGTAGAATCGGCTACTGTACTTTGCTTTGAACTCTTCCAGCTCACAGCACCACCATTAAGGCAAAACACAAAACCTGATTGCGATCGAGAATCATCCTTATCGGTTTGGAAGCTGGCATCAGTGTAACCTTTTACACTTAACTCTTCCTCACCTCCATATATTAGGAACGTATCCTTAGTTCTTCTTAAGTACTTAAGGATATTCTTGACTGTGGTCCAGTGACCTTCACCGGGATCTACTTGGTACCTGCTCGTCATACTTAAGGCATATGAGACATCTGGACGGGTACATAACATGGCATACATGATAGATCCAATAGCAGAAGCATATGGAATTTTACTCATGCGTTCTCTCTCTTGTGGAGTTGAAGGAGACATTTCCTTCAAGAGTGAAATACCATGTCTCATAGGTAGGAATCCTCTCTTAGATTCTTCCATATTGAACCTTTTCAATACTTTATCTATATATGTACCTTGACTTAGACCTAGTAGTCGTCTTGATCTATCTCTATAGATCTTGACTCCTAAGATGTAAGTGGCTTCGCCCAAGTCCTTCATAGAAAAACAACTTCCTAACCAAGTCTTAATAGACTGTAAGGTAGGTATGTCATTGCCCATGATAATTATGTCATCCACATACAGTACCAAGAATGTGATTGTGTTCCCACTAACTTTCTTGTAAACACATGGCTCATCTTCATTTTTGATAAAACCAAACTCTTTGATTGCATCGTTAAAACGAAGATTCCAACTTCGAGAAGCTTGCTTTAATCCATAAATGGATCTTTGTAACTTACATATCTTTCCAGCATCCTTTGGATCGACAAAACCTTCAAAGTTGTGTCATATACACATCCTCTTCAAGTTTCCCATTAAGGAAAGTTGTTTTGATATCCATCGCGATTTCATAATCATGAAATGCGACTATGGCGAGCAAGATCCTGATGGATTTAAACATAGCTACAGGAGAAAAGGTTTCATCATAGTCAACACCATGAATTTGGCGAAAACCTTTAGCGACTAATCGCCCCTTGTATGTTTGTACATTACCATCCATGTCGGTTTTCTTTTTGAAAACCCACTTGCACCCTATAGGTTTAACCCCTTCGGGTGGGTCAACCAATGTCCAAACTTGGTTTTCATACATGGAATCCATTTCAGATCTCATGGCCTCAAGCCATTTCTCAGAGTCTGGCTCGCCACCGCTTCTTGATAAGTCCTAGGCTCATCTTGATCTATAAGAAGAATGTCACCATACGTTGTAATGAGAAATCCATATCTCTCAGGTGCATGGCGTTCTCTTAAAGATCTACGCGGTGGTTGTGTTTCTACAGCAGTTACTTGTTCCTCAATTTCTTATGGAATTTGCTGTTGTTCTATCTCTAGTTTAGTGGTATCTTGTGATTCTCGGATTTCTTCAAGTTCAATCTTTCTCCCACTTCCTTTTCTAGAAACAAATTCTCTCTCTAGGAAGACACCAGTCCGAGCAACAAACACTTTGTTCTCAGTGGGATTAAAGAAATAATATCCTTTGGTTTCTTTCGGATACCCCACAAAGATACACCTTTCAGATTTGGGTTCAAGTTTAGTAGACGTCTGACGTTTAACATAAGCTTCGCAACCCAAAATTTTCATAAAAGACATACTGGGACGTTTCCCAGTCCACATCTCATATGGCGTCTTTTGAACCGATTTAGATGGAACACGATTTAGTGTGAAAATAGTTGTTTCAAGTGCATGTCCCCAAAAGGAAGTCGGTAGATCAGCATGACTCATCATGGATCGAACCATGTCTAATAAAGTTTGATTTCTTCTCTCAGAAACTCCATCCCATTGAGGAGTACCAGGAGGAGTAAATTGTGAGACAATCCAACATTCCTTCAAAAGATCATCAAACTCTAGGCTCAAATACTCTCCACTTCGATCAGATCGAAGTGTCTTAATAGTTTTGCCTAGTTGATTTTGTACTTCATTTTTGAATTCCTTGAACTTTTCAAGGGCCTCAGATTTATGGCGCATGAGATAAACATACCCATATCTACTGAAATCATCAGTGAAAGTAATGAAGTAGTGAAATCCACCTCTGGCTTGTGTATTTATTGGTCCACATACATCTGAATGTATTAAGCCCAATAAATCACTAGCTCGTTCACTTTTACCAGTAAAAGGAGATTTAGTCATTTTTCCTAATAAGCAAGATTCACATCCTTCAAATTGTTCAAAAACAAATGAATCCAAGAGACCATCTTTATGGAGTTTGGATATGCGTTTCTCACTTATGTGGCCCAAACGACAATGCCAAAGATAAGTTTGATTTGAGTCATTTATTTTAGATCTTTTAGTATTTATGTTGTAAATGGGATTCATTTGATCTAAAATATAGAGGCCATTAATCAATTTTGCCGAACCATAGAAAACATTATTGAGATAAAAGGAACAACAATTATTCTTAATTATTATCTCAAAACCAATTTTGTCTAAACAAGAGATTGAAATAATGTTTTTAGTCAAACTGGGCACAAAATGACAATCCTCTAAAATTAAACCAAGTCCACTAGGCAAAGATAAAGTATATGTTCCCACAAACTAATGCAAAGCAACTCTTGCTCCATTTCCAACTCGCAGTCCACATCTCCTCTAGCCAAAGTCCTACTCCTTTGTAGTCCCCATGCATGAAGTACAAATATGAGAACCACAACCAGTATCTAATACCCAAGAAGTAGTAGTTGATAAATTAATATCAATAACATAAATACCGAAGCGAGCGTTACGCTTGCTTTGACCTTCTTGATTTCCTCAAGATAGACAGGCGATTCCGCTTCCAATGTCCAATCACACCACAATGAAAACAGTTTCCTTCCTTAGACACTCCACCTTTAGGTTTCAGTGTAGCCTTTCCCTTTCCAAGATTGGGCTTACCTTTGCCTTTGGGCTTTGTCGGGACTTTAGCCTTTCCTTGCCCTTGTTGTTACGGACCATCGGTATGGGCTTGGGTCCAACCTTTTTCATGTTGCCTTCAGCAGTGATTAAGTAACATCTTGAGCAAGCGTGGTAGAGTCTTGTCAATTTCATTCATATTGAAATTGAGGACAAATCGGTCTGTAACTATCCAAAGAACGATTGCGAGAATAACATCAATGGCCAACTCTTGGCTCAATGGAAACCCAAGCTTAGATAGGCTTTCAATATAACCAATCATCTTAAGAACATGAGGTCCCTCTGGGCTTCCTTCACCCGACTTACATTGGAATAGGGCCTTAGAGATATCGAACCTCTCTTGCCTTGCTTGCCCTTTATATAGTTCTTCGGTGCTCGATCATATCATAAGCAACCATATCCTCATGTTGCTTTTGAAGCTCAGGATTCATAGTGGCAAGCATAAGACATCCAATGTCTACCATTTCATCGAGATGCTTCTTGTAAGCATCTTTATCAGCCCTCGAGGCATTAGCCGGTGGTTCATCAGGAAGTGGTTTTTCAATGACATATAATTTCCGTTCTTGTTTGAGGACAATCCTCAAGTTACGAAACCAGACAAGAAAATTCAAGCCATTCAATTTGTCCTTCTCAAGGACCGATCGTAATGAGAGTGTATTAGTGTTTGCAGCCATAATATATCTACAACAATAAAATATGCGTGTGAATAAATTTACCAAGTTTATATCAATCATTAAAAGGACTTTATTAAAAGATGTTCCCACTATTTTATTTCAAAATTAATAACCCTCATATATTAATTTCTGAAAGACTTTCTTGAAAGTATTTCTAGTGGGTTAAGGATCCATATTTCACCTCCTCTTAAGTCAGCTTTGGCTTTACTCTCAAGATTATGGTTATTTAGGTAAGCAACACTTGCTAATTACATCATATGTAACTCCTACAATTTGGTGAACAACTATTGTTCTAATCATCTTATGATTTATCCAAATAATTTGCCTCTAGGTTTCTAATCCTATTAGAGTAACCTAGTTAAGTCATTAACCAATTTTTAACCGGCGAATATCACTTGTTTATTCTTCGTGTTTAACCAAGATAAATACTAGTACTTCACTTTGGCAAAACCTACATAGTATTGATCGAGGCTTTAACGAGGGCATAAATTGGAAGGCCATGTTGACTTAATATTTTAATAGAGGGATTTTATTAGAGTGTTACATCTCACCAATTATGGTCTACTTTAGTCCATTTAATCTTTTAATTGATCTCATCAATTAATGGGGTTTATTATTTCCAAATTTGCATGCTTTAGACATCCATAGCATCTCATACATGAATAAGTAAAGTAATAAATAAATGCAATAGTTATAGCCCATAAACTATGGTGGTTCAACCCAAGCCAATGGGAAAACCAAAAGGGAACCTAAAGGTGTAAGCCGTTTCACAAGATGTCGATCCACACTGGTGGCCCATCTTCCTTCTCGTCTAGTCCACGACAACTTTTACAAATTACAAAATTCAGAAACTCGTTTTACATACGAGGAGTAAGATGAGAGGAGAAATACAAAAGAATAGTAGTAGCACACGACATGCAAGCCGTATTTATAAAATTACAACCTTTTATCAAAAGGGTCATCGGGCTATAACTATGCATTTCAAACACCGTGCATTTCAAAAATAGTATACTTTATACAACGTTTTACTAAGTTAATTATAAAATATCCTTTCAACCTTTTATGGCCCATTAAGTTTATTTATTACAAAACCGCGAACCCCAGTCAAATGAAACCTCAAGATTTGATAACTTTTATCAAACGAGAATCGTGTTTTTAGGATTTTAATCCTTGAGGTTTCATATCGGAACAACCCTTGTTCCATCGGCGATGTCTATTCTTGGAAATTGTAAATGTCACCCCGCTTCATCACGATTTCTTAATGTTATGATAAAAAACATAAAACCGAGTAGGCCATAACATCATGATTAACATTTAATCACTTATCGAAAGGAACAATTATCAGATTTTATTTAAAGCGATTTAAACAGAATAACATAATAAAATTGAAACATGTATCTCATACAATTGCATCATCCAAGTATTTAAAGCGAGTCCAGTATTACACAAGCGGCTCGATACCATTGTTGGATCACCGGTGCCTTCAAGGCGCAATAAAAATTAAAAACCGGTGATCCAAACCAAGGATCCATGTGTAAGGAGCGAATCGGGGTGATAAAAAGGTTTCAAATTTACCGAAATTTCAATCGAGTAGACACGACGCCTAGGCAACGAGGAATTTGAACCACTATCGAACCAAGCGCAACCTTTTCCGATGTCGGCCTCTCACGTAGTCCACCCGATTGACAATGAGCGGTAGAAATCCGAGAAAACTATTTTCAGAGAGTATTTTTGCTAAAGCAATTTGCTAGACCACTTTCATATTTTCGGGCTAGTTATATATCTCTCTTTTTAGGGTTTTTACCCTTTTTATATATAACTCCTCTTAATTGGTATATATTTATAATGAATTTTAATTCATTAAAATTAATCGAACATAATAATTACCATTCAAATAAATATAATAATGTTTAACAGAAAAATTATAATTACATTAATTATAATAAAGATTTGATAAACTATATTTATTTAAACTTATATACTGAACTAAATTCATATATCAATAAAATTATGTTACGATTATGTGTACAACATCCTTGTACATAAACAGTATGTTCAACAATTTGATTGCCCAATTAAATTAATTCTATAATTAATTTAATTCATGTGACAACCAAGCAATATACCAACTATGTTTACCTTGTTGTTTATTTCAACCATAGGGTGTGACCCTATAGGTTCTTGTAACGTTAGCGATAATATTAGAACGATTCTAATGTTACAAACAACGAGTGGCGTCTAGCAATGCATCAATGCTACCTAAGTTACAAGAAGTCATGATTCGACATAACCTTTTGTGATTAACCTTTCATGCATTCATCCTTAAGTCCTATATCTTTGGAATGGACACAAGTCATGGAATAGTCACACTTGCATAGTCCATCCTATGTTTCTTGATACCTCGAGTAGACTATGATACACAAATAAGTATGACATCTCATATCAACTTATTTGAGCATGGCCATGCATTTCTAGCCTTACTCAATCAAGTGGCCTGAGATATTACTCCTATTATGTAGGAGGGACTTATCCTATATTGATCAACTATATCCTCAACATAGATTGTGGTATATCCAACATCGATCTTTATAGAACAAACGATTCACGGTGTTTGTTTGACTGTATCAAAATATACAACTCACGATGTTGGGATAAAGATGATCTCAAGTATGAGGATCATATACATATTAATCACTATGAGTAATGTTGTGACAATTACATAATAATCCAAGAAACATACTCATAGCGGGTCAGTCCAATATGTTGTTCTCTAACACACATATTCATGCATTGATTTTGACACTCCATATCAATGATAACTCTTTATCATCAATCAACTACATGTTAGTCTTGATGCATTATTATTGTCCTAGCCAATAACAATACTTGACTAAGGATCTTTTGAGAATAATCATATTATTCTCAGGACATTATTATAAAATAGTTTATTTATGCACACAGAAAAGAAACTGGAATAATAATGGCAACGCCTTATATTAATAAACATGATAAACCAAGTATGTTATTACAACCATCTCGTGATTGATCTTTGGGCATACTCTTACATTTAGGTCTTCACTAAGGTATGAAATTCATGTAAATTTTTGAAATGTTAGATAAATTTGAACTAATCACCAAGTTCTTAAGGTAACCCACGTTAGAAATTTCGGTATGAGATGTCTAGAACTTTCGGCCATGGTAGCTATGGAGAAATAAGGTTTTTGTTTCTTGTTAAATTGGATGAATCTTGTTGTATTAATGCTTGAACAAACTATGATCAAATAGATGCATGGATTCGAGTGGGAAGAATCGGCTATTATGTTTGATGCTAATGCCGAATATGAATTGTTGTACTTGAGGAATGTATGTGGTTTGAGTTAATAAAATGAAAAGAAATTGTTGAAAAATGTAAGTGAACATGGCAAGTGTATTCGACTTAGGGCATAAAGGATATAAAAAATTTGGTATTTATTTTTGATTGTGTGTGCGTATGACCATGAATAATTGGCTGCATAAATATTATAAATACATGATGTTATATTATAATTATTAAGCTACAAAACATTGTACATGTTCGGCCAAATAGGTAAATACTAGTAAGCTTATATCAAACTTGAGTATTCGATTACATGTGAATTTATATTGAACATGTGTATTTAGTTACATGTGAGTTTATACTAAACTTATATTTATATACATTCGATATACGTGAGGTTATATTGAATTCGTAAATTCAGTCATATGTGTTGATTTATTGAGTTGGAATATTGGGTTGTTGAGGTATTATATTTGATCTTGAATATTCGGCCAAGGTAAATTAATTGAGTAAAGTATATCTTGATGGTACATTTCGGCTAGTATAAAATATATTAAAGATATATGTATAATTGTTTAATGCGACTTACCAAATATACAAATTTGAAAATGAAATGGTGATAGACTTAAGTGGACAATTAATTCAAGTGAATTAGTTTTAAAATGTATATGGATGCCGTATGACTATATTTGATGGGAAGTAAATTGTTTGATTTAGCTCAAGAGCTTAGAGGATCAAAGTTGGATAGGGGAAAGGAAAAAGTGATCGAATAGCCGTTGAAATCGTTCGACAACATCCGAGGTAAGTCTTTGAGTAATGGAACTTAGTTTATGATTTGATTAAATCACGACATATAAGCATAACAAATAAACGGTGATATAATGATTCTACTTGAATTGAGTAACGAGGTAATTAGTTTATACTTATCACTAGTAGCCGAATGTGTATAGGGATCATGTTATAAACCAAATCGAAGTCATGTTCTTTGTATGTGGCTATTGAACCGAAAATTTGAAATGGTTGATAAATGTCTTGTGCTTGAGTTCTTGCAATGAAAATGAAATACAGTTGTGTTATGATACATTGATATATGTGCATGATTATTCGGATAATATCCGGGCTAGGTCCCGAAGGCATTTGTGCTAGTTGCGATATCCGGGTTAAGTCCCGAAGGCATTTGTGCTAGTTGCGATATCCGGGTTAAGTCCCGAAGGCATTTGTGCTAGTTGTGATATCCGGGTTAAGTCCCGAATGCATTTATGCTAGTTGCGTTATCCGGGTTAAGTCCCGAAGGCATTTGTGCTAGTTGTGATATCCGGGCTAAGTCCCGAAGGCATTCGTGCTAGTTGCTATATACGGGTCAAATCCCGAAGTACTTGGGTTTGGAAATGAGCAATCTTCTTTGTATTAACTTCAATTAATACGCTCATAAATCCAAACGATAAGGTTGTTTCGTATATGCATTGGAAAAGTTGATTCCTTTCAAGTAATATTCGTTCATTTGATTTGCAAGCTTCCGGCTTTTAGTTAGGTTTGATCCTGAGTGTATGAATATAATAATTGAAGCGTGAAGTAAGTATGATTTTGAGAATGTGCGTATATGCAATTATTCATTTAGTCGCATGAAAGCTATGCTATAGTTGTAAATGATTTCATTACTTAAAACTTACTAAGCATCAAAATGCTTATTCTGTTGCTTTAATTATTTGTTTTATAGATTTGTTCGTCAGCTATCGGATTTGGGAGTGTCAAGTCGAAGTCATCTACACTATCTAAGCCTTTTTGGTACTCTTTTAGTTGAAGTTTTAATAATGGCATGTATAGGATTGACTTTGGATGTTAATTTAGTATCTTTTGTATATATATATATGTGAGTTTAGCCATGCGAAAATGGCTTGTTAAGTTACCATATGTGTTTCTAAAAAATTCTTATGCATGTGTGGATGATAAGTGATTAATACTTGAAATGTTTTAATGTGAATGAAACTTAGGGATTATTTAATGTATTTATTGAATTGTGATGTTTTCTTTGCACTTAGCATAAATAAATTTTGTTTTCTTAAATATGCCCTTGGAAATTACTATAATTTGATTGAATGAGATCAGTGTTTGTTTGGTAATAATCCTTACCTCTCCGGCGACGGATACGGGTAAGGAGTGTTACATTTAATTGGTATCAGAGCTACAGTTTAATCGATTCTAGGACTACAGTAATACGTTTGGGTCTAACTATACATGCCATTATGTGTTTATTTGGTAGTGTGGTGACTTCTGACAGTTAAAAGTGTGTTTATTTATAGAAATGGATCCCGATCCCAACCGAGCGGTAGCTGATGATGTTGAGAGTGTAGCGCCTGCTCCAGCGCATGGGACAGCGCCGGTGGACTCTCAACCTATTGCTAGTAATCAGAATGATGAAGCCAGACAGGCTTTTTATAGTGTGATGAATGATTGGTTAAATCAGTATATTCGAACTAATACGGCCGTTCCACAACCCTCACCCCGACTAATACACCCCCTGTACCCGCGATACCTCCGGTGATTGATCAACTGAGGTTAAATAAGCCCCCGATAGACAGAATTTGGAAACGCAGGGCAACTGAATTTAAAGCTACAAACAGTGATGATGCGGAACAAGCTGAATTTTGGCTAGACAACACTATTCGGGTTTTTGATGAACTATCTTGCACACCCGATGAATGCCTGAAGTGTGCTATGTCTTTGCTACGTGATTCTGCCTATTATTGGTGGAATACTTTGGTTTCCGTCGTGCCGAGAGAATGGGTTACTTGGGAATTCTTTCAAATCGAGTTCTGCAAGAAATATATCAGTCAAAGATTCATCGATCAGAAACGAAAAGAATTTCTTGAGCTTAAGCAGGGTTCTAAGTCAGTTACTGATTATGAGCGAAAGTTTGTCAGACTCAGTAGATACGCTCGAGAATATGTTTCGTCCGAGGCTATCATGTGTAAACGCTTTGAGGACGGGTTGAACGAAGATATAAAACTGTATGTTGGTATTCTTGAAATTAGAGAATTTGTAGTACTTGTTGAGAGAGCTTGCAAAGTCGAAGAGCTCAGTAAGGAGAAAAGGAAAGCTGAAGTGGAAACAAGAGAGTTTCGTAAGAGGTCTTCAGGAAAGCCCTTTCAACAATCATCGAAGAAATTTAGAAATGATCCAGACCGATCTAAAGACACTTAGGGTTTTCTCAGACGAGATCGTGATCGACCCCCTGTGAGTACGCGAGTCACTTCAGTTGCCAGTGTTGGAAATGATCGTCGGGACAGGATAGAGTGCCAGTATTGTGGTAAATGGCATTTGGGGAGTTGTAGATTCCATGACCGCTCTTGTTATAAGTGCGGATCAGCTGACCACTTTATCAAGGATTGTCCGAGGCCCATGCTCGAGCAGAATGTAAATCAGTGGAAACCGGGTGTTACTACAGCTAGAGGTAGACCATCTAAAAATGCGGGAAATGCTAGTGGCGGTCAGAGAGGATCTAGAGATGCTACAGTCAGATCTGAGGCTCGTGCTCCTGCTAGAGCTTATGCTATACGTGCTCGCAAGGATGCTTCTTCTTTGATGTTATTCTTTGGTATTTTCACTCTCTTTGATACTGATGTGATTGCTTTGATTGACCCTGGTTCCACCCATTCATATGTATGTGAGACTTTAGCATCTAGTAAGACTTTACCTGTTGAGTCTACTGATTTCGTTATTAGAGTGTCGAATCCCTTGGGTCGTTATGTGCTTGTCGACAAGGTGTGTAAGAAATGCCCCTTAATAATCCGAGGCTCCTGTTTTCCGACTGACTTGATGCTTTTACCGTTTGATGAATTTGATGTTATTCTCGGTTTGGATTGGTTGACCGTACATGATGCAGTTGTAAATCGCAAAAATAAGACTATTGATTTGAGGTGTGCAAATAATGAGATAATCCGAGTTGAGTCTACTGTGTTGAATGGATTGACAACAATAATATCCTCGATGTTAGCTCAAAAATATGTGAGAAAGGGGTGTGAAGCGTATCTTGCATACGTACTTGATAATAAAGTACCAGAAAAGAAACTTGAATCGGTACCAGTGGTTTGTGAATATCCGGATGTTTTTCCCGAAGAATTACCGGGATTACCACCTGTTCGAGAGGTAGAGTTTGGCATCGAACTTGTACCTGGAACTACACCGATTTTGATAGCTCCGTATCGTATGGCACCATCGGAATTGAAAGAATTGAAAACTCAGTTGCAAGGGTTGATGGATAGAGATTTTGCTCGATCGAGTTTTTCACCTTGGGGTGCACCAGTATTGTTTGTGAAAAAGAAGGACGGAACCATGAGACTTTGCATCGACTATCATCAGTTGAATAAAGTAACAATAAAGAATAAATATCTGTTACCGCGTATTGATGATCTGTTTGATCAACTGAAAGGAGCCTCTGTGTTTTCGAAGATAGATTTGAGATCGGGGTATTACCAATTGCGAGTTCGAGACTCAGATATACCTAAAACTACTTTCAGAACGAGATACGATCACTACGAGTTCTTAGTGATGCCGTTTGGGCTCACAAATGCCCCTGCTGTATTTATGGATTTGATGAATCGAATCTTCAGACCGTATTTGGATCGGTTTGTAGTTGTATTTATTGATGACATTTTGGTCTATTCGAGAAATGAAACCGAACATGCTGAGCACCTGAGATTAGTGTTACAGATTTTACGGGATAAGCAGCTATATGCTAAGTTCAGTAAATGTGAGTTCTGGTTGAGAGAAGTTAGCTTTTTGGGTCATGTGGTATCTGTATCGGGTATTCGGGTTGATCCGAGTAAAATTTCAGCCATACTTAACTGGAAGCCTCCAAGGAATATTACTGAAGTTCAGAGCTTTTTGGGACTTGCCGGGTATTACAGACGCTTTGTAAAGGGTTTTTCAATGATAGCCACCCCAATGACGAAACTACTTCAGAAAGATGTTAAGTTTGAATGGTCAGAAGAATGTCAGAAAAGTTTTGATCAATTGAAAACTTATTTGACTGAAGCTCCGGTATTGGTGCAGCCCGAAACCGGTAAAGAGTTTGTCATTTACAGTGATGCATCCTTACTTGGGTTGGGTTGTGTGTTGATGCAAGAAGGCCGAATTGTAGCCTATGCGTCGAGGCAATTGAAGCCACATGAGAGAAACTATCCGACCCATGATCTCGAATTAGCTGCCATCGTATTCGCTTTGAAAATATGGCGACATTACTTGTTTGGTGAGAGGTGCCATGTATTTTCGGATCACAAAAGCGTCAAATATTTAATGACTCAAAGAGAATTGAATTTGCGACAAAGACGTTGGCTCGAGTTGTTGAAAGATTATGAGCTTGTTATCGACTTTCACCCGAGAAAGGCTAACGTAGTTGCCGATGCTTTAAGTCAGAAATCACTGTTTGTTTTACGAGCAATGAATGTACATCTATCCGTTTTATCCGATAGAGTGTTAGTAGCAGAATTAAAGGCTAAACCACTGTGGATTCATCAAATTCGTGAAGCTCAAAAAGTCGATGATGAATTGGTTGCTAAACGAGCTGAATGTGTCTCGGATATGAAATCAGAGTTTCAAATTGATGACGACGACTGTTTGAGGTTCAGAAGTCGATTGTGTGTTCCAAGGAATGCAGAACTTATTTCGATGATTTTAGATGAGGCTCATAGCATTCGAATGTCAATTTACCCGGGGAGTACGAAAATGTACAACGACATGAAACGTCAGTTTTGGTGGCACGGTATGAAACGAGACATTTCTGACTTTGTTTCGAAGTGTTTGATATGTCAACAAGTGAAAGCAGAACATCAAGTACCTTCAGGATTACTTCAGCCGATCATGATACCTGAATGGAAGTGGGATCGAGTCACGATGGACTTTGTATCTGGGTTACCATTGTCATCAAGCAAGAAGGATACGATCTGGGTTATTGTGGATAGACTGACAAAATCGGCTCATTTTATTCCTGTACGTACGGATTACTCTCTTGACAAATTAGCTGAAATGTATGTATCTCATATTGTAAGATTACATGGAGTACCTATTTCTATTGTGTCAGATAGGGATCCGAGGTTCACATCGCGATTTTGGAAGAAATTACAAGAAGCTTTAGGTACCAAGTTGCACTTTAGCACCGCTTTTCATCCCCAGACTGATGGTCAATCCGAACGGATAATTCAGATACTCGAGGATATGTTGAGATGTTGCATCCTTGAGTTTAATGGTTCATGGGAACGGTATTTACCTTTGATTGAATTTTCTTACAATAATAGTTTTCAATCAAGCATTAAGATGGCACCTTACGAGGCTTTGTATGGTCGTAAATGCCGTACACCATTGTTTTGGACCGAGCTTAGTGAAAGTAAAATCTTCGGGGTTGACTTGATTAAAGATGCCTTTGGCGAAAAGTGAAAGTAATCGTGAAAGTCCGAAAGCGACTTGGATCGGCGAAGTAAGTCGTGACGCGGATTTGAAACGAAAAGACATTGAATATCGGGTTGGAGACAAAGTGTTTCTTAAAGTTTCACCTTGGAAAAAGGTGCTCAGGTTTGGCTGTAAAGGCAAATTGAGTCCGAGGTTCATTGGGCCGTATGAAATATCCGAGCGAGTTGGGCCTGTTGCATATAAATTGATTTTACCTCCTGAACTTGAAAAGATTCACAACGTTTTTCATGTTTCGATGCTTCGACGTTATAGATCTGATCCTTCTCACATAATTAATCCATCAGAAGTCGAAATTCAATCTGATTTGAGTTATGAAGAAGAACCAATTCGTATTCTAGCTCGTGAGGTGAAAGAGTTATGAAACAAAAAGGTTTCTTTAGTAAAAGTGTTATAGCTCAAACACGGAGTCGAAGAAGCTACTTGGGAAACTGAGACCTCTATGAAGGAGCGATACCCATATCTATTCACTGGTAAGATTTTCGGGGACGAAAATTTCTTAAGTGGGGGAGAGTTGTGACAGCCCTAAATTGACCCTAGCCGGAAAGTGGTTTCGGGACCACAAAACCGAGCTATAAAAATATTTATAAGTTATATTTCATGTTTATGAAGTGAGTAAATACAAGTGTGAAAGTTTCAAGCTTGGATTTGGTCAATTGCATGTGAATTTATTCAATAGAACTTATATGTGATACTTTTGAAATGTGATTGGTTGATTTTTAATGGTTTAATAATGCATGTGTTTAAAAGAATGGTTTTGCATGTTAATTTACCCATTTCTAGTTAGTGGCCGGCCATGTTACTATTATATTATAATATATGATAATTTTTATTAACTTTATTTAGTTAAATGCCATATTGTCATGAATGAATGTAATAAAATAAAGAAAATAAAATAGTAAGTGGGTGAAAACAACAAAGTATTCACCTTGTTCATTCAAAGAAACCGAAAGAGAAGAAGAATTGGGGAGAAAGGAGCCATTCGGTCATTTAGGTCTTCACTAAGGTGTGAAATTCATGTAAATTTTTGAAATGTTAGATAAATTTGAACTAATCACCAAGTTCTTAAGGTAACCCACGTTAGAAATTTCGGTATTGAGATGTCTAAAACTTTCGGCCATGGTAGCTATGGAGAAATAAGGTTTTTGTTTCTTGTTAAATTGGATGAATCTTCTTGTATTAATGCTTGAACAAACTATGATCAAATAGATGCATGGATTCAAGTGGGAAGAATCGGCTATTATGTTTGATGCTAATGCCGAATATGAATTGTTGTACTTGAGGAATGTATGTGGTTTGAGTTAATAAAATGAAAAGAAATTGTTGAAAAATGTAAGTGAACATGGCAAGTGTATTCGGCTTAGGGCATAAAGGATATAAAAAATTTGGTATTTATTTTTGATTGTGTGTGCGTATGACCATGAATAATTGGCTGCATAAATATTATAAATACATGATGTTATATTATAATTATTAAGCTACAAAACATTGTACATGTTCGGCCAAATAGGTAAATACTAGTAAGCTTATATCAAACTTGAGTATTCGATTACATGTGAATTTATATTGAACATGTGTATTTAGTTACATGTGAGTTTATCTTGAACTTATATTTATATACATTCGATATACGTGAGGTTATATTGAATTCGTAAATTCAGTCATATGTGTTGATTTATTGAGTTGGAATATTGGGTTGTTGAGGTATTATATTTGATCTTGAATATTCGGCCAAGGTAAATTAATTGAGTAAAGTATATCTTGATGGTACATTTCGGCTAGTATAAAATATATTAAAGATATATGTATAATTGTTTAATGCGACTTACCAAATATACAAATTTGAAAACGAAATGGTGATAGACTTAAGTGGACAATTAATTCAAGTGAATTAGTTTTAAAATGTATATGGATGCCGTATGACTATATTTGATGGGAAGTAAATTGTTTGATTTAGCTCAAGAGCTTAGAGGATCAAAGTTGGATAGGGAAAAGGAAAAAGTGATCAAATAGCCGTTGAAATCGTTCGACAACTTCCGAGGTAAGTCTTTGAGTAATGGAACTTAGTTTATGATTTGATTAAATCACGACATATAAGCATAACAAATAAACGGTGATATAATGATTCTACTTGAATTGAGTAACGAGGTAATTAGTTTATACTTATCACTAGTAGCCGAATGTGTATAGGGATCATGTTATAAACCAAATTGAAGTCATGTTCTTTGTATGTGGCTATTGAACCGAAAATTTGAAATGGTTGATAAATGTCTTGTGCTTGAGTTCTTGCAATGAAAATGAAATACAGTTGTGTTATGATACATTGATATATGTGCATGATTATTCGAATAATATTCGGGCTAGGTCCCGAAGGCATTTGTGCTAGTTACGATATCCGGGTTAAGTCCCGAAGGCATTTGTGCTAGTTGCGATATCCGGGTTAAGTCCCGAAGGCATTTGTGCTAGTTGCGATATCCGGGTTAAGTCCCGAAGGCATTTGTGCTAGTTGTGATATCCGGGCTAAGTCCCGAAGGCATTCGTGCTAGTTGCTATATACGGGTCAAATCCCGAAGGTACTTGGGTGTGGAAATGAGCAATCTTGCTGTATTAACTTCAATTAATACGCTCATAAATCCAAATGATAAGGTTGTTTCGTATATGCATTGGAAAAGTTGATTCCTTTCAAGTAATATTCGTTCATTTGATTTGCAAGCTTCCGGCTTTTAGTTAGGTTTGATCCTGAGTGTATGACTATCATAATTGAAGCGTGAAGTAAGTATGATTTTGGGAATGTGCGTATATACAATTATTCATTTAGTCGCATGAAAGCTATGCTGTAGTTGCAAATGATTTCATTACTTAAAACTTACTAAGCATCAAAATGCTTATTCTGTTGCTTTAATTATTTGTTTTATAGATTTGTTCGTCAGCTATCGGATTCGGGAGTGTCAAGTCGAAGTCATCTACACTATCTAAGCCTTTTTGGTACTCTTTTAGTTGAAGTTTTAATAATGGCATGTATAGGATTGACTTTGGATGTTAATTTAGTATCTTTTGTATATATATATGTTAGTTTAGCCATGCGAAAATGGCTTGTTAAGTTACCATATGTGTTTCTAAAAATTCTTATGCATGTGTGGATGATAAGTGATTAATACTTGAAATGTTTTAATGTGAACGAAACTTAGGGATTATTTAATGTATTTATTGAATTGTGATGTTTTCTTTGCACTTAGCATAAATAAATTTTGTTTTCTTAAATATGCCCTTGGAAATTACTATAATTTGATTGAATGAGATCAGTGTTTGTTTGGTAATAATCCTTACCTCTCCGACGACGGATACGGGTAAGGAGTGTTACACTCGTAACCCATGAGCATGTGTTTGACATGAGAAATGAAATGGACTTGTGATAAGAATGCAAATGAATGAATGATATTTATGAGAATAACTTCTATGACAAATTTGTGATGATTATCATTATGTTGCACTAAAACAAATTAGGACAATAGTAGTGGTCTGATTTTTAAAATCCATCAAAAATAGTGGAAATTGAGTTAGGGACTGAATAAAATATGAAATTAAATATTATTGGGTCTAGTTTCAGATAGAGGAAATGGTGTAAGCAAAGGAATCTCATATGATGAGATATTTGAATTTTTCTGAAATAGGGTCAAAGTGATCTTGGACTCCCCTGTCTTAACTTTGGAAAATCATTAAAAATTGTAAAAAAATGATTATGGGATATAATTTATATTCTTAAAATCCTTAATGAGTCTATTTTCAAGGGAATAGATAGAAGCATCATCTGAGTCTTGTACTATGAGATAATCAATTCATAGTGAAGAGAGGTCAGAATTGGCAGACAACGAAACAGGGGTAACTTTAAAGAATAAACTGTACTTATTGGCTGAACCAAAAATTCTGAAAATTTTATGGTAAAAAGATATGTGAGTCTAGTTTTGGGAAAACTAGTGGATCTTAATTTGGAGTTTCGTATCCCTAGATATAAATAATTTAATGACTGCAACTCGAGAAAACAACTTATCTGAATTTTGAATAAAAAGAGGGAAATTGAAAAATAGCATATTACCATATTGCTTATTATTTTTCATGCGAGCTTACTAAGTGTAAATCTTAATCCCTCCTTTCCATTTCTTTTAGTGTTGTCAGGTCAGCTCGGGGTTGGAGAACGTCGGAGGCAACATCACACTACCAAGCTATTACCTTAGGATATTGATACATAGGTTGAGAAGTTACAAGTGAGTGGCAATGTATTGGCTTATTTTGATTCATGTGTATATGGCCATAGGGTGTGGCTCGTATTGAGTATGGTTTGTAAATTTATCTATCCATGCTATGTTATAATGTTTGTGATGAAATGATGTGAACATGATGGTTGGTCATGCATGATTGGTGTTGTGACATGCATGTGTGATGAATACTTCATGACCATTCGAAGTGGTCATGCCCATGGTAAATGTATAATAGGGCAAGTAATATTATAATGCCTTGAACGTGAATGTTGGATGGATAAGTTGATAATCATAGTATAAGAGAATAAGTGGTCAAGTATTTGACTTGGTCAAATAAATGAGATTTGGTATGCCTAGAATCGGTATAATGTGAAGAATATGCAAATGTGTATGATGCCTCGAAAACGTCATGTTCTGTCTTAATAAAGAGTGTTTTAATCATTAAAATGTTGCTATGAATTGTGGTTATGACATGTATAAAGATGTAAGGGATTGTGGGTAACATGAAGGCTTGGAAAATAGCCTAAGTGTTGGCCATACGAACTGAGACACGGCCGTGTGTCTCATCCGTGTGAGGGACACGGCCCGGTGACATGGGCGTGTGGCCTGGCTGTATGGTTCAAATTGTGTACTGAAGTCATAAATAGAGAGTTACACGGCCTGAGGAAACGGACGTGTTGATGACACACAGGCGTGCCCTTGTGTTTAGTCCTGGACCATTTTAAATGCAAATTATGGGCCTCGTAGGCCCATAATAGGGACACTATGAATATATTTGATTGGTTTTAAATTTGGAATGAAATTTTATGACTCAGTTTTGCATGTTTAAGAATCTCTGAGTCCAGTAATGCCTCGTATGTTGTCCCGGAGTCGAACATGGGTAAGGGGTGTTACACAGATCACATAGTTCCTAGTGACATGTCACTTGTATCCTAAAATATTCCTAAGGTTCAAACGGGATTTCCTTAATTACATGTCTTCGTTGAACTCGTCTAGAGGACCAATCACATAACTCATGATAATGATTAATCACATAATTCTTCATAATGATAATAATAAAGATAGTCACATTTAAACATGAAATTATAGCTCATCACAATGTTATCAAGTATCATAGACATATTTTAGATCATATCATTGCATAGTGTATCATAAAATCTCATGGTCATTTCCGTCATACCGTACTTCATAGCAATCGCATTTCACATTAATAATAAGGAATTTAATGCAATTATATCAATTAAACATTTATACAAGTACAATTAAATTCTTATTAAACATATGAACTTACCTCGATACCAAAAATGGTGAAAAAGACCTAACCGTCAAATACGTGTTTTTCCCCCGTTCTAGGTCCAAACCTCATTTTCCTTGATCTAAAAACCTCATTCACCACAAGCATTTAAATAGAAATTACCAAATGCATAACAAAGGGCATTTGCACATATATATACATAACCTAATCAACCAAAATAAGCCAAGTAACATTGCTATACACTTAACAAACATTTATCATTTACAAGCCAACTCAAATGGCTAAGTCCATTACCAAAATATATACCAAAATGACCATAATTCCAATACATGCCATATAACCAAAAACATAATTTCAAAAGTACCAAAATGATAGCTTGCTAGTGTGATGAGATCTCTGATGATTCCTAAATCCGAGCAAGCCTCGATATCACTATAAAACACGGAAAAGTAAACAGAGTAAGCTATAAAGCTTAGTAAGCTTGTATGCTAAGTAAGTAAAACTTAGTAAACAACAATTTAATAACATAAACATCATATAATGCAATTCAAATTTGATCCAAAACTCAACATATATATTTGATCCAAAGATTAAACACAATTTCCATCAATTTTTTTTATTTGATGATTGTATAGCTCACGTACATACCTGTACAAGCTCATATCAATCTCATATTTATCCATATCCTTGATATAACTGTTGAACCATTGGAATAATATCGGATACTCAGGAATCTCGCACCCTAAGTGGCAAATACATAGCCGAAGCTATCTCTATCTCATATCTCATATAATGCTAACTCTCGAGCTATCAACAGGTTTGTTCACACAAGCTGACGGTCATGACATAGCTACACAGTGCTGTTAACACAAGCTGATGAGAATTCGCAACACATGCCGGATATCTTAGCCACTGATAGGACGTACGGGCCAGCACCCAAGTCACATAACCCCTAATGACATATCATTCGTATCCTAATCTATTCCTAAGGATCAATTGGGATTTCTCATTGCCGATTCTTTGTCGAACATTTTCGTACAATCATATTCATCAACAATTCAAATATAAAGCATTTAAAACACAATTACAAAAGTGCTTATTAACATACGAACTTACCTTGATTCACAAAAACAACAAAATAGATTAACTAGTCCAATACTTTGTTTTTCCCCAAATCTAGATCCGAACCTCATTTTTCTTAATCTATATGTAATCAAATTTAGCTTATTTAATTATCATTCTATTTAATTTAGCCCAAAATGCATATTATGGCAACTTTACACTTTTGCCCCCAATATTTCAACATTTTTACAATTTAGTCCCTAGCTCGTAAAAATACAAATTCATGCAATTAGGTCCTTACCCATGCTAGTTGAATCTCTCTTATTACCATAGCAGCACATATTTTTCATTTATTTCACATTTCTACCACAAAATTTCCACATTTCTCAATTTAATCCCTAATTGACAATTTTAGGAAAATTCACTTTACAAATGTTGTTTATCTAACAACAACCATACAGTTTCTATCATCAAACATCAAAACACACACATATTCATCAATGGGAAAACCCTAAATCTTTAACAATTTTACAACTTAATCCATGGGCTAGTTAAATTAAGCTGCGAAGATCTAAAAAACATAGAAATAATTAAAAACGAGACAAAAACCATACCTAAATGAGCAATAGAAGCTTGGCCGAATGAAAACCCTAAAAATGGCTTTTCTTCATTCAAAATTCAATGGATGTTGAAGATGAATGAAAAGAATTTGCTTTTGTTTTATTAATTTTAACTTTAAATTACTAAATTACAAAATTAACCTTGGCCATTAACATAAAAATCAGTTAGTCATGTGTCCATCTTTGTCCAATGACATTAACAATGGTATTTTTACCATTTAAGGACCTCTACTTTAAGGTTCCATATATATTAGAAACATTTAGCTAATAGAACACAAGTTTTACACTTTACGCAATTTAGTCCTTTTATTAAACTAAGCATTCAAACTATAAAATTTCTTAATGAAATTTTCACACAATCACACTATCATGCTGTAGACATTAAAATAATAATAAAATAATTATTTCAACCTCAGATTTGTGGTCCCAAAATCACTATTCTAATCTGACTAAAAACGGGCTGTTACAGAAACCTTGGTTGACAATTTTATTTTAATTACTTATCTCATTATATATTTGTTTAGTAATTGTTAAAGATATAATTATGATATATATATGTATGAGATGATCCATAGTTGATCGATTAATGGTAAGAAGTGTGGTAATGAAAAAATACATGTGTTGTATTGTTTTATTCACTTCTTTAGGTTATTTGATTGCCATGAGAAGTGCAGTAATGAGGAGATGCATATATAAGGTTGGCTCTGGATAGGAAATACTTGGTTTTTCAGTGGTCAAATATGACTCACCTCCCTTTCCTAGGACCTTACTTGGTGCACGATTCACATTCATTTCTTTAATTTTTTTCCTTAAAGAAAAACTATGGAGAATAAAAATTGTTGATTTTACGAATAAATGAATATGAATATTATAAACTTGCCATAGCATGTCATGCATATATGAGATAAGCATGCCACATGTACTTTTCATGCATATATTAATAACTCATGATTGAAATCAAAAATTCAAAACCTTGCATGTTTTTCAAATATTGGGTAGGAGAATGCCTCTAAACAAGACCTACGACTCCATTAGCGGTCTCTTTTGATGGCATGGCAAGTGCACTACCGCACGATAGGATTGTTGTGTGGATTTCACTTAGGATATTTCCTAAAAGAAAGAAGAATTCTTTTATGATCAAATGATAATTGGACCGACCCTTGTGGTAGGCATTATCATGTGATAGGTTAAGAAATTATATCTTCAAAAGAGGACAACTAGTCAAAGCATGCTACTCGGTGAGATTGTCCCATGATTACTCATTTGTGGTGCATGATGCGATAGGTGTTGAGTTGATGTTTATACACTCAAGGTCTTCTAGTTAAATAAGTCCCCACAGAGCTTTACTTAAGGTAGAATGATGGTCAACTGTTACACGATTATTAGTACGTGTGAATGCCTAAGGAATTAGGTTCATATACTAATTGGATGAAAATCCATGTTCTTACTAGTTGATCATGATCACTCCACAGTGGCTTGATTGAATGAGTGTGAGAATTATTATTGCAATAATTTACAAATATTTTTCAAGGTTTAATGTAAGATGCATGCATAATCTTCATGCATATCGTAATGTTGAAAATTTTTTCAAACATTTGCTAATACAAATATATAAATAGATGAATATTTTATTTCCAGCTCAAAAATGACACTTACTCTCTTTTTGAACATATTCATTGAAAACAAACTGAATGAAAATAACTATAATGAATGGAAAAGAAACCTGATAATTGTCCTGAATTGTAAGAAACTTAAATCAGTTCTTGATACAAAGTGTCCTTTGGCCACTCAAGCTGGGGCTAGAAATCACTAGGAAGAGTTTGATGAGATAGTTCATTGCTATATGCTGACAAGTATGAACAATACTCTGTATAAACAACTAGAGAACTATAAGACTGCTAAAGTGATTCTAGATAAGCTAGAAGAATTGTTCTGAAACACTCCTAACTCGTATCCATCACCGGAACAGGGTTATAGAGTATTACCAGAGTTTACAGAACACTTACAGGAAATTCAAGACAATTACTATTCATATCTGAAACTAATCATATCGTCCCTTAGATGGACCCTCAAGGCCTAATTTAAGCATTAGAAACAATTCGAAACTAAATCGGGGACTCAAAAAAGTTTTCACAAAATTTCAAAAATTTTCATATGTACAAGGGTCACATGCCCGTGTGAGTAGGCCGTGTGAGCAAGTGACATGCCCATGTCTCAAGCCATGTGGGCATTTGATGTAAGGCACATGACTGTGTCCCAACCCGTGTAACTCTCTGACTTGTGCCACACAGCCTTCCACACGCTCGTGTGGTAGGCTGTGTGGCCAATTTAATTTTCACAAATTAGGTGCAGGTTTCACACGGCCAAGACACACGTCCTTGTTCTAGGCCGTGTATCACTCAAGGCTGAGACACACACCCGTGTCTCTGCCCATGTGCCAAATTTTGAGCATTCTGTTTCTAAATTTTAAGATGTAAGGGACACACGGCCAATCCACACACCCGTGTGTCTGCCCATGTGGACAAAATAAAGCCATTTCCTAGCTTTGCATCTCACCCAAATTTTCCAACAACATATACCAATACTTGCAAACATATACCAGCCAATTCAAACATTATAACCAAGCCAATTCTAACATCTAACATAATATATCATCATATGTAATCATGTTTACAATCTTACCTTTTATAGACATATATGTTTAACATAATTCAATCAAACCATACTAAACACATATGTAATTACCATGATATAACCTTATAAATATACCAAATCAATCCATTACTAGCCATTCCAATGGTTAGATTACAAACAACCATTTACAACCAACATTGGAAAAGTTCGCCTATACATGCCATTATTCCAAAATGAGCTTACTATTTATACCAAGACAAGCTAGTAGATAGGGTGATGATGCTCCGACCAATCTCCAATCTTTGCGAGCTTTTGAGCACTGTAAAACAGAGAGAAAAAAAAACCTAGTAAGCATTTAATGCTTAGTAAGTTCGTATAACAAGAATTAAACTTACAAATCATATTTATTTAAAATAAGCATACAATAACATGCTTTCCAACAATTTAGCAAATTTGCCTAATCACATACACTCAAATAAGCAAGTTAGTCATATAATTCACATGTACATCAAATAAGCATGGACGAGCTCATCATGCTATAAACTTTCAGAAGCATTCAAGACATAATTCTTTTAATCTCATAATTTCTCATGTTAGGAGTTCTATCCGTTGAATTATTGAAATATCGATAGATTCTTAGGTAGTACACATAAGGTGTACAAAACTATAAACTGTCAACTCATAATCAGGGGTACCCATTAGGACACTTAATCAGGGAGCATACTCTTGAGCCATATATCAAGATGCTTAGATTAGCCATGTAACAAGACACTTATCCGGGCTAAACAAGAAACTCATAAGAGTTTTAATTAGGGAGCTCATAGAGCTTATCAAGTAACTCTGAAGAGTTATTATCAGGAAGCACCGGATAAGGTAATAGGGAGTTCAAGCGAGGCATGTCAGGAAGCTCATAAGAGCCTATATCAGGACACTCACATAGAGCTATATTTTTGTCTGCAATATATGCTGGATCACAACTGATCGACTCATGTAATAGGACACTCACAAAGAGTTGCGATAGTGTGCAACATATGCAAAATCACTACCGATCAGGATGCTCGCAGGAACTATATAACAGGATGCTGGAGAGGGCTATAACAGGATTGCTCGTCTGAGCTATATTCTATCTGCAACATATGCAGGACCATATTCAATACGGGAAATCACATTATATCCATTGAAATTCATCTTTCAAACGGAACTTAACTCCATTAAAATTCATCATTCAAACAGAACTTAATATTTTCCGGACAGGATTAGACATATGATTATTTCATATATTTATAACATTTGTACAATTCATATAATCACATACCACATTCGATTAAAACATAAAATAAACATAATTTGGTTACACGAACTTACCTTGATATTCGTTTGTATAAGAAAATCTACTAATCCGACACTTTTTGTTTTCCTCGATCCAATTCTGTATTTGGTCTTTTCAAATCTATATAAATGAATTTAATCATTAATTCAATAAAATTCATATTCAATTGGCTTCAATTTACACTCTAGGAAAAATTACCATTTTGCCTCTATACTTTTCATAAATTCCAATTTTGTCCTTAGGCTTGGAAAATGAAATTCATGCAATTTAGTCCTTATTCCAATCCCAACTGAAATTTTCATATAACATTTACACCACTTGTATTTTACAAAATTCAGAATTTTTCCATGGGTTTTACCACTTTTCAATTTAGTCCCTAAATCATGATTTCATCAAAATTCTCTTTGTAAAAGTTGTTTATCTATCAACAACCTTTCATTTTCTACCATAAATTTCAAATTTTCAGCATATTCATCCATGGAAAAATTTCTATACTTTGATATCTTTACAATTTAATCCCCAAAATAGATAAATTAAGCTATTTCGATCTCAAATATAAAATTACTAAAATCATGACAAGAATACCTACCCAATTAAGCCAATAAAGCTTGCTTTCTCTTTCCTAGGGTTTCTAGGTATATTTTATGGAAGAAGATGATATAAAATGATATTATTTATTTTTATTTCATTTATCATCTTTTAATTATTTTAGTTTCCAATTTAGTCCTTGCCTTTTTCTAATTTTCCATGGATGAATCACCAAAAATATATACTAACTTTTTTTTAATGGTCTAATTACCATATAAGGACATCTTATTTTGAATTCCACAGCTAATTGATCCTTTTAGCTACTAGAACTCAACTTTTGTATTTTATGCAATTTGGTCCTTTCCATAATTAAACACGTAATCGGTAAAATTTTCTAATTAGAATTTTCATATAACATTCCTATAATAATACGAACCATGTAATAATATTAAAATACATTTTCTTTCTGGCTCGAATTTGTGGTGCCGAAACCACTATTCCGATTTCACTAAAAATGGGTTGTTACATGTTTGGAGGCCAAGCTACTTGGCTTAACAGTCTGCCATAACTAACTTAATGAATGCCCAAAAAAAGCATGGCACTTCGATCAAAGACCATATGATCACTCTAATGGGCTACTTTGTCGAGACCGCGAATAATGAGGCCAATTTGGACCAGAACACCCAAATAGAGATGGCGTTCAAAAGTCTGTCCAAGGATTTTGCTGGTTTTTAGGTCACTTATAACCTTGGGAACAAGATCTAACACTTACACAACTCATGATGGTTAGCCAATTAGAAAATTAGAAGCAAATATAATTGTCGCTTCTTCCTCAAAAGGGAAGGGAAAACACACTAAGAAAAGCAAGGCTAAGGTCTTTGGGCCACCACAATTGGAAAGGAAGAGAACCAGGAAGCCTAAAAAGTTATCTAAGTTTAAATGCTTATTCTGTAGTAAGAAATGTGCTTCAAGGTGAACTGCAAAGAGTGGAAAGAATACCTAGCTACCAAAGGCAAAGGTATGAAACTTTTTATGATAAAAGCTTGTTTAGTGGAGGATTTAATAGACCACTGGGTCATTGATACGAGAGCCACTAATCTTGTTTGTGTTTCTCTACAAGGGTTCGAGGAGATGAAAGATATTAGAGATAAGAGCTTATCATTACAAACTGGGAATGGGACAAGCGTGGCAGCTAAAGTAGTGGGAGATGTAGATATTTATTTTGATAATTTCAGAAAGATTGTTTTGAAAAACATTTCTATGTACCAAATTTCAAAAGAAAATTAATTTATGTTGCATGTTTATATAAGGACGACTTGACCGTGACATTTAATAATGGAATTACAATATATAAAAATCACAACTTATCTGTAATGGATGGATGTCAAATAATCTCTATTTTATCAAACCAAATATGTACACATTGCTTGAGACTGAAATATTGAATAAAAGACTTAAAAATTCTCACTTTAATAAGGCGTACCTTTGACATTTGAGACTTGATCCTATTAACTGAGAAAAAATCACTAGACTTACTAGACTTATGAAAGACATCATCTTAAGTTCATTTAAAGAAGTTGTAACATCCCGAAATAGGGCCTAAACGGAATAGTAGTTGTAAAACCACGAATCTGAGGTAAAAAAAATTATTTCGATTAAGTTTTAAGGTTTATTCATTGATTGAATAATTGTGTGAAAATTTCGTGAAGAAATTTTATGTATAAGTGCCTAATTTGATAATTAGGACTAAATTGTAAAATTAGCAAAATGTGTGTTCTAGATAATAAACGGGATTTAATTGAAATGGGTTCTTAAAGTGGAGGTCCTTATTTAGTAATTAAACCATTATATTTAAGTTTGGACAAAAATGGGAAAAAATAGGACAAATTTGAAAGAAAAGCCTTTAAAGGCATTTTGTCATTTAGTAATTAAAATAATTAAAAAGGGAAAATATAGCCAAAATTGGTCCATCTTCTTCATGGAGGCTGAATATAGCATGAGGGAAGCCATGGTTAGGGTTTCCAAGCTTTCCAAGCTTAATAGTAAGTCCGTTCTAGCCTCGTTTTTAATATTCTTTATGTTTTTGGAGTCCCGGTAACTTGATTTAGCTTATTCTAGCAATAATTCATGCTAGGGTTCATATTTGGAAAAATACCCATAGGTTTAATGTGTTTATTTTGATGTTTTATGGTAGAATATGAAGCTTTAAATTATGTTAAATAACTTTTGCTAAGCGATTTTAAGTGAAACGAGTAAAACGACATAATCGGTAAAAATACCTAATGTTCATAAGTACATGATAGGGTGGGAATTTGATGTTTCCATAGAAGGGAAAAATGTTTAGTGTGTCATAAAACATAAGAAAAATGGATAAATTTTAATTTCCAAGCCTAGGGGCAAAATCATAATTCTGCAAAGGTTTAGGGGCAAAATTTTAATTTTACCAAAGTTTTAGTTAGGGAATGTTTGTAATAGTACATTAATTAAATAAGTGAAATATGATGTTTTAGATCCCAAAAAGTGAGATTTGGACCTAGAACAGGAGAAAAATCAAAAATCAAGAAAGTTGCTAAAATGGTCGTTTTGGTATAGAGGTAAGTTCATATGTTTAATAAGTATTTAATTATGCATATTTGAATGATAAATTGATATTTTGGCCATAAATACTTTAGTATTGATTTTCAGATATAATGATTAATGTTCGATAATAATTCGATATTGGAAAGAGAACTTGTATAATTTATATGTAAGATCATATTTTGTATTATGACTTTGTATGATAAGAAGAAAGTATTGACTAGCATAGTTTGATGAGAATAAGTTAAATTGATGATATGATGAGATTGAGAATATATGTATGTAAGTTGAGTAGCATTTTATTATTATGCAATTATTGTTATTAGTATTGTTATTATTGAGTTATGCAACTAACCTTGAGAATTTGAGCAAGTATGTTTCAGTTATGACTTGATAAGGCATTGATATCTCAAAGTCCATGGTTGTACCATGGCAATTAAGGAAGAATTGACGAAAAAGTCCATGTTCATAACATGGCATTTAAGGAGGAATTGACGGTTAAGGATACCATGTAAGACTATGTCAAGACATGGAATTGGTAAGGCAAGGATCCCGTGTAAGACCATGTCAAGACATGGCATCGACATTGATTAAGGACTCCATGTAAGACCATATCAAGATGTGGTATTGGCACTAAGATAAGGATACCATGTAAGACCATGTTTGGAACATGGCATTTGGTAAGACAAGGATACCATGTAAGACCATGTCAAGACATGGCATTGGTAAGGCAAGGATCCCATGTAAGACCATGTCAAGACATGGCATCGGGATTGATTAAGGACTCCATGTAAGACCACATCAAGATGTTGCATTGGCACTAAGATAAGGATACCATGTAAGACCATGGAATATGGCATTTGGTAAGACAAGGATACCATGTAAGACCATGTTTGGAACATGGCATTTGGTAAGATAAGGATATCATGTAAGACCATGCCAAGGCATGGCATTGATAAGTTCTATAAGGTAAGGAAATCATGTAAGACCATGTCAAGATATGGCATTGATGAGTTACTATAAGGCAAAGGTCCCATGTAAGACCATGCCAAGGCATGGCATTGGTGAGTTCATAAGGCAAGGATACTGCATAAGACCATGTCAAGACATGGCAATGGTAAGTTCAAAAAGGAAAAGGTTCCCGAGTAATTCAAAGAGTAAGTCAAAGAAACGACAAGGTGAGAACATGAAGAAAGAGTATAGGTATGCATTTAAGGCTTATTTAATATTGATTGTATGTAATTGAGATTAGCAAGTATTAAGTAAGTGATGAGTTTTCAGTTATGCTTGTGACACTTTATGATATGATCGGCAATATGCCTTTATTATGAAAGAGTACTCATGTGTTAAGTGAGATGTTGTAGGTATGTAAGCAAGCTATTAAGTAAGTTGCCTTTTGTATTTTGAGCCTTTGGTAAGGTTATCGATGAGTAAGATGGGAAAGTAAGAACTAAACATTATTTAAGCAAATTATGACAGCATAATAGTAAGCTAAATTTATTGCTAATGCTTATTATTTTACATGTGAACTTACTAAGCTTTATAAGCTTACTTCTTTCACTGTCCCATGTTTCAGAGTACTTAAAAGCAAGCTCGGGTTGGAGGTCATCGAAGATCACTTCACACTATCAACTATCAAGTTACCAAATGGGTATCTTCATTTACAAACGTTCTAGTTTATGGCATGTATAGGGACTTAGCCATTTTGTGTGTATGTTCTTATGATATGGCTAAAGAATGGTATGTAAATATTTGATAATGATTAGCTATTGAAATGGCTAATGGAGAACATGTTTTGGTGTTATGTATGCCTAAATGGTAGTTAATACAAAGAAATCATGAAAAAGTGAAATTAGCATTAAAACAGTATTGAACAGCAACAGTGACGTGATCTTGGAAAATCACCAAGAATAGTAGAAATAGAAGAAGGTGATGAATGAGATATAGAATTAAAGCTTATTGAGTCTATTTTCATACGAAGGAAACAGAGTAAGCAAAAGAAGTGTATATTAGGGAGATATTTAAATTTTAGTGAGACAGGGTTAGAGCGATTTCTAAATCCCCTATTCTAAATTTATAAATTCACTAAAAATTTTACAAAAAGAATTAGGAGTTATAGTTTATATTTCTAGATTTCCTAGTGAATTTAATTTCAAGAGAAACAAACGGCATGATTATTTGAATTCTGTACAAGGAGAAAATTGATTCATAGTAAGGAGAGGTCAAAGTAGTTGAACAGTGCAACAGGGGAAATTTTAACTAATAAACTGTACTAATTGGCTAGACCAAAAATTCTGGAAAAAAATTAGTAAGAAGATATATGAGTCTAGTTTCATGGAAAATTTAAAAATTTTAATTTTAATTTTTTTACTCGAGTTATGATTTATTTAGTGACTATGATGCAGGTGGGTAGTTTTGTAAGGAATAATGGACTAAATTGTTTTGATTTGTCTAAATATTCAGAAAATTTTTAATGTTCCCGGTTTGGCCTCGAACCATTTCAATTGCATGTTTTAGGGTCTCGAGGGCCCTTTTTAGGGACATATTGAATGAATGTAAATAAATTAATTTTAAAAGCAAATTTTATGCCCCGAATTAGTATGTTAAGTTAGGTAATGCCTCGTGCTCGACTCCGGCGACGGTCTCGGGTAAGGGGTGTTACAGAAGTTGTTCCTCCACAATGTGAATCTTGCTTGGAAGGTATAATGATTAAGCAGTCTTTTAATGCAAAAGGAACAATGGCTGAAAGACCCTTAGAACTTGTGCACACTAACGTATGTGGTCCCATGAACGTTAGTGCAATAGGTGTTTAAGAGTATTATGTAACCTTTATTGATGACTATTCTAGATACGTGTATGTATACTTAATGCACCGTAAGAGTGAAACCTTTGATAAATTCAAAGAGTTTCATGTGAAAGTGGAGAAACAACTAGGTTTACCTATAAAGGCACTTCGGTCAGGTTGAAGTGGGGAATACTTATTGGATGAGTTCTTAGGGTACCTCATAGAGAATAGGATTCTATGTGTTGAACACTCCACAATAGAATGGCATGACAGAGAGAAGAAATCAAATGTTGTTAGACATGGTACGCTCAATGTTAAGTTATTTTAACCACCAATCTCTTTTTGGGGATATTCTATACAAACGACTTGCTATCTTCTGAATGATGTGCCAACTCAGGTAGCAAGGAAAAGCCCATACGAATTGTGGCATGGTAAGAAGCCGAATTTTAATCATTTTAGGATTTGGGGATGCCAAACCAACATATTGGAAAAATATGTGAGGAAGTTTGAATCACAAACAACATTGTACATGTTTGTAGGATATCCAAAGGGAACAAATGCTAATTTCCTTTAAAAAGTTACATAAATGAATTTAAACCTTGACGTAAAAAGGCACTTGAGGAAATATACAAAACCCTACTAAAAAGATTCCAAAACCAACTCCTAATAGTAGGCCTGCAAACAATCAACAACATAAGGTGTTTCATCTTAGTGAGAGGGTCTCTCGTAGGCCCGAGTTCTTCCAATCTAGTGGAGGTTTTTTTTAAAACTGAGTCTATCGAACAGGAAGATGATGACCCACTCAGATATGATGAAGCGATGTAGAGTGTTGATCTATGAAAGTTAAGATGAAATCTATGAGTTCCATCTCATTGTGGGAACATGTAGACTTATCGGAAAGGATATGTAACACCCTAACCCGTCTCCATTACTAGATTAAGGTTGCTAGATATTACAATAGTTAACAAGATCGATAATACAATAACGCAATTCAAAAATTAATGTAATCATCATAAATTAATAAATAATCATCATTCATAACATACATTAAAAAAGAGACTTATATCGAGCATTTGGAACCCTAAAATCAATTTAGAAACAAATATGGACTAATCTAAAACAAAATAGAAAAATATGGCAAAAATTGAAAACATGGTCGTGTGACAGAGTCTAGATCGTGTGGCCAAACAGTGTAATAACTTGTGTCCGTGTAACTTAGGGTCATACGACTATGTCGCCAGGCTTTGTAACTCTCTTAGACCATGTGGACAAACTTGTACCAAAAATCAATAAGACACACAACCGTGTGAAGTGACTATGTGTTGCATACAGCCATGTGGTAGACCGTGTCCTAGGAAGTGTGCATGTAAAATGACTTAAAAAACAAGCAATTTCAACAACCACTTCTTGGGTCTCAAGCAAAACCATTTACAACCATTTTTACCTATTCAGAACACATTTAAACATACCAAAAACATTCAACCTAAGTGCCTAATGAATATGCCCTCATTAGAACCATAATTCAAATGTTAAAACATCTTTCAAACATCAACCACTAGTTAACTATACCTTCCATTCCATGAATTCAATACCCAATTAAACATATAACATTATCCAAAGTTCACAAAGTTACCTAAAACAAAAATGACCATTTCATCACCAAAGCACAAGACAAGCATATAAATAAAACATTCCTTACTTATTCAACTATCAAATTTATCATCATAAAATCATGTTCATATTCAGAAAGTAAGTTTAAAAAATGACCAAAATTTATACACATTTCTTTACCTAAATAACGTGAACAACACAAAATAGATTTAGTCTATTACGTTCATCAACACAACCATTAAAACTTACCATTTTTACATTGGTTCATATACCAAAAGGCTCAAAACATAACCAAATACTTATAGCATATATATACCAAAACCCTATTTACATGCCACTTATATCCAGACCAAAGTGAACAATTAGTTATCGGACAAATTGCTGAATAGTGTTATCTCCAAAAGCAATCCAATCGACAGCTCAAAACTGACGATCTATAAGGAAGAAAAACCAAAACGAGGCAAGCTTGTATAAAACTTTGTAAGTTTGTATTGAATGTAAACTTTAACTTACTATAAAAGACTTAACCTAAACCTTTCACAATAAAAATCATAATCAAGGTCATGGATTCATTAAATTTCCTATACACATCACAAGTCTTGCAAGGTTAGTAAATTCACATCTACGAAAACATGTAACTTCATAATGTCATAAAACATATAAAAGTAAACACAATCAAAGCTCAATTCAACTATCTCATATTCACTTAACATTTCACATATTCATTTCAACTATTCATTTCAAATGTCCTTGTAAAACCCCAATCTTGGCCTAGACGTTATGGCCGAATCTGTGATGTTACATTGGAGTGTTTTTCCAAAACACAAATTTGGTGAAAATTCGTTCTACTTAAAAACCTCTTTAGGATTTTAATAAAAGTTTAAGATGCCCGGTCCATTGTAAAAACTCAAGTTGTCTTATCAAAATATTAATTATTTTAGTTTGTTATTAAACTTTAAAATAGTGTCTGTTGCGGAAGCTTCCAAAATGTGTTACGTAAACATGGTGCCTTCAAAAAACATTTGTTTAAAATCCTCCTGAAAAATCCGAGACCTACTACTACCAGATTAAAATTTAAGTAACTAAATTCCCAAATTAAAATAAAAATAAAATTAAAGAGGCCTTATTACATAAATAAAAAAATAACCAAAATAAAATCTTAATCATAATATTAAACGGAACTTTGTCAAGTGGCCACCACTGAGTCCTCCGTCGCCTCGAATTGTCTAAGCCTGGGAATTTCTTGCACAGTTAACAGATGGGTAAGTTTATGAAAACTTCGTATGAGAAATCCAATAAAAGCATACAGTCAGAGTAAACACAATTTGGCCTAAGCCCTTTTAGTTTCAGTTAGGGGCCTTAGCCCCTCTTCGAAAAATGTCAGATGCTGGGTCGAGCCCATCTCGAAGATCGGGTGGCGATCTGGGCCTTAGCCCATTTTAGTATAGTACGCAAACAAAGAATCCTACCCAATCCATCCACTACACACCATCTCCGTACTAGCCCTACACACCATGTGGGGATAAAATCGACCAACCCAACTCTACACACCAAGTCGCATCGACACGCACACTAAAATAAAAGATTTGCAAAGCAGAGCCTTGAAGAATAGGCTCATAGCCTTTCAGTACACTTCCTCCAAAATCATATACCCCACCCCATGCAATGCAACATAATATAAATGTACATATAGTAAAAGTGGAATGCTTAAACAATCATACATCACATAGGGGCAAAACAGTCATCTTACCAAAATAAGGACCCAGGTATACTTACCGGCCCAATAGTAAGTCCACAGTCGTCTTGGGCGACCCGTACAACCTTAATAGTCAATCAGTGATAATGGGCCTATAGCCCATATTACGGGCCCATGTGGGCCCACACACTCGTGTGGCCCTCATAGCCCAGCAATGGCCTTAGCAGTGTAGCTTACATAGCCTGGCTCACTATTTACCACACTTTTGTGCGACTTTCCTGTAAGGGCCCATAGGCCCATTGGGCCCACACGGCCCAGTTCGGCCCAAAATGGCCAAATAACATGTCGGTCCTTGAATACGCTCATGGCCATCTCGTCAACCGTACGGCCTAGTTTTGCCACACGCCTATCACAAGGGCAGTCACACGCCCGTGTGGTGTCGACAGCCTACTTTTTGGCTTTTCGGTTTTCTGCCGGTCTACGTTAATTGCAGTGTGATTACACACCTGATACGATTTGGAGTTAATCCGCGCTCCGAACATTCTTATGCCTGAAGAACAAATAATGTGATAATGAATCAGTTACTTAACCTATGTTTCAATTGGAAATTAACGGAGTTCCAAAACAATTATAATCTTCTTACTCAAAAGCCAACAATAATCGCACCTTTGATTATTAGGGAATGTGTCAATCATCTTCGATCACCACCTACACAAAAATACCACCTTTCTATATCAGACTCGTATTAGAAGCATAACAACATCACAACCTTACCATACTTACCACAACAACAAAACAGAGTATAGATTAATGAAGTAGCGCAAACAGAAGCACGAATAAGGATTGATCTGAAAGGTAGAGGAGAGAGTCGGCAAGAAGTGAAAAAGTTAGAAGATGGATCAACAAGGTGAAACAAACCGAAAGGGGAAGGAGTGAAATTGAGGCTTACCGCACAATATTCGGCCAACACAAGAGCCCTAGAGTGGGAGAAAAGAACCGTGCACCTAATCCAACCGATCACAACAAACTTGCCAACCAAAAGCAGAATAGAGGAGTAGGATGGATATTCAGCCAAGGTACTAAAAATGAAAAGGGAAGGAATAGGGAGAGGAAGAAAAGAGTCGGCTACAACCCCAAAGCAGAGAAATTCAGCCAATGAGACTTAATTAGGAGAGGGGAGAGAAGCAGAGGCAACTGATCAACCAAGACTTTAGAGAATAACCCGAAAAGAGCCAAAAAGAGTAAAATTCTGAATGCTCACTACTACTAATCCGTTCCACAGAAGAAAGATACGAAGTAGCCAAAAACCAAAAAAAAAGATAATTCGACACCTAGGGCTTAAGTGAGCTAGAAACTAATTTTGGCAAACATGGACTCCCCCACTCAGCTCAACATTTCTACACTCCCCATAACTCTTTAAACTTCTCCACAATCCCCTCCTCAAATCTCTCAACCAATCCTTATCCCAAATCCCCTCATAATCTCTCCTAAATTTTGGCCACACACTCCCCACTACCCTAAACACTCTCAACCACCTATGAGCATCAGTATCCCACTAACATTCAACCTCTTACATGACACAGCAGCAAAAAGACACTCCCTGCCCGCAGTAGGACTCGAACTCCAGTCCCCAAGCAGAAGCAACATACCACTTACCACTAGACTAGCAAGCTTTTTATGACACATCTTAACCACATTAATTTAAGAGGCCTACTATCTATAGTTAGGCTTTATTCAAGTAGAAGCAAAATTTTCGCTCAAGTCAAGGCATAAACCCATAACTTCCTCGACACTTCCCAATGCACACAACCATAAAGCTAGGCACACTTTCACGTCACAAACACACAAAAATAATTCTAACAGGGTTTTCGGGATTTGGGGCGTTACAATTCTGCCCTCCTTAAAGAAAATTTTGGCCTCGAAATTAACCTGGTCAGAATTTATGAGGGTATTGTTGTTGCATTGCCTCCTCTAGTTCCCATGTGCCTTCCTCCGAACTGTGATTCTGCTAAAGAACTTTCACTAAAGGGATTGATTTCTCAAGACTTTCACTTCACGATCCAAAATCTAGACTAGCTCCTCCTCGAAAGTCAAATCTGGTCTAACTTCAATCTCCTCAACCGGCACAACATGCGTAGGATCAGAGCGGTAGCGCCTCAGCATGGAGACGTGGAACATATCATGAATCCGTTCTAGTTCCGGAGGTAACTCTAACTAGTAGGCAACTGGTCCTACTTGTCTCAGTACGCCCAAATCTCAGCACCTTCTTCCATGGCGAGACCTTCAGAAAAACAAAATCTCCCACAGAATACTCAATTTCCTTATGCTTCAGATTCGCATATGACTTCTATCTATCTGATGCTGCCTTCAGTCGATCCCGAATTAATCTGACCTTATCCTCGGTATCAGATACTAACTTAGGACCCAGAGCACACCGCTCACCCAACTCAGTCCAACATGATGGAGTACGATACCTACGACCATATAACGCTTCGTAAGGTGCCATCTGTATGCTAGACTAGTAGCTATTATTGTAAGAAAACTCTGCTAGCGGCAAGTAATCCTCTGAACTACCTCGGAAGTCAATAACACAACTCCTTAACATGTCCTCCAAAGATCTCGAATCACCCCGTCCGAAGTGACCATGCATCGAGGATGGAACGCAGATCAAGTCTAAGCGTAACGAGCTTCATGTAACTTCTTCCAGAACTGAGACGTAAAGCGAGGATCTCTGTCAGATATTATGGAAACTAGTACTCCATGCAGTCTCACTATCTCGGATACATACAGCTTAGCCAATTTTTGTAATGAATAATCTGTGCGAACTGGTATGAAGTGGGCAGTTTTGGTCAATCGATCCACAATGACCCACACTGAATCTTTCTTGGAAGGCGTTAAAGGTAGCCCACTCACAAAGTCCATAGTTACTCTTTCCCACTTCCATAGCGGAATCTTAATCGGCTGAAGCAACCCAGAAGTCAATTGATGTTCCACTTTAACCTGTTGGCAAGTCAGACATTTCCCTACAAAGTCAGTAATCTCACGCTTAAGACCCGACCACCAATATACCTCACGGAGATCTCTGTACATCTTATTTTCACATAGGTGCATAGCATAGGGGCTACTATAAGCTCTCGCATTAAAGTCTGCCTCAAATCAGTATCCTTAGGTACATAGATTCTACCTCGGAAATAGAGTACCCCTTCACTATTTAACCCAAAATCCCCAGTATTACCCTTCTCGATCTAACGGAACCGAAGACCCAATAACTCATCTTCCAACTGTTTACTCTTAATTTGTTCAATCCACACTGGTTTAACTTAGAGCTCAGCCAACAAGCTACCATCATCTAATAAGCTAAGACGAGCAAACATTGCTCTCAGATCAGTCATAGCCCTACGGCTTAGTGCGTCGGCCACCATATTGGATTTTCCAGGGTGATATTCAATCGAATGGTCATAATCCTTAAGTAGATCAATCCATTTACGCTGCCTAAGATTTCTGAGTGAGGAGATACTTGAGGCTCTTGTGATCAGTGTAAATGATACACTTCTCACCGTACAAGTAATGTCTCCAAATTTTCAATGCGAATACCACTACAGCCAACTCCAAATCATGTGTTGGGTAATTCACCTCATGAGTCTTAAGCTAGCGAGACGTATAAGCTACCACTTTACTCTCTTGCATCAACACACAACCCAAACAAACATGTGATGCATCGTTGTAGACAGTAAATTCCTTTCCAGACTCCAGCTGAATCAAAACAAGGGCCTCAGTCAGAACTTTCTTGAGCTTCTCAAAGCTCTCTTGTTGCTCATCTGTCCAGTTAAATGGCACGCCCTTACGTAGTAGCTTGGTTAAGGGTGCGGCAATCAGTGAGAACCTCTCTACAAATCATCGATAGTACCCCACCAGTCCCAGAAAACTATGAATTTTTGACACAGTCTTAGGCTGCTTTCGATCTAAAACAGCCTCAATTTTTCGAGGATCAACCCTAATCCTCTCAACAGATACCACATGACCAAAAAACGTTACCTCACGTAACCAGAATTCACACTTGCTAAACTTGGCGTACAGTTGTTTCTCCCTCAAAATTTGCAGAACTACTTGTAGATGTTCATCATGTTCATCTTCAGTCGTTGAATACACCAGTATGTCATCGATAAATACTACAACAAACTGATCCAGATAGGGTTGAAACACTTTTTTGATCAGATCTATAAAGGTTGTCAGTGCATCTATCAATCCAAAAGGCATTACCAGGAACTCGTAATGACCATAACGAGTCCTAAATGCCGTCTTGTGCACATCTGCCTCTTTAACTCTCAGTTGGTGATACCCAGACCGAAGATCTATTTTAGAGAAAACCAATGCTCCTTACAGTTGGTCAAACAAATCATCAATCCTTGGCAGAAGGTGTTTGTTCTTAATGATCGGCTTATTCAGTTGTCTGTAGTCGATGCACATACGCATGGATGCATCCTTCTTTCTCACAAATAAGACTGGTGCTCCCCACGGGGACACACTAGGTCAGATAAACCCACGGTCCAATAGCTCTTAAATTTGGGCCTTAAGCTCTACAAGCTCTTTTGGTGCCATTTTAAAAGGGGCGATGGACACCGGAGCTGTACCAGGTAAGAGCTCAATCCCAAACTCTACTTCACATTCTGGAGGTAACCTTGGTAGCTCTTCCGGAAAGACGTCGGGAAAATCCTTAACTGTTCTGATATCCTTCACCGAAGAGTTGCCAACATCTACAACACCGACGTAGGCCAAAAACACCTCACAACCCTTGCGAACTAACTTCTCAGCCCTTAGCGCAGAAATTACATTACTCAAATAATTTCGTCGTTCCCCAATTACCACTACCTCTTCATCTAGCTCAGTTCTTAGTACAACTCGTTTAGTGGCACAATCCAAGCTTACCCGATGTTTAACTAACTAATCTATGCCCAGTATTAAATCGAATTCTCTGAAAGGCACCTCCATAAGATTTGCCGAAAAGATAACTCCTTGTATCTCCAAAGGAACATCTCTAAACATCTTATTTATCCGAACGAACTGCCCTAGCAGACTTAAAACAGTAATCTCACTCATAGTGTTTTCAGCCATAAAACCTAATATCTTAGACACAAAGCATGCTATATATGAATATGTAGTCCCAACATCAAACAATGCAGTATAAGGTACATTATGGATAAAGAACGTACCCGTTATGACACTTGGAGTATCTCTGTGCTCCCTGCGACATGTAGCATAAACTAGTACCGGTTGCCTCACCTCGGAATGACCAATACCTCTGCCCGATGCTCCACGACCATGACCCATACCATTTCCACCACTGGCCTGACCAATGCCTCTCGGTGGCTGCTGACCACCCCGTTGAACATTACCAAAACCAGTAGCTTGCACCTGCTCGGGCCTCTGTGGACAATCCTTGACACGGTGCTCCAATGATCTATATCTCAGACATACACCCATCTTTTTCATACATTCACCCTGATAGCGTTTTCCACAATCAACACAAAACTGCGGTCCAGTAATAGCAGTAGTCCATCAGCTTTGGGCTTTTTCTTAAACATCTGAAAAGAATTTGAGGGCTCAGCATCCCTTTTACCTATGCCTTTCTCTCTATTATGGCGCTCAGTGCGCGTTATATCCTCGGCGATTTTTGCCTTATCAACCAGTGCTGTGAAATCCCACTCCCTCTGAGGAGCTATCAAAACCCTTAAACCATCCCTGAGGCCATCTTCAAATCAAACACACCGCTCGTATTCTGTTGCCACCATCCCACGTGCATAGCGGCTCAGTCATAAAAATTCGGCCTCATACTCAGCCACTGTCTTATCTCCCTGAGTTAAATTCAGGCATCCACATAGCTGGCACTTACATATTTAGCTTGGAAAGTTGTCTTAAAAAACTCCTAGGTCAATCAATCGGCTTGAGTGCCCTCTTTGACAGTAAGCCACCATTGGTATGCCTCGTCTCTCAGTAGAGATACTGCACCTTTTAGCTTCTGATCAGGGGTGCAGTCAAGGTCATCCATGATCCTTTCTGTAGCCTCCATCCAATATTCAGCCACATTAGGGGTAACTCTAGCAATACCCCTGAATATTTCTGTCCCATTAGACCTGAGTCGTTTCGTAACCGACCCACGGCCTACAGTACTAGTACTAGGCCCACCGACCCTTTTCAGTATCCTCAACATTGCTTGGGACAGTGCGCCGTCCCCAACTGCTCAATTCTGAGACCCTGTCTCGGCCATAGGTGAAGCTGGCGCCTCTCTAACTTCCTCATTAAGCTAGTGCCCAGAAGATGAAGACCCAGCCTGAGCACCTCCACAGCTTCTGTCGTGGCCTCTACCACGAGTACCTCTAGTGCTCATTATCTAATCATGCTTTTATCTATATTAAAATTTTTATGCCAGTCAGTTTATTGTTCTAGTGTTTATTAACAATATCTTATGAACAGTATTATTTCAGAGTTTGTTTTCACAGTTAACAGTCTTACTTCAGTTTGTAGTCTACACTAACTAGATAGTTTTACTACCCAATGTAGTTCCAATAACTAACATTTCAATTTTAATCTTTCAGAACAAACAATCAGAAGACTTACAGGATTGGCGCAGAGACTCAGTGTACCGTTCCTTCAGTAAAACATTTCCAAATTATAGCAGTCACTTTAAACCATTTTGAAAATAATTCTATTTAAAATTTTTATGTTTTTATAAAAACCCAAATCCACAGCTGAGTTTTGCAACCTGGATCTGATACCACTAAATATAACACCCTAAACCCGGCCTAGACATTATGGCCGAATCTGTGATGTCACATTGGAGTGTTTTTCCAAAACACAAATTTGGTGAAAATTCGTTCTACATAAAAACCTCTTTAGGTTTTTAATAAAAGATTAGGATGTCCAGTACATTGTGAAAACTCAAGTTGTTTTATCAAAATATTAATTATTTTAGTTTGTTATTAACTTTAAAACTGTGCTTGTTGCGGAAGCTTCCAAAATGTGTTTCGTAAACGTGGTGCCTTCAGAAAACATTTGTTTAAAATTCTCTTAAAAAATCCGAGACCTACTACTACCAGATTAAAATTTAAGTAACTAAATTCCCAAATCAAAATAAAAATAAAATTAAAGAGGCCTTATTAGATAAATAAAAAAAATAACCAGAATAAAATCTTAATCATAATATTAAAAGAAACTTTATCAAGTGGGCACCTCTGAGTCCTCCGTCACCTCAATCCGTCTAAGCCTGGGAATTTCTTGCATAGTTAACAGATGGGTGAGTTTACGAAAACTCCGTGTGAGAAATCCCTTAAAAGTATACAGTCAGAGTAAACACAATTTGGCCTAAGCACTTTTAGTTTCAGTTAGGGGCCTTAGCCCCTCTTTTAGTAGCTGTAGCAGTCTGGGCTTGAGCCTATCTCAGTATCAGTGGCACTCTAGGCCTTAGCCTATTTCAGTATAGTATGCAAACAAAGAATACTACCCAATCCATCCGCTACACACCATCTCCGCACCATCCCTACACACCTTGTGGGGATAAAATCGACCCACCCAACCCTACATACCAAGTCATACCGGTTACAGCACTAAAATAGTATTTGTAACAGAGCATCCAGTAATAGGCTTATAGCCTTTCAGTACACTTCCTCCAAAATCATATATCCCACCCCCATGCAATGCAACATAATATAAATGTACATACAGTAAAAATGGCATGCTTAAATAGTCATACATCACATTGGGGTAAAATAGACATCTTACCAAAATAAGGGCCCAAGTATACTTACTAGCCCAACAGTAGGTCCACAGTCGCCTTGGGCAACCCGTGCAACCTTAACAGTCAATCAGTAATAATGGGCCTACAACCCATATTACGGACCCATGTGGTCCCACGCGCTCGTGTGGCCCACATCGCCTAGAAATGGCCTTAGTCATGTAGCTTACATAGCCTGGCTCATTATTTACCACACTTTTGCGGGACTTTCCTGTGTGGGGACCACATGGCCAAGTTCAGCCCAAAATGGCCAAATAGCATGTCGGTCATTGAATACGCTCATGGCCATTTCACCGACCGCACGGCCTAGTTTTGCCACACGGGTGGTCACACATCCGTGTGGTGTCGACAACCCACTTTTTAGCTTTTCGGCCTTCTGTCGATCTACGTTAATAGTAGTGTGATTACACACCTGATACAATTTGGAGTCAATCTGCGCTCCGAACACTCTTATGCCTGAAGAACAAATAATGTGATAACTAATCAATTACTTAACCTATGTTTCAATTGGAAACTAACGAAGTTCCAAAACAATTATAATCTTCTTACCCAAAAGCCAACAATAATCACACCCTTGATTCTCAGGGAATGTGTCAATCAACTTCGATCACCACCTACACAAAAATACCACCTTTCTATATCAGACTCACATTAGAAGCATAACAACATCACAACTGTACCGTACTTACCACAACAACTGAATAGAGTACAGATTAATGAAGTAGCACACACAGAAGCACGAATAAGGATTGATATGAAAGGTAGAGGAGATAGTCAGCAAGAAGAGAAAAAGTTAGAAGATAGATCAACACGGTGAAACAAACTAAAAGGGGAAGGAGTGAAACTGAGGCTTACCCCACAATATTCGGCCAACACAAGAGCCCTAGAGTCGGGGAAGAGAACCGTGCACCTAACCCAACCGATCACAACACACTTGCCAACTGAAAGCAGAATAGAATAGCAGGAGTGATATTCGGCCAAGGTACTAAAAATGAAAAGGGAAGGAATAGGGAAAGGAAGAAAAGAGTCAGCTACAACCCCAAAGTAGAGATATTTGGCCAATGAGACTTAATTACGAGAGGGGAGAGAAGTAGAGGCAATCGATCAACCAAGACTATAGAGAACAACCCGAAAAGATTAAAATTCCAAATGTTCACTACTACTAATCTATCCCACAGAAGAAAGATACGAAGCAGCCAAAAACTAAAAAAAAAATGAGAATTCGGCACCAAGGGCTTAAGTGAGCTAGAAACTGATTTTGGCAAACAGGGACTCCCTCTCTCGGTACCACATTCCTACACTCCCCATAACTCCTTAATCTTCTCCATAATCCTCTCCTCAAATCTCTCAACCGATCCTTATCCTAAATCCCCTTATGATCTCTCCTAAATTTCGGCCACACACTCCCCACTCCCCTAAACACTCTCAACCTCCCATGAGCATCAGTTTGTTCTCTCTTGACTCAATTTTATGAATTTTATCATATTTGTGAGTGTTCAACTCTCTTTATTCTCTCTTGACTGAATTGACTTATGAAGTCTATCTTACGGCGTCAATTTCGTTTTCTTTTTGAACTTATCATTTCATCGAAGTCTGATGTTCAACAAATACCGTTTTGGTTCCTATCTCAACATAGATAGCGGGTCACAGTTTTAAACAATCCACACCATTTTCAGCTTAAGTTCTACTATAAGATTCGGGTCAATATTATGATATAATGTTGGTTCTTTCTAAACATTTAAACCCTTTTGTTTTCAAGACAACTTGTCCAAGACAACTTGTTCGTTTACAAACCTGTCCAAGAATTAAGTCATACTACTCAATTTTACGATCGAGAACATACACGACTCGATTCATCAAATGAATACGAGATCGCATCATTTGGTATCAAAGCTAGTCAAAATTAAGTAAGTATCGATGTTTTATCACTCTCGAGTTTGTAATTTAAAAAAAATCATAAAAAAAGAAAAAAAATTAGCATCAAGTGCAATATTCATGTCTGAAAGTATTAAAGGGAGTTTCTAAGCTTGTTATTAAAAAAAACAAAAAGAAGCTAGCTTGGAAGTGTACTTACTGCACTATTCTATTTCATCCCTATCACCATAACCAAATTTGAGCATACTTCAAGTAATTTCATTTTTTTTCTAGCCTACCCTTTCGTCCCAACATTAACTCCCACCCTTACGTTACTTTTGAAGCCGACCTACAATGGTTACTGCTAAGTCTAAGTAGTCATTAAATAACTTAGAGAAGCGAACTAGAGTGGGAAAAGGCAAGAAAGCGTGGGACCATTAGAGTGATAAAAGTCGAAAATTGAGTGAAATATGAGAGGAGTGTATAATTTTATTTTGAGTGAAATCGTGAGGTTTGCTGTAAGGAAACACCATGTCTCGTAGTCCTGAAAGAAATCCTGTGGAAGGAGGTGATGTATGCCCTGTAAGAAACATTGCTACTGGTGCTGGTGTACCCGAATTAACTTATCAAGCTCTCATCCACGAGATGGACCAAATGCTCCAATGATGTCTAGAGCCCGTACAAGAATAATTGAAGAACGAGTCTAACATGAAAGGAATTCGTAAAATCTAATGAGGGAGTGGGGTCGTCCTAGGCTAAACCGAGATGATTTCTACAAGCCTAGTGATATGGAAAGTGATCAAGCCTCAGATCATAGCGAGAAGAAACGAGGTCAAAGGAATCGAGGACCGAGATGAAGAAACTGAGTGGTTGATTATCTCAAAAATATCAAGATGGCAATTCCCCCATTCCAAGGGAAAACCGATCTCGAAGCATATTTCAAGTAGGAGAAGAAGATCGAGCTTGTCTTTGAGTGTCACAACTACTCAGAGAACAAGAAAGTCAAAATTGCTGCCATAGAATTCTCTGATTATGCTATCATTTGGTGGGACCATATTACTATGAGCCGGAGGAGGAATGGAGAATGACCCATGTCTACATGAGCCGGAATGAAAGCAATAATGAGGAAGTGATTTATTCCTGCCTACTATCACCGTGAATTGTACCAAAAATTACAAAATCTCACTCAAGGCAATCAGAGTGTAGAAGACTACTACAAAGAGATGGAGGTGGCCATGATTCGAGTGGATGTTGAGGAGGGCCAAGAAGCTACCATAGTGAGGTTCCTTGCTGGACTAAACTGAGAAATTGCCAACGTGGTAGAGTTGTAACACTATGTTGAAATTGTTGACATGGTCCATATGGCGATCAAAGTGGAGAAGCAATTGAAACGAAAGAGAGCCACCCGAACCTTTCCTAGCTCCACTTCAATAATAAAGTGGGGACAAGGAGTCAGCAAAAATGATGCTCCTATTAGAGCAGAGAAATCCGTTGGAACCACAAAGCCTAACAAGCTGAGTGGCTAAAGAAGCAAAGGTAAAAATGAAGTTCTGTCTAACCGCTCGCGGGATATAAAATGCTTTAAATGCCTTAGGAGGGGCCACATTTCTATTCAATGCCCCAATCGGAGCATAATGGTGGTTAGGAAAGTGGCGAAACTTAATTCGAGGAAGAAAAAGAAAAAGAGCCCGAAGCACCCACCGACAAGAAGAAAGACTTAGAATATGTCGTGAAGGGGAAATTCTTGTTAATAAGCGAAGTTTGAGTCTTCAAAGTGTTGAAAACGAGTAGCAATGAGAGAACATTTTCCATATTCGATGCCATGTCCAAGGCAAGATGTGTAGCATGATAATTGACGGAGGAAGCTGCACGAATGTTGCTAATAGCATAGTGGTGGACAAACTTGGCCTAGCAACGACCAAGCATCCCCACCCTTACAAGTTACAATGGCTCAACGATGGCAAAGAACTCAAATTCATCAAGCAAGCCATTGTCGCATTTTTCATTGGCAAGTATAGTGACGAAGTCGTGTGTGATGTGGTGCTGATGCATGCTGGCCATTTGCTATTGGGGAGACCGTGGCAATTTAACTGACGTTTGATCCATGATGGTTACACCAATAGATACAGGTTCAAACATTTAGGTAAAAATGTAACCCTAGCACCCCTCACCCCAAAATAAGTGTATGAAAACCAACTCAAATTGAAAAACTCTATGGAAAAATTTGGGGAAAAAGATCAATATGGAAAAGGCGAGAAGGAAAAAGAAGAGAGAATAGAAAAAAAGGAAAGGAAAAAATGAGGTAAAAATGAGAGGAAAAAGTGAAAAGAGCGAGTTAAAAATCTAAACAGAAAAAGAAAGAAAAGAAGAAAGTGAAATTGGAAAGTTGAGTGTCTATGCAAAAGAAAGAGAAGTTCGAAAATTATTGTTATTGAAACAACCCTTTCTTGTACTCATGTACAAGGAAGGATTATTTGGAACTAACGAACTTGATGACACTCTACCCTATTCGATTGTGACTTTGTTGCAAGAATTTAAAGATGTGTTTCTGAAAGATATTCCAAGTGGACTACTGTCTATTAGGGGCATAGAACACCAAATCGATTTCATGCCCAGAGCCACGATTCCAAACCAACTAGCTTATCAAAGTAACCCTGAAGAAACCAAAGAATTGCAAAGGCAAGAGACAGAATTGATGGAAAAGGGGTAGATTCGAGAGAGTTTAAGTCTATGAGTCATACTGGTACTCTTGGTGCCAAAAAAAGATGGTTCTTGACGCATGTGTGTTGATTGTTGAGCAATCAACAAAATTACCATCAAATATAGACATTCGATTCCGCGCTTAGATAACATGCTGGATGAGCTAAGTGGAGCTCAACTTTTCTCCAAAATAGACCTCAAAAGTAGCTATCATCAAATCTGAATGAGAGAAGGAGACGAGTGGAATACAGCATTAAAGACCAAGTATGGTTTGTACGAGTGGTTGGTTATGCCTTTCAGCTTAACTAACGCTCTGAGTACTTCTATGCATTTAATGAATTATGTACTTCATGCTTTTATTGGTAAGTGTTGTGTGGTTTACTTTGATGACATACTGATCAATAGTAAGTCTCTGAAAGACCATATTCATCATTTGAGATCGGTATTGGAAGTATTGCGTAAGGAAACTCTATTTGCTAATCTTAAAAAGTGTTCTTTCTATACTAATAAGCTTATTTTCTTAGGATTTGTGGTTAGTGTAGAAGGACTTGAAGTCGACCAAGAGAAGGTCAAGGCAATTCGAGAATGGTCGCAACCTATAAGCATTAGCCAAGTAAGAAGTTTTGCATGGCCTAACAAGCTTCTATAGAAGGTTTGTACCTAATTTTAGTACTTTAGCTGCTCTTTTGACGGGGATCATTAAGTAAAACTCTAATTTTCATTGGAGTGAGGAACAAGAGAATTCCTTCAAGAAAATTAAAGATTGTTTGATAAACGTTCCTTTACTTTCCTAGCATGATTTTAACAAAACCTTCGAGATTGAGTGTGTTGCTTCAAGAATAGGGATTGAAGCGGTGTTAACTCAAGATGGGCATCCCATAGCCTATTTTAGTGAAAAGCTTAATGGTGCCACCCTCAACTACCCGACGTATGACAAGGAAATGTACGCATTGATTCAGGCGTTAGAAACATGGTAACATTACCTGTGGCCCAAGGAGTTCATCATCCATACTGACCCCGAGGCCTCAAAGCACCTTAAGGGACAAAACAAGTTCAACAAGAGGCACGCCAAGTGTGTGGAGTTTCTTAAGTCATTTCCTTATGTGATCAAGTATAAGAAAGGTAAAGAGAATATCGTAGCAAATGCGTTGTCAAGAAGGTACACACTTCTTAATCATTTAGACTCCAAATTGCTTGGTTTTGTGAATTTAAAAGATCTTTATGAGAATGACATTAACTTTGGTGAAGTGTATAAAGCATGTGCACATGGGGCCTTTGACAAGTTTTATAGGCATGATGGCTACCTATTTTGAGAAGGTATGTTGTGCATACCTCAAGGGTTTGTTAGGGAAGTGCTCGAGAATGAGGCACATAGTGGAGGCCTCATGGTTCATTCTGGAGTACCTAAGACCTTGGCTATACTCCACGAACATTTCCATTGGTCGAAGATGAAGCGCGATATGGCAAGAGTGTGTGATCGTTGTGTTGCTTGCAAGAAGGCCAAATCACGTATAAAACCTCATGGACTGTACACACCGTTGCCCATACTCGAAGAGCCTTGGGTTGACATATCCATGGACTTCGTTTTAGGACTTCCTAGAACTAAAAGTGGGAAGGACTCTATTTTTGTAGTTGTAGATCGATTTTCTAAGATGGCTCATTTTATTGCTTACCATAAAACTGATGATGCTTTGAATATAGCAAATTTGTTTTTCAGGAAAATATTGTGTTTGCATGGAGACCCAAGGACTCTTGTGTTTGATCGGGATGCAAAGTTCTTTAGTCATTTTTGGAGGACTTTGTGGGGCAAGCTTGGCACTAAGCTGCTGTTTTCTACAACGTGCCACCCACAAACTGATAGTCAAACTGAAGTTGTAAATCGAGTCCTATCTACTTTGCTAAGAGCAATCATTAGAAAGAACTTAAAGACATGGGAAGAATGCTTGCCACACATTGAATTTGCCTACAATCGTTCAGTCCATTCGTCCAACAAGTATTCTCCATTTGAAGTTGTTTACGGGTTCAATCCTTTAACTCCTCTAGATTTAATTCCTTTACCTACTAATCAGCTTGTGAATGTAGATGGCAAACGGAAGGCTAAGTACGTGAAGCAACTACATCAAAGAGTAAGGGAAAATTTGGAGAAGAGAACCGACCAGCATATGCACAAAGCAAACAAGGGACGTAAGCAAGTAAACTTTAAACCCGGGGATTGGGTTTGGATACATATACGAAAGGAGAGGTTCCCCACACAAAGAAGGTCCAAGTTGCTGCCAAGGGGGCGATGGTCCTTTTCAGGTGTTGGAAAGGATCAATGACAACTCATACAAGTTAGATCTACCAAGTGACTATAGTGTTAGTGCTATCTTTAATGTGTCTGATCTTTCCCCTTATGATGGAGGTGATGATTTGGGGACAAATTACTTCGAAGAGGGAGGGGATGATGCGATCATGACCAAGGCTATTGTCGAACCAATTGAGTTACCAATGGGGCCAATCACTCTGTTTGTGCCAAGAGATTCAAAAAAGTTGTCTCGGGCCTCATTTATCGAATTTGGGGAGAAGCTGTTGCGAGGCTCATCGATCAATCTTGGACAAGCTCTCCATGTGTGCCATGCAACCTACTTCAAGATCAATTTTAGCTCTTTTAGTTTGAGAATTTATTTGTTGGAATAAATAAATTAATTTCGTTTTAGTTATTTAGTTAAATTAGTTTGAGTATTAATTATGTCATAATTTGAACATCATTAATATGAGTTTTAATTATGTCATAATCTGAACATCTTTAATATGGGATTTTTAATTATGTCATAGTTTAGGACATTTTAAATATGTGTTTTAAATATGTCCTCGTTTAGACGTCTTTGATACATGTCTTTAGTTTAGACAAATTAAATTGTGTTATTAACATATTGAAGCCAAGTTTAATGAGTCCTGTAGGTGTTCACATTGGCTGCTACTAGGAAGCTTCCTTTGGGCTGTTCATATGACACAATTATGGGCTGAACACAACCTCCCAAGAGCCATTTTGTGTTCAGCAAAGCATCAAGTGCTTTCACACTTGATTGACCGATTGGCTACCATGTTCACACCAAAGGATTATCCAATTTCAACTGTTTACATTGGAAACTTTTCATGCGCCTCAAGCAACCATAAAGAGCTGCATGTCCATTCGAGTTTCCAAAGTAGCATCTCAACTTTTTCACACCATCTTGGCCGATCAGCTCTATGCACATTCAGCTCATTCCTAAAGTCAAATGAACTAGCTGATTGGGATTACAGAAAGACATGGCTATTGGCGTCTTCCATAACTAGAAATCATCAATAGGTGTGTTGGACAAGTCAATAGGCTTTAGCTCATTAAATCTGATTATAAACCATAACTATTTGGCTGGTATTTTGTAAGCCTATAAATACTAGGCTTAAAACATGTTGTTCAGACTTTTTGAACCTTTTATGAATTTTATCATATTTGTGAGTGTTGAACTCTCTTTGTTCTCTCTTGACTCAATTGACTTATGAAGTCTATCTTGTGGCATCAATTCTGTTTTCTTTTTGAACTGATCACTTCATCGAAGTGTGGTGTTCAACCAATACCGTTTTGGTTCCTATCTCAACATAGATAGTGGGTCACGGTTTTAAACTATCCACACCATTTTCAGCTTAAGTGCTACTATAAGATTCGAGTCAATATTACCATATAATATTGGTTTTCTTTAGCCTTCAAACGAACCTATCTTTGCCATTTTCTAAACACTTAAACCCTTTTGTTTTCAAGCCAACTTGTTCATTTACAAACCTATCCAAGAACTAAGCCATACTACTTAATTTTACTATTGGGAATATATGTGGCTCGATTCATCAAACAAATACAAGATCGCGTCACCTACTTACACAAGCTGTGGGTCGAGATGTTAGGCTACTCAACCATTAGTAGGACATCCAATACTAGCACTCAAAATGATAAATAACCCTAATTTGTATCCTAAGCAATCACGAGATTCATAGGGCCATGTTGCATATCTATATTATTTTGTCATATACACATTATTTCATCACAAGAATTCATCTATGTAATTTCCTATCTTCAAATATAACCTTTAATTTAATTAACATTACAACTTAGTCTATTCCATCCCTTATCATTTAACAAGTAAATGAACTCAATCACAATATATATAAATAGATATTATATCACAAAACAACAACTAATTAGTTTCACTAATTTACGAACTTACCAGCAGTAGCAGCAAGCAGGGATAATTATTTTCTCCAAGATTCGGGCGAATTATTTTCTTGTTTTTTCATTTTGTGTGTCTATCTTATTCTCTTGAATATTATTGCAGTTTGGAGGATTCTGAGTGTATTACTTTGATTGTGTTGCTTGTGTTCTTAGCTTTTTTAGCTTCGCTCGGTGGCTGTTCGTCGCTACTGTTTTGATACGATTGTTCTGACGCTGATTCTGACGGACAAGACGTCTCTTGCAAGGCTATTCTTTTTCAGTTCTATAGTGAATTTTGTCCGTTTTCTCATTTTCTTTACTTTTCTTGGTGATTTGAATGGTTCTGTTTTTGACGGCTATATGCGTCATATGTGTTTCTACGAAATCTTGAGTTTGAGAATGATTGTGGGTCCCATGGTGCTCTGGAAAGTTTTTTCTTTTGACTTTTCTATGTCCCACTTGTGAAGTCCTGCATGATTTTAGGGTTTCCTTAGTTCCGACGTATAGTTTGTATGTTTTCATGCATGCAGGGTTTTTGCGCGTGTTTTACACTATTTTTTAACTGTGTTTGGTTGTTTCGTCTTTGCGACTCCAGTGCAAATTTCTTTGCATTTCTTGATGGGATTTCTCCTTTTTCTTTTCTGGGGTTTTGGTTATAAGATGGGGCTAGAGGGTTTTCCCACTTCTTTGCCCGTTTGCTGGATTTCCTGTTGACGAGTTTCTTTGGTTTCGTTTTGCTTTTAGGTTTTCACTCGATTTGTCTACTCATTTTTCTTTTCTTGCAGATAAAATCCTTTTGGGGTACCTTGTCGTATTTTTGGTGGCTCGTTTTTTGTCTTTTTGACCAGTCTCTGGCATGGTTTGGTTGGTGGTTTTCCCACGTCTGCCTGGTAACATGTGTTATCTTCTTCTTTTCTTCTTTATTTAATTATTTTCTATACTGTTATTTGGTGTTTTCGAGTTCTTGGTGGGGATTACTTGTCTTCGTGCGTTTTTCGTTTCCTTTGTTTGCTTGTTTTCTTTCTTTTTTTTTCTCTGTTTTCTTTTTGGTTTTAGTTAGGGCATTTTTTGAGAACTGGCTCTTGGGCTACGCGGTGTCCGGAGATCCTTTCATGGTTTCATTGCTGTTACGTATGCTTGTTGGTTCGAAAGGGAGTGGTCCTGAGTAGTGTCTTGGTGCACTATGGCTGATGACATTATTGCAATGCTCGAAAGATTGCTATTGTTGAAAAAAGAGCATCTTCAAGTGAGGAGGAGTATTCTGGACAATACATCATCTTGCAAAATGATGGTTGGCGACCAGCCTAGTAATTAGTGATGAAGATCCTATGTTGGAATTGTCGTGGGATTGGAAACCCTGCGACAATTCGCTAATTAAAGCAACTCCTCATTGCAAATGATCCGGAGGTTATTTTTCTATGTGAGACTAAAGTGCAAACTAACAAATTTCCTCATATTCAAAGTAAGTGTAGGATGGAGGGTTGTCTGGCAGTCAATGCCTGTGGTAAAAGTGGTGGGCTGGTTATGATGTGGAAGGAGGGTACTAAGGTTGAGATCCAAAGCTTCTCGTGCAATCACATTGACTTTTTAATTCATGTTGACAACAACATACCTATTCGATTCACTGGATTTTATGGGAACAGCGATCCTAACAATAGGAAGAGCTCGTGGGATATGCTTAAGAGGGTGGGAAGATCGGTGAAAGAAAAGTGGATTATTAGAGGCGATTTCAACGCCATACTTGACGACTCAGAAAAGGAAGGTGGTAGGAGGAAACCGCAGGCCCTGATGGATGACTTCCGTGAGGTTACTGATGAGTTATCACTGGTTGACTTGAAAACAGACAATGGGTGGTTTACATGGGTCAATAATCGAGAGGGCACCGCGTTGGTCAAAGAAAGACTGGATTGTTTTTTGATCTCGGCAAGTGATGTGGACAGCTTCCCGTTCATCGAAACCAAGGTTACTCACCAGTCAAACTCTGACCATGATGCTATTGTGCTTGATACCAAGGGTCGAAAGCCTAGAGAGGAGCAGGGGGATTCTAGACTTATGTTTCGATATGATATATGCTGGGCTAAAGAGACGGCAGCTAAAAATATCATTAAAAATGCTTGGAAGATGGATACGGAGGACATAATGGATAAGATAGAGAAGGTGGGACATGACCTGGGTGCTTGGCAGTTTAAGAGGTACAAGAGGATGAGCAGACAGATTGATGCGCTAAAGTCCAATATTAATAGGCTTATTGATAAACCTGTGAAAGTGTACGATGGAAACAAACTTAAAGCCATGAGATTAAAGCTAAGTAAACTGTTGGACAGAGAGGAGCAATACTGGGCACAGAGATCAAGAGTTAACTGGCTGAAAGAGGGGGACAGAAATACTAGGTTTTTTCACGTGAGGGCAACCATCAGAAAAAAGAACATAATTGAAAGGCTGAAAGATATGCATGGTTACTGGAGGGAGAATACCAAAGATATTTGTGAGGTTGCCAGGGAGTATTTCCAAAATCTATTTGATTCAACATTACATATTGATGAAACATTAAATATTGACTATATTGATACTTGTATTTCAGGAGAGATGAATGACAGATTAACCATGGCGTTCACGGATCATGAAATTATAAAGGCCTTCAAGCAAATGGATCCTAGGAAAGCCCTGGGCATAGATGGTCTATCTGGAAATTTCAACAAAGAAAATTGGGAGGTGGTGGGCGATGATATTATAAAGCTATGTCATGATGTCCTGAGGGGAGATACAAGTGTGGAATATCTTAATGAGACCATTATTGTCCTTATCCCTAAAATCAAAGAGCCCATTGATACGACTCATTTCCGACCAATTAGCCTGTGTAGGGTGATATACAAAATTGTTGCTAAAGTTCTGGCAAATCGGTTGAGAGACATTCTCCCGATGTGCATTAGCCAAAATGAAAGCGCTTTTGTTCCCAAACGGATGATTCACGACAATGTCTTAATCGCTCACGAGTTGGTTCACTATCTACAAAGTGCTAAAAATGGTCCTAATAAAGGTTTTGTGATCAAACTTGACATGAGCAAAACCTACGACAGAGTTGAATGAAATTTTATCGAAGAGGTTATGAAAAGAATAGGCTACGCAGAGGCTTGGGTGACTAAAATTATGAGCTGTGTTCATTCGGTTCGGTACATGGTTAAATGCAACTCAATCCTTTCTGATACTATTGTAACAGGAAGGGGACTTAGACAAGGGGATTAATCACTTATTTTTTGCCGATAATGCCCTTCTATTTATTCGTAACAAAAACAATGAGGTGGAGGAGATGGTCAATGTTTTAACGAAATTCTCAGGCGCATCGGGTCAAAAAATTAATAATGATAAATTCATGATCATGTTTAGCCCGAAAACTCCTTTGACTCAAAGACACCTTTTTTGTTCTAAGCTTGGGATGAGAATGGTTGACCAACTTAATAATTATCTTGGGTTACCATTACCTATTGGTAGAAAGAAATCTCTTGCTTTTACTAACATTTTAGATCGGTGTGATTGCAGGATCAATGGCTGGTCGAAGAGGCTTTTATCTTATGGAGGAAAAGAGATTTTCACCAAAGCCATTATTCAATCAATCCCAACCTATGCCTTTTATGTCTTTCTTGCTCTAAATGGTATTATCGAGAAGTTACATTCGAAAATGTGTAAGCAGTGGTGGACGAATAAAAAAAAACTCGAAGCTGGGTCATACTGGCATGGGAGCGTATGTGCTATCCGAAAGAAATGGGGGGAATCAGCTTTCGGGACATGCATTTGTTTAATATTGTCCTCTTTGATAGACAAGTTTGGAGGCTTATGCAGTTTAAGGATACTCTATGCTTTAAGGTGCTGAGCGCGAAATATTTCCCGGAGGGTGATGTGCTTAGACCGAAATATTGTGAAAAGTCTTCTTTTACTTGGTCTAGTATTGCTAAAGCGATAGAAGCCCTCAAGGATGGCTTTCTGTGGCAGATTGGGGATGGCAACTCTATTGATATACGAAGGGATCACTAGGGTGTCGAAGGTCTCAATGGGGATTCGGTTTGTAGGTTTCGGTTAACAAATGAAGAAAAAAAAGTCAAAGACTTGTGGGACCACAATAATGGGCTGTGGAAAAATGACAGGATTATGGAATTATATGGCAAAAACATGGGGATCTTATTTGCAATTTACCCATTCTCCATATTGGTATAAATGATAGCAGAACGTGGATTCAAAACCAGCATGGAGTTTATACCTCAAAATCAGCTTATTCATGGTTATTACTTAAAGAATCGGCTTCGGTCCCCATAGATTGATTTGGAGAATTATATGGAAGTTAAAAATGCTTCCTAAAATTAAGGTCTTTAGCTGGAGAATTTGCCATAATATTCTGCCTACCTACGACAATATTGCTCGTATTCGTCAAGAGTTATCGACAGCTTGTCCCAGATGCAATAGCGGGAAGGAAACACTCATCCACACTATGAAAGATTGCCCTAAAGTTCGAGAGATCCCCATGATCGGGGGGTTAAACAATAGGCTGATTGATGGAAGATACGAACGGTGCATCGACTGGTTGGAAGATGTTTTTCGTGTGCTGGACAAAAAAAGTAGCTGCCGATTTTTTCACTCTCATCTAGAATTGCTAGAATGATAGAAACAATCTGGTTTTTCAGGGGAAGAAAGATATGGCTAGGGTGGTGTGGGAAAAAGCGCAGACTCTCAGCAATGATTTCGGAAATTTCAACCTAGCAAGCCTCCTATGATCCCCTCAATTCCGATGCATAAAAGTTGGACTAGACCTCCAGATGGTGTTATTAAAATTAACATCGACGCTGCTGTTGTGGATGGGAATGTTGGGTACGGAGCTATTGCTAGAGACCATGAAGGCTTTGTAATCGGGGGTAGTTATAGCTTTGCGAATAAAATTCAGGACGTGAACTGGGCAGAATTTGACGCTTTTGTGGAAGGCTTAAACTTGGCTTTAAAACTGAAAGTGGATAAGCTCATTTTGGAATCTAACAATGCATATCTTGTCAACGCGGTAAAAAAGAGGGACCGAGATATTATCATTTTGGGCTGCTGTAGTAATAAAGCCTATAGAAAGTTTAGGAATTTTACTTCGTTCCAAGTTAATTGGATTAGCTGTTGTGGTAACAAGGCTGCTGATATTCTTTGTAATTTAGCGATTAAGGATAAGTGTAATTTGTACTTCAATATGGATTATCCTGTTGAGATCCATGATATTATTTTAAGTGATGCAATAAATTGAGGTTGGCCTTTGGGTCTTTTTCTATCAAAAAGAAATTTACGAACTTACCTAATCGCAGTAGTTATGAACACTTCGTTAACGACTACTTGACGACTTTTCCTTTCCCAGGATTATTAACCAACTAATCTGTTTCTTGATCTAAATATAATATTTTAATTCAATTAACCAATTCAAGTACTTTAAAACTCTTAAATTCATATTATAACCCTTTATCAACATTTTACATTTTTACTCTAAACTTTTACTTTTTATTCAATTTAGTCCATAAACTCGAAACTTTCAAACTTAAACACAATTAAACTCAAACCATGTTGGTCGAATTTTCCATAGTCCCTATACAACTCATGTAACACCCCTTACCCATACCCGAGACCGGGATAGGATACGAGGCATTATCGAAGCCATACACAATCACTCATGTAAAAAACGGGTTATAAAAATTTTTCTTTAAAAGATTTCATTCATATATACATAAATTGTCCCTAGTATGGGCCTACGAGGCCAAAAACATACATTAAAGGTGGTTCGGGACTAAACCGAGAACTTAAGAGAAATTTAGAAGATTTTCTATGTTATGCCTCATACGCAAGTGTGGAGGCAATGCACACGCCCGTGTGCTTGGGACATGCCCGTGTCCCTTACCCGTGTAGAATTATTTTTCATTTCGAACCTACAGGGGTTTTCACATGGCCTAGCACACACCCGTGTCCCTGGCCCGTGTCCCTCATATGACCTCGACAAGCCCATGTGTTCGCCCGTGTCCAAAAACCTAGACATTCTTTTTATGACGTCATCTGTCAAATTGAGGCACACGGCCAAGGCACACGCCCGTGTACCAAGCCATGTCCTCCACACGGTTGGGACACATGGTTGTCTCTGCCATGTGTTTACTACCATGCATACTGACTAAAAATTTTGGGTGCAGGGGACATACGACTGTACCACATACCCATGGGGCTATCCGTGTGTCACACACGGTCTAGACACATGCCTGTGTGTCTACCTGTGTAGACTATTTTAAGGCTATTCCCCAAGCCAATAGTCACCTTGTAACGCCCTGAATTTGGGCCTAGAAGTATTGGGCCTTGAGTATGGGTCCGTAAGGAGGTTGTATATAAGTATTTAATTGTACAAGGAAATGACACAATTGATTGTCTGTTGCAGTGGTTAAGTGATTAGGAGTGTTGGAGAAGTCTTGGGTTCAAACTTGGGCTTTAGCAAAAATTTTGGTTTTAAGTGATTAAAACCCTGGATGCTTGGATGATGGCTTTTTAAATTATTGTGTTAAGTAAATGACATAAGGAAGCATGTAGTCTAGTGGCAGTGGTGTGATTAAGACTGTAAGGGAGCCTAGGTTCAAGTCTTGGCTCTTGCAATTTATTTTGGTTTTTCTTTTAAAGGAACCTGGACTTTGGCCTACAGGCCTTATAATTAATTGAGGATAAAATATGACACAGAAAGAGCCTGTGGTGGAGTGGCAAGGTGGCATGTTATGTAACATGAGGTCTGAGGTTCAAGTCTTGGGATGCGCAGTAGAGTATTTATTTTGCTATTTGAGCCGTGTAGGAGGTGGAGTTGGACTGGAACTCTATGGTTGAAGTGGTCATAAGAATGAGGAATTTTCCTTATGGTTGAAAGTAATCCCACATCGGGAAGCTAACATGAGAATTGGTAAGAAGCTGGCTTAATGAACTAGGCTATGGTTTTTCGCATAGCCATGATTGGAATTGGGCTAAACGAGCCACATGAGTAAGTGGGCCCACTTGGGCCGAGTAATGCCTTGGGCCCACCTATACCGTTTTAACCATCTAGGTTACCTAAGTCGCTTGAGGCGACGACAGACCATTTATGAGGTCGTAATCTGTACTGGGACTCCCAAAATTCGTAAATTTTTGAGATACCCCCGATTTGTTAAATTACCGAAATACTCCTTATTTGTAAAATTACTGAAATACCCCCGATTTGTAAAATTACTGAAATACCCCAATTTGTAAAATTATCGAAATACCCCCGATTTGTAAAATTACCGAAATACTCTCGATTTGTAAAATTACCAAAATACCCTTGTAGTGTAAAATTACCGAAATACCCCAGTTTGTAAAATTATCGAAATACGCCTGATTTGTAAAATTATCGAATACCCTCAGTTTGTAAAATTATTAAAATACCCTCTATTTGTAAAATTATCGAAATACCCCTGTAGTGTAAAATTATCGAAATACCCTGGTTTGTAAAATTACCGAAATACCCCCAGTTTGTAAAATTACCGAAATACTCTTGTAGTGTAAAATGACCAAAATACCCCTAAAGGATAAAATGACTGTTTTGCCCCTCGAGGGTAAATGATTGATTTGTCTGTGATTTGTATGACTGCTTTTGTGCATGACATTCCGCATACATGACATACTGCTTGGGATTGGGATATTGTTATGGAGGAAGAAACCGTATTGGTGGTTGTGCCATATATTCTGATATTAGCAGCTTTGCTGCGATTCTAGTTAGTGTCGCAACCAGTGCTAACACTATAAGTGTAGGAATGGCGTGAGTGATTTATTCCCTACAGGTAGTGTAGGGTTAGACAGAGGCAAGTGCAGGGTGGATGGGTTATCATGCATTATTCATATGGGTTGGAAATTGAAATGGGCTAGGCCCAACTGATATTGGTTCTAATATGGGCTAGGCCCAACTGATATTGATTCTGATATGCCTAGGCCCAATTTATACTGTGATGGGTTGAGACCCAAATGTTAATGAATCGGGCTTTGGCCCACATATATTCTGAATTGGACTGTTTTGTTACTGAATAGGGCTCAAGCCCAGATTGGTTCTAAATTCTATTTTTGACTGACTGTTTGGATGCCAGGATTTTACATACTGAGTTTTTGTAAACTCACCCCGTTTTTAACTGTGCAGGTAATCCCCAGCGTTAGGTGGTTCGGTGCTGCGAGAGACTCGGAGATGGCCACACACTACTTATGTTTTCAGATTTGTTTATTTACTATTGCGTATTTCTTTTTAATTGGGTTGTAATAAGGCCTCTCTTAATTCTGGTTTTTATTTTACTTTGGGATTTTATTTACTATGTTTTATAATGGTTAGAAGTAGATCGTGGTTTTCAAAAACAACAACTGTTTTCAAGACACTACGTTTTCGCAACATAACTTTTAAACATCACGTTTTCGTAAATCGGTTACTTTTAGAATTAGCTTCAGCAAAGAAAAAAGGAATTTTGGAAATAAAATTAAAAAGTTTTCAATGTACTATATTTTAAATAAGAAGGGTTTCTAATGAAAACATGGTTTTTAAAAAAACACTTCAATGTGACACGCCAGATTCAGGTCTAACTTCTGGGCCGAGTTTGGGATGTTACATTTAGTGGTATCAGAGTCAAGTTGCAAAACTCGACTGTGGAATGAGTTTTTAAAATTTTGTATTTCATGAGGTTTTTTCCAAATATGTAAAGTGTTTTGAGGTATGGTGTGTGGCACACCGAGTCTCCAGTGCCGAATCCGTAAGTTTTTAAAACTGTTGTTTGTTTCATTGAAAAGCAGTAGATAGAAACACTGTGATTTCTTAAATATTAGACTGTATTGCTACAGGTAAAGCTAGAGTTTGTATTTTGCTGTGTATGTTTTAGAAATGGCATGCATGTGATATCTATCCACTCCGATTGATAGTTGGTTTGGTGGATGCTTGTATTGTTAGGATCAGAGTGCACAGCGAGAGCGTAGTGTGGTTGGCTAGGTTGTGCGACTATTTTGATAGTTGGAAATTTCGCGGACGAAATTTTGTTAAGGGGGTAGAATTGTAACGCCCCGAATTTGGGCCTAGAAGTATTGGGCCTTGAGTATGGGTTCGTAAGGAGGTTGTATATAAGTATTTAATTGTGCAAGGAAATGACACAATTGATTGTCTGCTGCAGCAATTAAGTGATTAGGAGTGCTTGAGAGTGTTAGAGAAGTCTTGGGTTCAAACGTGGGCTTTAGCAAAAATTTTGGTTTTAAGTGAATAAAACCCTGGATGCTTGGATGATGACCTTTTAAATTATTATGTTAAGTAAATGACACAAGGAAGCATGTGGTCTAGTGGCAGTGGCGTGATTAAGACTGTAAGGGAGCCTGGGTTCAAGTCTTGGCTCTTGCAATTTATTTTGGTTTTTCTTTTAAAGGAACCTAGACTTTGGCCTATAGGCCTTATAATTAATTGAGGATAAAATATGACACAAAAAGAGCTTGTAGTGGAGTGGCAAGGTGGTGTGTTGTGTAACTGTGAGGTCTGATGTTCAAGTCTTGGGATGCGCAGTGGAGTATTTATTTTGCTATTTGAGCTATGTAGGAGGTGGAGTTGGACTGGAACTCTGTGGTTGAAGTGGTTATAAGAATGAGGAATTTTCCTAATGGTTGAAAGTAATCCCATATCGGGAAGCTAACGTGAGAATTGGTGAGAAGCTGGCTTTAAATAGAGCGAACCAGATGAGTTGGTGAGGGGAAAAGTGATTAAGACTCAATGCAGGATGTGCCAAGGTTGGTGATCATGGACTTCGGCGCGTTCTCATAAACAGGTGTGTATTCGCGCCCTTCTTTGTTGGAAGCGGCAAAAGCCGAAACTTCTTCATTTGAGGCTTCACGAGCGTACGATCGCTCGTGTGGTAAATCGAGCCCATAGATCAAGAGCGATAGACTGTAGAGGCCACCAGGACCGTTCTGGTGCACTAGGGCTATTCTGAGCCTCGATGGGCCAGAATGGGTCGTGTGGGCCCAATAGGCTCATGGGCCCCACACGGACAAAATCTGTGTTAAGTGACAAATAATGAATTGGGCTATGGTGTTCGCATAGCTGTGACTAGAATTGGGCTATATGGACGACATGAGCGTGTGGGCCCACTTACACCGTTTTGACCATCTAGGTTACCTGAGTCGCTCGAGGTGACGACAGACCATCTATGAGGTCGTAATCTGTACTGGAACTCCCAAAATTAGTAAATTATCGAAATACCCTCGATTTGTTAAATTACTGAAATACCCCTAATTTGTAAAATTATTGAAATACCCTCGATTTGTAAAATTACCGAAATGCTCCTGGTTTGTAAAATTATCGAAATACCCTCAGTTTGTAAAATTACCGAAATACCCTCAATTTGTAAAATTATCGAAATACCCTTATAGTGTAAAATTACCGAAATACCCTCAATTTGTAAAATTACCGAAATAGCCCCAATTTGTAAAATTACCAAAATACCCCCAATTTGTAAAATTATCGAAATACACCCGGTTTGTAAAATTACTGAAATACCCTCGATTTGTAAAATAATCAAAATACCCTCGATTTGTAAATTTATCGAAATACCCTCGGTTTGTAAAATTACTGAAATACCCCAGTTTGTAAAATTACCGAATTACCCTGGTGGTGTAAAATGACCAAAATACCCCTAAAGGGTAAAATGATTGTTTTGCCCCTCGAGGGTAAATGATTGATTTGTCTGTAATTTGTATGACTGCTTTGTGCATGACATTCCGCATACATGACATACTACTTAGGAATAGGATATTGTTATGGAGGAAGAAACCGTATTGGTGGTTGTGCCACATATTCTGATATTAGCAGCTTTGTTGTGATTCTAGTTAGTGCCACAACCGATGCTAACACTGTAAGTGTAGGGATGCCGTGGGTGATTTATTCCCTCAGGTAGTGCAGGGTTGGACGGAGGCAAGTGTAGGGTTGGATGGGTTATCATGCATTCTTTATATGGGTTGGAAATTGAAATGGGCTAGGCCCAACTGATATTGGTTCTGATATGGGCTAGGCCTAACTGATATTGATTCTGAGATAGGCTAGGCCCAATTGATACTGTGATGGGTTGAGACCCAAATGTTTAATGAATCGGGCTTTGGTCCACATATATTCGAATTGGATTTGTTTTGTTCTTGAATAGGGCTCAAGCCCAGCATTGGTTCTAAATTCTATTTTTGGTCGATTGTTTGGATGCCGGGGATTACACACCGATTTTTCGTAAACTCACCCCGTTTTTAACTGTGCAGGTAATCCCCAGCATTAGGTGGTTCGGTGCTGCGAGGGACTCGGAGATGGCCACACACTGCTTATGTTTTCAAATTTTTTTATTTACTGTTGCGTATTTCTTTTTAATTAGGTTATAATAAGGCCTCTCTTAATTCTAGTTTTTATTTTACTTTGGGATTTTATTTACTATGTTTTATAATGGTTAGAAGTAGATCGCAATTTTCCAAAATAACAACTATTTTCAAAACACTATGTTTTCGCAACTTAACTTTTAAACATCACGTTTTCGTAAATCGGTTACTTTTAGAATTAGCTTCCGCAAAGTAAAAAGGAATTTTGGAAATAAAATTAAAAAGTTTTCAATGTACTACGTTTTAAATAAGAAGGGTTTCTAATGAAAATATGGTTTTCGAAAAACACTTCAATGTGACACGCCAGATTCGGGTCTAACTTTTGGGCCGATTTTGGGGTTTTACACACCCTCATTCATTCATACACTTAGGCATAAGTCATAACATGCAACATGCCATATTTAGTCACTCCAATATTTAATTCCATAGCACTTCCATATCATCATAATGTCACCCATTGTCTTTAAACACATAACTAACACTTTATCATGCATCCATCAAGCAATAACATATCATATCATCAAAGCATTAATGCATGCATGCATAGGTAATTAGGTTACAACCCAATGATCAATCATAGGCCATATCACTTGGCTATTACAAAACAAATCATCAACTTCATAGGCCATCACAATATGGCTAAATAACATGACACATATCTCAAAATAACCAAGTCCCCTATACATGCCATACTCAAAGTAACACATTCGCTATGCCAAATGATCCTTTGATAGTGTGATCGAACACTCCGACAACTTTCGATTCCTAAGCTAGCTTGGCCGAACTACAAGGAAGAAAAGGAGAGGGGAGTAAGCATTTAAGCTTAGTAAGTCCACATGCAAATAATATGCAATATTATTATGTCATGACCATTCAAGGTATAATAACATATCTGTCAAGATTATTCATCGCGTAGGCATTCTAACTCATTTATCAAATATTCACATTCATATATGTATACATGTACATAAACTTGCTTACTCTTCATGTATCATTCTTTAACAAGGCATCATTGAGTACATCATACGTACCTGTACATACTCGTAGCAATTCTATAATTTTACCTTCATTACGATGCCCGTTTCGGGACTTTTATTGTATCCTCTTTTATATCAACTATGGGACTTACTCGTTGAATTACCCGTTGAGCTCTTGGAATACTAATGAATACTCAGAACCTTGCACCTAAGTGCCATATAAACATGAGTAGAACCCAGTCACATGTGTCGCATCCATAATTAACCCGGACAACTAAACGAGCTCGGATGCTCGCATTTATAATGAACTCAGACCACTCAATGAACTCGGATGCTACATATCTCATGAACTTGGACCACTCAACAAGTTCAGATTAACCACATGTTTCACGAACTCGAACCGCTCAACGAGCTCAGATATTATATAAGTCACGATCTTGAACCGCTAAACAAGTTCGGACTTTTTAATTTCCTAGTGACATGTCACTTGTATCCTGAACTATTCCTGAGGTTCAAATGGGATTTCTTCTTCACATAATAGTTACATGAAAATCTCGGTTGCACTTGCTCGTAGTGTCGGAATAACATCCATAACATTTCTCATGCTTGCAATATCATTAATAAACATAACATATACAATATGGACACAATAACGATCATGGAATAATAATACATTAAAATACATTACATTGTCACATTATTTACATATGTACTTACCTCGTACAAAATGATAATAATCGAGCCTAATTGTCGTACACTTTATTCTTCCCTCGATCGAGACCCGGTTCACGTCTTTCTTGATCTATAATGAAAAATTTAACTCATTTATTATTCACATTGTTCAAATCAGTCCATAACTCATGTTTTGGTAAAATTACCCTTTTACCCCTAACTTTTCACTTATTTACGATTTAGTCCCTAGGCTCATAAAATGAAATGCATACATTTTCCTTGTTACTCAAGCTTAGCCGAACCTTTACTAGGCTCATATCAGCCCATATTTTCATTTGTTTCACATTATTACCACTCATCTTTACACTTTTACAAACAAGTCCCTTATTTAGGTGTTTTCACTAAAAATCACCTAGTAAAAGATGTTTACCATGACTTAAACATTCATATTCATCCATTAACAAACAAAATACATGCATATTACACATGGGTCAATTTTCATACATGAACCCTAGCTTAAAATATAGCTAGAAATGGGTAGATCATGTTACCGAGACTTTAAAAATACAAAGAACATTAAAACCGGGCTAGGGAAACACTTACTATTGAGCTTGGAAATGTTGAACAAAACCCTAGCTATGGTGTCTTGGTATTTCGGCAGCTAAGGAGGAAGATGGACAACATTTTCACTTGATTTTTCCCTTTTTATTCTTTTTATTACCAAATGACCAAAATGCCTTTAGGGGTTCTTTTTCCAATTTTTCCTATGCATGTCCATTTTTGTCTAAAATTATAGAAATTGGTCAAATTGATAATTAGGACCCTCTAATTCATAATCTAAAGCAATTTCATGCTTAAAGCTTCTAGAATGCAAGTTTTGCCTTCTATTCAATTTGATCCCTAAAATTCAATTAGACATTTAATGCATAGAATTTCATCATGAAACTTTCACATAAGCATGCATTCATAACATAAGCTTCATAGAATCATATAATAAATCTATCTCAAATTTGTGGTCTCGAAAACACTGTTCCGACTAAGCCCTAATTGAGGATGTTACAACCCATATTTATCAAAATTTCAAATGAATTTCATGTAATTTTACTATTTTAATAATTTAGTACCTAAACATTAAAATAACTAAAAATTACTTTACAAAATAGTCCTATTTACCTATCAAACTTATAAATCTACCATCAAACTTCAAAAACATCTCAAATTCATCAATGAAATAATTCAAAATATTTAACAGTTTTACGAATTAGTCTCTGGGTTAACTAGATTAAGCTACTAACTAAAAACAAACTCAAAACACATACCATACTAGAGATTTGAAGCTTGGCTGAAATCTTCCTTCTACAAAAATGGAGAATTTGATGTTTAAGAGGAAGATGATGAAAAAAATGGTAATGTTTTTCTTTTGTTTTGTCTTATTATAAATTAATTGACATTTTAATTTAAAACTAACATTTATATTATTTATTTTTTTCATTCACAACCGTCCACTATATAGTAATAATGTTTATTTACCATTTAAAACCATAAAATTATGTTTTTATAATCAATTAACACTTTTAAACTAATAGTGATTAACTTTTGCGACTTTTACGATTTAGTCCTTTTTCCTTAATTAACAATCAAATCGCTGAAACTTTCGGACCTTATTTTAATATACCTATTGTAACAGCTCGATTTTAGCTAAACTAGAAAGTGGTTTCGGGACCACAAATCCAAGGTCGTAAAATTATTTTAATATTATTTTTTATGTTTATAGTATGTGGTTATATATGTGTGAAAATTTCGTGAACTAATTTTACTGTTTAATAGCTCAATTTGGGAAAAAGGACTAAAATGCATAAAATGCAAAAGTTACATTCTATATGATAAAGGTGTTTATTTTCTATGGTTTATTAATGAGAGGTCCTTATGTTGTAATTAGACCATTGATAGTGGAGATGGACATAAATGGCCTTGAATTATGTGTTTTATAATGGATTTAATTAAGGTTAAATTAGTAAAATGTTTATAAATGATATTATAATAAAAACAAAAAGAAATTTTGTTCATCTTTTCACCATGTTAGCCAAATGTTGATGGAAAAAGAAATCGAAAATATTTCTTTAGGGTTCAACATTTGTAGGCTTGATTGGTAAGTGTTCTTTGCTCGGTTTTTGATGATTTCTACGTTTTTGTGATCGTTGCTTCATGTTCTAGCTAGCCCATACTTCAATTTTTGAACGTGTTGATGATTTTGAATGTTTCCATTGATGAATGCTTGAGTTATTAAATGTTTGATGAGGAAATATGAAAGTTTAATGATAGATTTTAATGTTTTGTAAAGTGATTTTTGATAAAAATGTCAAATAGGGATTTAATTGAGAAAAGTATAAATTAAAGGGGTTAAAATGTGAAATAAATGAAAAATATGGGCTTCTAGAGGCACTGTGGTAATTCAGCCAAGCATGGGTTAAATTGAATTTTGCAAATTTCTTGTATTTGTGAAATAGGGACTAAATTGAATAGATGTGAAAGTTTAGGGGCTAAAGTGGAAAAATGCCGAAATGTATATTTTTGGATGAAATTGAATGAATAAGTGATTAAATGAGTTATTTTTGAATACATATAGATCAAGAAAAGAGGAACTTGAACTTAGATCAAGGCAAGGACAAAGTATTCGATTAATCGACTAGTTTCGTTATTTCTACGATCGAGGTAAGTTCGTAAGTGTTAATTTCACTATAAATGAATGTTATATGCTTTGATATTGCATAAAATGTGTTTATGAGATTGCATACGACTATACAACAGTGTTCAACAATGAAATCGACAAGCAAAACTTCTCGGTTAAACTTTAAGTACAATGATGATGATAATGTAATGTCATTAAGTTAATGCATTGGCTTCGGGCCATGATATCGGCACTTCGGGTGTGAATAATACCTTGATTTGGCTAGGGCCATGATATAGGTATTTTGAGAGGGGTTACCTTGATTTGGCTACGGGCTATGGTATAGGTACTCTGGGATAAGTTACATTGATTTGGCTACAGGCCATGGTATAGGTACTTATCGACTGTGATTCGTGAGTGTCCGATTTCTATCCCTAATGGTTCAATGCATAAAAGAATGACTTGTTTGAGAAAGATATTAGTACGAGGTGGTACAGGTACGTACGGAACCTATTTGAGCATTACATTGAGAAAGATCAATGAGATGTTAATGAATCATGTTTTGAGACATGATAGGAAGGTTTGTGTTATTAAGATGTTGTTTGGTAATGTGTATATGATTTAATTATATTTATTTATGAATTTAATTGCTCAACTACGAACTTACTAAGCTATGAAGCTTACTGTGTGTTATTTGCCTATGTTTTATAGATAGTCAAAACTAGCTTGGACTTGGGGATCATCAGGAGCATCGTTACACTATCGATCATTTGTTGGTACTTTTGAAGCTTGTATATATGGTATATGACATGTATAGGCTAGTGTCATTTTGGTATGTTTTGAGCTCTAATATTAGCCATGTGATTTGGCTTTCTAATGATGTAAATTTTGGTATGATTTTAGTCAATTAAGTTGGCTTAAGTTATATGCTTGATAAGTGATACTTGTGATGCATATAATGCCTTTATATGTTGGCTTGTTTTGGTATGTTTGCCGTAGTTGTGGTTATAGTTAAATGGATGTTGATTTGGTTAGTTATCAATGTTTGAGGAATGGTAAATTGTAATGGTTTTGGTATAATGATTGAGTATGTTTTGAATATGGAATTAAGTAGTGGAAATGGTTGTGTATAGATGGCATGTTATGTGTACAAACTGGCTGATATTTGGTTGCTTATATAGGTGTTGAAATGGTACAATTTAGGTTGATTTGTGAGCATGAGTAAGGATGGCAAATTGACTTTGCAAATGGCCTATTTTTGTCTACATGGGCAGGGACACGGGCGTGTGTCTCAGTCGTGTGCGACACACGGTCACATTACACAGTCATGTGTCCTTTGTGGTACCCTTTCAAATTAAGGCAATATACCCTACAGTTTTGACATGGCCTAGACACACGGGCGTGTCTATTGGCCGTGTGTGGCACACGGGTTGACACATTGGTGTGTGGTCGGTAGTGTGACCCAAGTCAGTAACCTCTCTATTTTCCCACGGTTATGGCACACGGGCGTGTCTCCGGCCGTGTGGTACAAGTCAATATGTATGCCCTGTTTTCACACGGCCTCTGACACGGGCGTGTCTAGTAGCCTGTGAGGCACACGGCTTGTTCACACAGGCGTGTGACCTTGAAATGTTGGAAAATTTTCTATGTATCTTAAAGTTTACAAATGTTATCGGTTTAGTCCCAAACCACTTTTAAGCATGTTCTAAGGTCTTGTAGAGTCTTATAAGGGACAATGTGAATGTTTGAGGGTGGTTTATATTAATGATTGCTTAACTGTATGAGAGTGATGTGTATTGTTCGATAATGGCTTGTAACCCTATTCCAACGATGATTACGGGTTAGGGGTGTTACACCCATATAGTAGCTCAATAAATATTTAATAAAGATATTTACTAGCTCAGTTTATAGAAACGAGGTCCCGGTACCTCATTTTCCAAAATCACTTGACTTTAGGGATAACCACTTGAAAAAATCATTAGATCAAAAATCTATATAATACTATATTAAATTTGTAAATATGAAATAATAATATTTACGAACCCACTTTCTCGAATTTGTGTTCCTAAAATCACTATTTTTGACACCACTGAAAAATGGGCTGTTACAGGATAAAACCCATAAGGCGTAAGTGGATCTATAAGAGGAAAAGAAATGAGGATGGAAAAGTGGAAACTTATAAGGCCACACTTGTAGTAAAAGGTTATACTCAGGAAAAAGGTATCGATTACGAAGGAACCTTCTCTCCGGTTGCCATGCTCAAGTTAATCCGCATATTACTATCCACTACGGCAAATCTCATTTATGATATCTAGCAAATGGATGTCAAGGCAACATTTTTGAATGGCTATCTTGAAGAAAACATCTACATAATGCAACCCATCGAATATATAGCTAAAGGAAATAAGCATAAAGTTTTCAAACTACTTAGATCTATATATTAACATAAACAAGAATCCCGCTCATGGAATCAAATATTTGATCAAGCGATCTAGACTTTTGGATTTGAGCAAAGCGTAGATGAACCTTCAGCTTATAGATGTTTACGGGATGGAAAGGTGGCCTTTCTCGTTCTATAGGTCAATGAAATTTTACTCATTGGGAATGATTTAAGGACACTATCATCGGTTAAACTATGGTTAACCCAACAGTTTAGCATAGAGGACTTGGGATAAGCTAATTTTGTTCTAGGAATTCAAATTCTAAGGGATCGAAAGAACAAAGTGATAGCACTGTCTCAAACTTCATACATAGAAAAGATATTGTAGTGTTATTCAATAATTGATTCGAAGAAGGGAAATCAACCCTCCGTATCAGGATTTCATCTCTCTTTAGAGGATTGTCCTAAGACAACAGAAGAAACAGAGAACATGATAAAGGTTCCTTATGCTTTGGTAGTAGGAAGTCTCTTGTATGCTATGTTATGCACACACCCAAATATATGTTTTGCAGTAGGGTTGGTGAGTTGATACCAGTCGAATCCAGGACCAAGACATTGATAAGCAGTTAAGTATATACTCAAGTATTTAGGAAGAACAAGGGATTATATGCTTGTGTACTCCGGAGGAGATCTCACTCCTATTGAATATAATGATTCTTACTTCCAAATGTGTCTGGATTTGAGGAAATCGATATTGTGCTGTGATTTTGTCCTAGGTAGTGGGTCCATTGTGTGGACAAGTGTAGAACAGACTTGTACTACTAAATCCACTATGGAGACTGAATATGTGGCTACTTCTGAGGCTACCAAAGAACCAATATGCCTTCAAAAGCTCCTCAAGTATCTTGAAGTCATTCCTGGTATGGGAAAAGCTATCACATTGTATTATGATAATAGTGCAGATGTAGCTAAACCCAAAGAAACGACAAAAGGACAAAACATATTGATACAAAGTATCATAAAGGAGACCATAGTGTTTGATGAAATAGTGGATGTTGTCAAAGATCGTATATGAAGAAAAACACTGGGGATTTGTTTTGCCAATACTCTACTAGCTATAGAGCTCTTTAAGAAACATATTGAGGGGCATAAGAATGCGAAACTCATCTTGTCACATCTAAAAAATTGAGGGTTAATAGAATTGGGTTTGTAAATCAAAAGAGAGATCTCATGCCCTAATTTTTGGGATTATCTATGCGTCTTTAGAAAAAAAATGAGTTATTGGTCTGCTGGTTAAGTGTTGCTGAAATTGTCCTTGAAACCCAAGTTCAAATTCTTTCCCTTACACCATTTTTTTATTTTGCAAATTTTGTTTCAAACATGTAACATCTCAAATTTTTGGTTTAAAGTTGGTAAAATTATTTCAATAATGAGTAATTGGCCTAATTATTAAGAGAAAACAAAGAGACAATACAATTCACTCAGAAACTTGAGTTCGATTCCCTTCCATTGAAAAATATCTTAATTTTGTTAATTTTTCTCCTTCCCCATATTTTTATGCCGTCCATGCCTTTTAACCAAGGTATAAATATCACTTTTTCACTTATTTTTCAGACTTAAGTCAAAATTTCTCCTACCTAAGTCGTTCTCCTCTCCTCTCTTATTTTTCTCTCTCAAAGTTTCTTCCTTTCTCTAGGATTTCATCAAAATTGTGCTGCCCTATTTTTAGAGTTTTTTGTTTTTCTAGCCACCATATTGAACATCTAAATCTCTTAAACTAGCCCTATTTGCTGTCCTAAAATTCTATTTTTGCTTAACAGCCTCCTTTACTACCCATTATTGTCACCCTCCTTTGGTTGTATCAATGTCGGTAAGTCCTATTTTTCTTTCTCTATCGTTGTGCTTTGTATGCCAATTTTTGGATGCTATTTTTACAACCTATAGACCATCATTCTAGCCCTTAAAATTATTCTTTTTGGCTTTCCAAAGATGTAACACCCCTAATCTATTTTTGTCACTGAAATAGGGTTACAAAGTATTATTGTACAAAATGGAACATTCAACTTCAAAATAGAAACAATTATGTAGTTTTAACATTATCATTTAATAAATAAAATTAAATATAGTAAAAATACACTTACAGCCCTTAAATCAAGCCTACGGGTCCCTAAAAATAGTTTGGAAACAATCCGAGATCAATTTGAAACAAAATAGAAAATTTTGGTAAAACTTGAAAATTTTTGAAATAGGGGTTTCACAGCTGTGCCAAGCCGTGTGACATAGCCCAGACCATGTGGACATTCAAAGTTTGGACACATGGGCATGTCTCAGCCTATGTGAGTATTCAAAATAGGGCCACACGACCATGTCACAGGCCGTGTGCCAAACCGTGTGACATAGCTCGATCGGTTATATGAATTTTTGTGGAAATTGTGTGTCTTTGTGTGCAAGAAATGGGTTTGAAATGGCTTGCTTTAGGGGCAATTTATAGTGTGATCATGCTTTGACGCGATTCCAACCGATTGAGCTTTCAATGATCTACAAAATAGACAAAGTAATTACGTAAGCAACTAGTGCTTAATAAGCTCGTATAAAGGAAACTTAAACTTACCAAACATAAAACGATTAATTCATTCATTCATAGTTCATAACATCATAAGGATACTTTTCCTTCCTATCCACAACACCTCACAAGGTTAGTAGATATAATTAAGAACATATCTATAAAATGAATTTCATTATGTAAACCATCCAACACATAATCAAATAGCTACCTTTTCAATCCATTTATACATATGACAATTTCCATTTCATAAGCTCAATGACATAACTCATTCCATATACATACCTTTTCGTTTTAAACTTTAATTGCCTATTGAACCAAATAGAAGAACATTAGATACTTGGGAAACACTCACACAAAGTGTGCCTTTTCATGTAACTGTAATCGTCTCTAAAATGCTCACACGAGCTATGAAATGGGCCTATTCACACGAACTGTGGTTCAGGATGTTAGTTACATGATGCTACTCATACAAGTTGTTGAGAATCCACAACAATGCAGGATCTGTAACACCGCTTACCGTATCCGACACAGGGACAGGGTCCGAGGCGTTACTGGACTCAAACATAACCATTCATACAAAATCAATTCATAAAATTTCATTCAATTTAAAATCATTCAGTCACATGCATATTGTCCCTTATACGGGCCCACGAGGCCCAAAACATACATTGGGTGTGGTTCGAGACTAAACCGAGAACTTTCAAAACTTATACAACCCTTAGAAAATTTTCTTATTTTGGAGGGTTACACGCCCATATGGATAGGCCGTGTGGTCACACACGCCCGTGTGGCTTGGGACATTCCCGTGTCCTCAGTCCTGTAACTCTCTATTTATGACGTCATCAAAAAAATAGGGTCACACAGCCAAGTCACATGCCTGTGTGCTTAGGCCGTGTGGCGAATTAAATTCCAAAAATCAGGTGCAGACTTCACACGGCTAAAGCACAAGCCCATGTATTGAGGCGGTGTCCTGCACACGGCTAAGACACACGACTATGTCTCTGCCCGTGTGTTTACTACTAGGCATTCTGTTTTATCTAATTAGGGAGCAGGGGACACACAGCCAGATCACATACCCATAGGGAAAACCGTGTGTCACGTACGGCCTAGACACATGCCCGTGTCTACCCGTGTGGATAACTTTGGGCTATTTTCCAAGCCAATTGCCAACTTTATTTGCCAACTTTATTTACACCAACACATACGTGAATTCAAAGGCACTTAGCATGGAATAAGTAAGCACTTAAACATACACAAACAAGACATGATCATGATCATTTCATCTTTACAAATACATGCATAAGATTTCATACTTTGTCAAGCCAAATATATAAACTTGCATGCACTAAGAGTTGTAAATTACTTTTATTTAATATACCCATGTCTTAGTTGTCATCATACCATTCACCCACAATTCTATCATCAAACATCCATAGCCACAACACGTCTTATCACATACACACAACAACCAACCACATCACAATTGCATAGGCATATGTATGCATATATGAATAGGTTTACAACCAAATAATCAATATGAGCCACATCTCATGGCCTTATAAAAAATGAATCAAATATCATCATAAGCCAAAACATTTGGCTAAACCAATATGGCATATAATAGAAAGGCCAAGTCCCGATACATGCCATACTCAAAATGTTAAGACTAACTGTAACACCTGTAACCCGTATCCGTCGCCAGAATAGGGTTACGAGGCATTACCGATCAATACACATCATTTTCATACATTTAAACATTTATAATAAAAGTCCATTCATTTCAAACATATTGTCTCTTCTAAGGTCCTACGAGACCTTAAAACATGCTTAGAAGTGATTCGGGACTAAACCGATAACATTTGCAAACTTTGAGAAACATAGAGAATTTTCATGTTTTCAAGGGTTACATGCCTGCGTGAATAGGCTGTGTGCCTCACACTGCCACCAGACACGCCTGTGTCATAGGCCGTGTGAAAACAGCGCATACATACTGACTTGTACCACACGGCCGAGGACATACCCGTGTGCCAAGCCGTGTGAAATCTAAGGGGGTTACTGACTTGGGTCACACGGTCGACTGCACGCCCATGTGCTAGCCCGTGTGTCACACACAGTTAATAGACACACCCGTGTGTCTAGGCCATGTTAAAATTGTAGGGTATACTGCCTTAATTTGAAAGGGTACCCCAGGGGACACACGGCCGTGTAACATAGCCGTGTGTCACACACGACTGAGACACATGCCCGTGTCTCTGTCTGTGTGGACAAAAATAGGACATTTGCAAAGTCAATTTGCCACCCTTCACTCATGCACAAATTGCAGCCAATTTGAAACCATTTCCATACACTTATAGGCAACCCAAAACATACCAATTCACACACATATCATACCATCTATCATCAACCATTTTAACTATTCAATTCTACATTCAAAACATACCAGATCAATATGTCAATACCAACACTTTCACTTATTTCACTTATGCATTTTCTCATCATTTTATCACCTATTTTATATCACAAAACTTACCATTTTAACATCTCATAAATCAGCCACAATATCCAACTTTTAAGCATTAATGCATCAACTAATAACTAACCAATTGAAGATCCATTTTGATATATCAACAACTATAGCAAACATACCAAATCAAGCCAACTTATAAGGCATTATATATATAACATACATACCAACATTTACAAACCAAATCTCATGGCTACCAGCAATTAAAAACATATCAAGATGACACTAGACTATACATGCCATATACCATATTTACAAACATCCAAAAATACCAACAAGTAGTCGATAGTGTGATGATGGTTCTTGATGATCCCCGATGTCTGACCTAGCTTTGATATTTTATAAAACAAAGACAAATAGCACACAGTAAACTTCATAGCTTAGTAAGTTCATACCAAATATACTCCATAGTTCATAATACACAAATCATCAATTAATAGACACTTAGTAGTTCTCATATCATCATTCAACTCTAATCCATGACCATTTATCATGTATATACAAATTCATCAAGCTTCATACACATAGTATCAACTACCACATAGGTAACGTACGTACCTATACTTTCCAGTATTTATTTATTTCATTCTCACCTCTTTGTTCAATACGTTAAATCGTTCGAAAATCTTTTAATGCTATAAGAGCTTGCACACTTAGTGCATAAATGATTAGCCGAAGCTATAACGATATCGCACACTTAGTGCCATCACATCAAACTAAAGCTATCTCAGTACCACACACTTAGTGCAACATAAAGTCGAAGTTATTCCAATTCGCACCCTATGTGCTTTATATAGCCGAAGATATCTCGAAACGCACACTAGGTGCCAGACATAGTCGATTTGTCGTCATACGCATTCATAGTTGCATATATACAATTTATTCATTATTAAAGCATTAAAAATATAATTGTAACAATATTTATCACGTACGAACTTACCTCGTACTCGGAATTGACGAATTGGATCGATTACTCATAACCTTCGATTTTCCTCGATCTAAATCTGAGTTCTTTCTTTCTTGATCTATATGTATTCAAATTAACCCATTTAATCACCAATTCTTTCAATTTAATCCACAAACACATAATTTTAGCCAATTTGCATTTTGGCCCTAAACTTTCACATTTATTCAATTTAGTTCTTATTTCAAATAAAACAAAATTACACCAATTCATTACAAACCCATGTGTGCTGAATTTCATATAGCTTCATATTAGCCCATATTTTCATTTATTTCACACATTTAATCACACATTTTACACTTTTCACAAATTAGTCCCTTTCATGCAATTTCACTAAAAATCACTTTAGAAAGCATGATAATCTATTAAAAAATACTCATTTTCCATCATCAAACATTCAATAGCTCAAGCTATCATCAATGGCATTTTACAAAATCATCAACGCTTTCAAAAATTTAAGCATAGGCTAGATAGAACATGAAGCAGCGATCACAAAAACATAAAAGTCATTAAAAACCGAATTCAATTCACTTACCTAATGAATCATGCAAGGGCCGAACTTCATAAACCTTCATTGGTGTTTTTATTTTTCAATATTCAGTGAAGAGATGATGAAATGGGCATTAAAAATTTGTTTTGTTTTATTATTCAATAACTTATTTTGTTTATTACTAAAACACCTTTTGTTTAGTAACATTGACAAGTATATAATGGGTAGATATTCATGTAAATTTCCACTATCCAAGGTTTAATTTCATAATAAGGACCTCACATTTAATAAGCCATAGCAAATAAACACCTTTATCATATAGAATGCAACTTTTGCATTTTACGTGATTTGGTCTTTTTCTCAAATTAACCACTTAAAAGATAAAATTATCTCACGAAATTTTCACACATATATATTCACATGTTATAAACACAAAAAATAATATTAAAATAAATTTACGACCTCAAATTTGTGGTTTTGAAACCATTGTTTCGATTTAGCTAAAACCGGGCAGTTACACTAACTATACCTAAATGTCAAAATTGATAGTGTAATCGAGTTTCTGACGTCCTTTGATCCACGAGCTAGCCTGGTGATACTATAAGAAATGGAAAAGAGAGGGGAGTAAGCATAAAGCTTAGTAAGTCCACATGCAAATATATAGCAACATAATCATAAATATCATACAATTAACATAACATAATTTACATATGTGTCATCATAGTTTCATAGGCATAACTTACTCATTCTCAATCTTACCAAAAGTTCATCACATACCGAGCTCATTCATATGAGATTTTCGTACATACTTGTACTAACTCGTAACACACCCTCATATTTCCTCATCAATGACTTACTTGTCGAATAACCCACTGATTTACCCGTTGAACACTTGGAATACTATCAAATACATGGAGAGCTTGCACATAGTGCTTCATATGTAGCCACATGCTACCTCATATCACATATCACACATTGCTTACTCTCGAGCTAATCACGGGCCTGTTCACACAAGCTGACAGTCAGGACGTAACCACACGGGCTGCTCACACAAGTTGACAGTTACCCGCAACACATGCTAGGCTACCCAGCCACCGGTAGACGTACAAGAGCAGCACCTGGATCACATTACATACTCACATAATCTCATGAGCTCATAATCACATTGTTCCTAGTGATATGTCACTCATATCCTAATCTATTCCTAAGGTTCAAACAGGATTTTCTCGATGTCACATCTTCGTCGAACTCGTTCACAATGTCATTCTCATTGACCATAATACTGTTCATAAGCTCATTATAGAAATTAAACGTAGAAATTAATACATTAATAAAGTATTAAAACATGATATAATATTGCATTATTTACACATGAACTTACCTTAGTACAAAAATAGTAAAAACAGATCTAATCGTCGTACACCTTGTTTTTCCCCCGATCAAGGTCCGTTCCTCGTTTTTCTTGCTCTATAATACCAAATTTAGCTTATTTAATACACAAATTATTCAATTCAGTCCATAACTCATACTTTGATAAATTACCTTTTTACCCCTAAACTTTTACATATTTACAAATTAGTCCTTAGGCTCGTAAAATGAAATGTACTCATTTTCTTTGTTACCTAAGCCTAGCTGAACCTAGCACATACCAATATCAGCCCACATTTCTCATTAAAACATACATCTTACTACTCATTTTACATCTTTTACAAATAAGTCCTTTTCATGCATTTCCATAAAAAATCACCTAGTAAAAGATGTTAAACACACATAAAACTTTCATAATCTACCATGAAACATCAAAATACATGCATGTCACACATGGGTAGATTTTTGAACATGAACCCTAGCTCAAATAAATGGTAGAAATAGCTAGATCGGTTGATGACAACTTCAAAAATACAAAGAACATTAAAAACGGGGCTAGGATGTACTTCCTATTGAGCTTGAAAAGATGAACAAAACCTTAGTTATGGCTTCTTCGAAATTTTGGCAATGAGGGAGGAAGATGGACACAATTTTTGACTTATTTTACCTTTTTATTCTTTTATTAACCAAATGAGAAAAATGCCATAAAGGCCTTTGTTTCAAATTTTTGCTATTCATACCCATTTTTGTCCAAAAATATGGAAATTGGTCAAATTGCCATTTAAGGCCCTCTAATTAATAATTCAAAGCTATTTCATACTTAAAGCTTCTAGAATCTCATATTTTGTAACTTATGCAATTTAGTCCTAAAAGTTATATTGGACGCTTTATCATAAAATTTCTTCATGAAATTTTGACACAAGCATGCAATCATATCATAGACCTCATAAAAATCATAAAATAATTATTTCTACTTTGGATTTGTGGTCTTGAAACCACTATTCTGATTAGACCCAAAATCGAGATGTTATAACTCTCCCCCTTTAGGGATTTTCGTCCCCAAAAATCTTACTGGTGAAAAGGTTTGGGTATTGGTTTCTCATGTTTTCCTTGGTCTCCCATGTAGCCTCTTCAACAACATGTCTTTTCCATAATACTTTCAAAAGGGAAATGCTTTTGTTTCTCAATTGCTTGACTTCTTGAGCCAAAATCTTAATTGGTTCTTCGCCATAAGTCATATCCGGTCGAATCTCAACCTCTGTTGGTGAAATCTCATGCGAATGATCAGATCGATATCGGCACAACATAGACATATGGAACACATCATGAATTCTTTCCAACTCAAACGACAAAGCCAACCGGTATGCTATCGGCCTAATCCTTTCGGTAATCCCATACGATCTAATAAAACGCAGACTCAACTTGTGCTTCCGATCAAATTTGAGAGCTTTCTTCCACGGAGATACTTTTAAGAATACTTTATCATTGACCTGAAACTCAATCTCTTTCCGTTTCAAATCCGCATAGGATTTCTATCTATGTGAAGCCGCTTTCAGAAAATCACAATTACGTTCACTTTCTCTTCGATTTCTCTAACCAAATCAACTCCGTGAATCTAACTCTCTCTGAGTTCGGTCCAATACAAAGGCATTTGGTATTTACATCCATACAATGCCTCATAAGGTGCCATTTTCAAACTCGACTGAAAACTGTTGTTGTAGGCAAATTCTACCAACGGTAAATACCATTCCCAACTGCCTTGGAACTCAAGAGTACAACACCACAGCATATCTTCAAGAATTTGAATTACCCGCTCTGACTGGCCGTCAGTTTGCGGATGGAAAGTAGTACTAAAATTCAGCTTTGTACCTAAAGCCTCTTGCAACTTTTTCCAAAACCATGAAGTGAACCTCGGATCTCTATCCGATATAATCGACAAAGGTACTTCGTGCAATCTCACTATTTCAGAAATATACAACTCAGCTAACTTATCAAGTGAATAGTCAGTGCGTACCGGGATAAAATGAGCCGACTTTCTCAATTGATCTACAACAACCTATACAACATCTTTCTTTCTCGGTGTCAAAGGTAAACCCATCACAAAATCCATAGTAATCCGGTCCCACTTCCACTCGGGAACCATCGCAGGTTGCAGTAATTCGAAAGTTACTTGGTGTTCAACTTTTACTTATTGACAAATCAAACATTTAGAAACAAACTCTGAAATGTCTCTTTTCATTCCTGACCACTAATACATTTTCTTCAAGTCATTATACATTTTCGTACTACCTGGATGAATAGACAAACAACTACTCTATGCCTCACACAAAATCTTCTGAATCAATTCAGTATCTTTAGGAACACAAATTCTATCTTGGAATATCAAGCAACCATCAGAACCAATCCGAAAATCTAATTCAATACCCGACTCACACTAAACTCTCTTGTCTTGCAACTCACTGTCACTTTTTTGAGCTTCATAAATTTCTTAGACAAACATCGGTTTAGCCCTCAACTCAGCTAGAATCGAACCATCATATGATAAATCCAATTGAGTGTTCATAGCCTTCAAAGCAAATAACGACTTCCTACTCAAAGCATCGGCGACCACATTCGCCTTTCCCGAGTGGTAGTCAATCACTAACTTGTAATCTTTTAACAACTCCAACCATCTCCTTTGTCGTAGGATCAAATCCTTTTGAGTCATCAAATACTTTAGACTTTTATGATTAGTGCATACTCGACATTTCTAGCCATACAAATGTTGTCTTGAAATCTTCAACGAAAACATCATGTGTCGGATAATTTTTCTCATATGGTTTCAGCTGCCTCGAGGCATAAGCTATCACCTTGCCTTATTGCATAAGTACATAACACAATCCATTCAAGGATGCATCACTATAAACCACAAATTCTTTTCCTGGTTCAGGTTGTACTAAAATTGGAGCCTTAATCAACAATGCCTTTAGTATCTCAAAACTCTGTTGGCACTTTTCCGTCCATTCGAACTTGACATCTTTCTATAACAACCTCATCATCAGAGTAGCAATCATGGAAAATCCTTTAACCAATCGTCTATAATAACCATCTAAGCCTAGAAATCTTCTAACCTCTGGCATATTCCTCTGTAGTTTCCATTCAATAATAGCTGAACTCTTACTCGGGTCAACTCTAATACCATCACTCGAAACAACGTGGCCCAAAAATCCAACTTCTCTAAGCCAAAATTAAATTTTACTAAACTTAGCATACAACTGCTTGTCTCTCAAAGTTTGCAAAACCATTCTCAAGTGCTCGGCATGCTCGATCTCATCATGAGAATAAATCAGTATATCATCAATAAAACCAACAACAAATCTATCCAAATACGGTCGGAAAATACTGTTCATCAAATCCATAAATACAACAGGAGCATTCGTTAAACCAAAAGGCATAACCAAAAACTCATAGTGACCATACCTCGTTCGAAATGCAGTTTTCAGCACATCAGACTCCTTAACACTCAACTGGTAGTAACCAGACCTCCAGTCTATCTTTGGAAACACTGTGGCTCTGTAACATCCCTAACCCGTATCTGTCGCCGGATAAGGGTTACGAGGCATTACCAAAAGACATAGTTTTCAAACATTCACTGATTTACACAAGTCATGTTCACATTACAAATATCATATGACTAATTAATTATTAAACTTACCTTATAAATTGTGAAACAAAATACAATTCATATATCAAGTCAGGTATAATAAGCTTTTAAATATAAACGCATTTTCAATAAATACATATAATAAACTAAATACATCTTGAGTAATTATGTACTTCCATAATCTATCTTAACATAGATACACAAAACTCATATCTATTTAACAAATTCATATATAAACATTTTAATATTAATTTGCAAAAGATACTATTCGTTTGGTCAATTCTTATCTCATTTGCCGAATGTACACATGCTTAATACCATTTTCATTCCAATTTTACTCCATTACTAAACAAATATGCAATCACACATGGAAGCTATATAAACATTCTATAATTTGCATTTTTCAAACACATTATTCATATATATATTTCTTATACCTTAATAAAATAATCAATACAACATGCTTATAATATAGTCATGAAATCAAGCCAATTCATCTCATTACATAAATACAAATACTAAATCATGTCATATCTATTTCACATATTATAATATCGTTCCTAGAACTTCACATTGCTGAAGAATATAAACCAAAACCATCATTTATACTTACATCATGTAAACTAAATACAATCATTACTTTATTTATAATACATCAAATATCTTACTTAATTATTCAATTCGCAACTCAAGATCACAACATCAAACATAACTCAAACATGTCATATATACATAAAATGCACATTACTTTCGAAACATGCTTAGATCACAATCAAGTTCACACAACCATTATCAATACATACCACACTTATAAACCATAACCTAAAACACATATACTTAGGTAACATATTTATAATTATTCGTAGCACATAGCATATTGGCCAAAATGAACTTAAACCAAATCCAAACCAAAACTAAATTCAAGCAAAATAGTTAAGCCATTTTCGCATGGCTAATAAACATACATTTCCAAAAATTCAACTTTATTGAACACACACTCCAGCCTAGACATGCCATAGTTCGAGTTCAAATATTTAAATACCGAAGCTATAGATAGTGTGATGAACTTTGCTGACGATACCCGAGCTCGTAACTTGAATCCAAAATCTATAAAACAGTGTAAACAAGAATACACAAAGTAAGCTATCATAGCTTTGTAAGTCATAAGCAAATATACAATTCATTGATATAGTTAACTCCTTAACTTTAAACTAAACCAATTTATTTAGTCAATACTATACTTTATTTCAACTTATACATTCCATAAACCATACATTTACACAAGCTCACCAAAAACAATATTTAACTTCATATACATACATCACATATTTGACCAAATACACAAGATTATATATAACATCACATATGCTTATTACCTATATGGCCAAATATACATGGTCACATGTATACACATAGTGAAGAATCATTTCATTAATATTCAAATTATTTAATCATAAGGTCGAACACACATACTAATCTTACATATATTTTTCATTTCTATCATACATAATTTAACACAAATATTCAAAGTACTTACCTGCCTTATCTCACATAGATAACAGGATAAATCATACCTAGCCTTTTAGCTCGTTTTACTTTCTCAAACAAAACTTATCCTTGCCCGATGAACCATTCGGATTTGAATAAGATACTCGGATAATCACATATATCATACAATGCCAATGTCCCAGACGTGGTCTTACATGCTATCTCATATCGATGCCACTATCCCAGACAGGATCTTACTTGAATCAAATACGATGCCGATTCCCAGACATGGTCTTACACGTAACCACATAGATCAATGCCAATATCCCAGACGTGGTCTTTCATGAAAACACATATATCAATGCCAACGTCCCAGATGTGGTCTTACTCGAAAACACATATCAGAATCCTATGGTTCAAACGGGGCTTTCGAACGTCGTAACTTAATCGAATCGAGCTTGTACATATAACTTTCAAATATATTCAAATTCAGCTTTCATATATATATTTTTACAAAATTCAATTCAGCATATAAATCTAGTATTTATTCAAAGTTAACAACATTTATTTGCTTATAAACTCACCTTAGACGATGAAAAAATTGGTATGGATCGGCTAGTCGACAACTTTCGTTTTCCCCCAATCTAATTTTGATTTCCTTGGTTCTTGATCTAAACATATTCAAATTAAGATCATTCAAACATATTTTCATTCAATTTAGTCCAAAAACACATAAATGGGAAAATTACCATTTTACCCCTGACATTTACAGTTTTTACAATTTAGTCCCTATTACACAAAACAAAAAATATGCAAAATTTCAAGATACCCATGTTTGGCCGAATGTTCCTAATGTTCATACCAATCCATATATTTCATTTATTTCACATTTTAGTCCCTCAATTTATTATTTTTGCAATTTAGTCCTAATTACTCAAAATATCAAAAACTCCAATACAAAACATGTTAATCTAAAACATATCTTTCATATTTAATCATCAAACAAAAAAATCACAAGCTCTCATCAATGGCATAACTCAAAATATTCATCAAAATAAAAAATTCAAGCATGGGTGGGATAGTACTCGAAGCAACGATCTCAAAAAAGTAAAAATTATCAAAAATCGAAACCAAACTAACCTTGAATCAAGCTTGAGAAATGGTCGAATATCACAAAGCTTTTGTTTCTTTTGTTTCTTTTTATTTTTGGTCAAAATATGAACATATGAACATGAATTTTAATTACGTTATATTATATCATATATATTATTTACCTATTTATATACTTAACCTTTTAAAATTAATAACAAAAACATGCATAATAAGGGTACATTCGGCCATCATTTAGTCTAAAGGGTTATTTGCAACATAAATGCTTCAACTTATAAAGCCATTAACAATTCGGTCCTTATAAAATAAACTATCAAGTTTTCAATTTACGCGATTAAATCCTTTTACTTAATCAGACACTCAAACGTCCAAATTAAATTACGAAAATTTCACAGGCATAAATTCACACAAAATAAACACAGAAAATAATTTTTAAAAAAATTTTCTGACTCAGATTCGTGGTCCCGAAACCACCTTTCCGACTAGGGTCTAAATCGAGCTGCTACAACTTTCCTCCTTAGAGATTTTCGTCCTAGAAAATCTTACTGGTGAATAGGTTTGGATAATGCTCTTTCGTTGTATCTTCTGTCTCCCATGTTGCTTCCTTAACTCCGTGTTATGCCACAGTACTTTAACCAACGTAATTTTCTTATTTCGTAACTCTTCAATCTCACGAGCCATAATATGAATCGATTCTTCCTCGTACGTCATATCGAGCTTAATCTCAATTTTAGTCAGACTAATCACATGAGAAGGATCAGATTGATATCTACGAAGCATCGAAACATGGAATACATTGTCGATCTTTTCTAGTTCAGGTGGCAACAATCGTCTGTAAGCAACCTGCCCGATACATTCTATAATCTCATACGGTTCAATAAATCTCAGACTCAATTTGCCTTTACGACCAAATTTGAGTATTTTCTTCCATGGTGAGACTTTCAAGAAGACTTTATCTTCGATCTGAAACTCTATATCTTTACTTTTTAAATCCACATACGATTTCTGATGATCTGATGCTACCATCAGACTTTCACATATTACTTTCACTTTCTGTTCAGTTTCTCTGATCAAATCGACCTCGTGTATCTTATTTTCACATAGCTCAGTCCAGTAAAATGGTGTACGACATTTACGACCATAAAAAGCCTCATAAGGTGCCATTTTAATACTCGACTGAAAATTATTATTATACGTAAATTCAATCAGAGGTAGATATCGTTCCCACGTGCCTTGAAACTCGAGAATGCAACATCTCAACATATCCTTAAGTAACTGAATGATTCGTTTTGACTGACCATCTATTTGCGGATGAAAAGTAGTGTTGAAATGCAATTTTGTACCTAGTGCAACTTACAGATTCTTCCAAAACAGCGATGTAAACCTCGGATCTCTATCCGAAACAATAGAAATAGGCATACCGTGTAATCTCACAATCTGAGAAACATATAACTTAGCAAGCTTATCAAGTGAATAATCTGTACGAACAGGAACAAAGTGAGCTGATTTAGTCAATCTATCCACAATAACCCAAATTGCATCTTTCTTGCTCGGTGTCATCGGTAAATCGGATACAAAATCCATCGTGACCCTGTCCTATTCCCATTCAGGTATCATAATCGGCTGAAGTAATCTAGAAGGTACCTAGTGTTCAAGTTTTATTTCCTGACAGACTAAACATTTCGAAACAAAATCAGAAATGTCTCGTTTCATGCCATGCCACCAATAAAACTATTTCAGATCATTATACATCTTCGGCTGTGAGCTTCGTTTAAAATCATCAGAATTAACTCTGGATCTCTCGGAACACATATTCGGTTTCTAAATCTCAAACAACCCTTGGTATCAACTCTGAACTTGGAATCAGCATTTGAATTACATTGAGCTCGTTTTACTATCAACTCTTTATCAGCCTTCTGGGCATCACAAATTTGTTGAACAAATGACGGTTTTGCTTTTAGTTCAGCTATTATCAAACCATCATCAGACATAGCCAATTGTGTATTCATTGCACGCAAAGCAAACAGTGATTTTTGGCTTAAAGCATCAGCAACAACATTAGCCTTTCCTGGGTGGTAGTCAATCACAAGCTCATAGTATTTTAACAAGTCTAACCATCAGCATTGTCTCAAATTCAGATCTTTCTGAGTCATCAAGTATTTCAGACTTTTATGATCATAATAAACATGAAATTTTTCACCGAACAGATAGTTACGCCAAATTTTCAATGCAAACACGATAGCCGCCAATTCTAGATCATGTGTCCGGTAGTTCTTTTCATGTGGCCTTAACTGTCTCAAGGCATAAGCTATAACTTTACCTTCCTGCATCAAAACACAACCCAAACCATTTAAAGAAGTATCACTATAAATAACAAATTCTTTACCCGACTTGGGTTGAGCTAGTACTGGAGCTTCGGTTAAAAGAGCTTTCAACTGATCAAAACTTTTCTGGCATTTTTCTAACCACTCGAACTTAACATCTTTCTGCAATAGCTTCGTCATCGGGGTTGCTATCATAGAGAAACCTTTCACAAACCGTCTATAGTAGCCAGCAAGTCCCAGAAAACTTCAGACTTCAGAAACGTTTCTCAGAGATTTCCAATCAAGTATAGCTGAAATTTTACTCTGATCATCCCAAATTCCCGATGCTGACACAACATGGCCCAGAAAACTGACTTCGCTTAACCAAAACTCACATTTACTAATCTTCCCATACAACTGCTTATCTCGCAAAGTTTGTAACACCAGTCTCAAATGTTCGTCATGTTCAGTTTCATTACGGGAGTAAATCAAAATGTCATTTATGAACACAACTACAAATCGATCCAGATACTGTCTGAAAATCTGATTCATCAAATCCATAAAAATAGTAGGTGCATTAGTAAGTCTGAAAGGCATGACTAAAAACTCATAGTGTCCGTACCTTGTTCGGAAAGCAGTCTTTGGCACGTCAGAATCTTTAACTCGCAACAGATAGTAACCTGATCTCACATCTATCTTCGAAAACACTGTAGCCCTTTTCAGCTGATCAAACAAATCATCAATCCGTGGCAACAGATATTTATTCTTTATAGTCACCTTATTGAGGTGTCTATAATTGATGCAAATTCTCATAGTTCCGTCTTTCTTTTTCACAAATAACACAGGCGCACCCCAGGGGGAGAAACTCGGTCGCGTGAAACCTCTACCTGTCAACTCTTGCAACTGAGCTTTCAATTCTTTTAATTCAGTAGGTGCTATTCTATATGGAGCTATAGATATCAGAGTAGTCCTCGACACTAATTCAATACCAAACTCAACTTCTCGAATAGGTGGCAAACCCGGTAATTCTTCAGGAAACACATCCGGATACTCACACACAATGGGTACTGATTCAATCTTTCTTTCAGCCACTTTACTATCAAGTACATATGCAAAGTAAGCTTCGCAACCTTTTCTCACATATTTCTGAGCTAACATCGAAGAAATTACTGCTAGTAACCCATTTAGATCATTAGATTCAATCCTAATAATCTCATCATTCTGGCATCGTAAATCAATGGTTTTTCTTTTTTAGTTTACCATAGCATCATGCAAAGTCAACCAATCCATACCTAAAATTATGTCGAACTAATCAAATGGCAACAACATCAAGTCAGCCGGAAAGTACGAATCTCGAACCATCAAGGGACAATTCTTACACACTTTGTCAACCATAACACACTGGCCCAAGGGGTTTGTGTAATGCCCCCGTTCCCGAGACCGTCGCCGAAGTCGAGCACGAGGTGTTAACGAGCTTCATTCATTAATTAAACAACTCAAACAATTTATTTTAGAAATTCCAAACAAGCTGGCTAACTGCGTCACAGTCGCTTAAAAATTCATGTCTTGATTTTCGAAACTTGAAATTAAGATCCGTAAATTTTCCTTAAAACTAGACTCATATATCTATCTACTAATGTTTTTGTAGAATCTTTGGTCAAGTCAATTAGTACAGTTTATTATTTAAATTTTACCCTGTTTCTGCATTTTACTGCTTTGACCTCTGTTCACTACGAACCACTTTTCTATTCGTACAGAACTCAAAAGACTATTCTGTTTGTATCTCTTAAAACTACACTCTATAAGGAATATGTAAATATAAAGCATGACTTCTAATTATTTTTCTGTAATTTATGGTGAATTTCCAAAGTCAAAACAGGGGATCCAGAAATCGCTCTGGCCCTATTTCACAAAAATTTAAACATCTCATAGAATATCATTCATATACCTGTTTTGTTCCACCCATATGAAAATAGACTCATTAAGATTCGATTCTATAACTTATTAATCATTTAAGTTCATTTCTACTATTTTTAGTGATTTTTCAAATTCACGTCATTGTTGCAGCAATATTCTGTTTTATAGCAAATTTTACTTTACTATAAATTTTCATGGACTAAATAGCATTTTAAACATACATGGTATCAAATATGATTTAGATTGGCCATTCCAATGGCTAATCATTCACAAACTCTTTTCTTACCAAAGCATAATCATATCATAAGATCATTTACACAAAGTGAGTATTTTGCCATACATGCCACATTCAAGATACACAAGCCATTTTACCAATTTAGGCCTTCGGATAGTGTGAACGAGTCTTCGACCTATCCCGGTTCTCAAGCCGGTTTGTCAAAACTACAATGAAGGAAAAGAAAGGAGTAAGCATAAATGCTTAGTAAGTTCACATGCAAATAATAAGTAACATAATCATGCAATTCCACATAAAAACATCATTTGCATAAACAACACCAAGACATTCATGTTACATTTGCATTTAATATCATGCTACGATTTCAGCATATCAAGTTCTCAACCCAAAGATTTAAGCATATACCTGTCAAATTTTTTCATTTACCACACTTACCAACATGTCACCTTCGTTTTAGGCATTATCCTTATTCTCTTAAGATTCATCCGTTGAACACACCGAAATATAATTCGAATACACGGAAAGTTTGTACATAAGTGCCACATATGTAGCCAAGCTACCATGTAACCCGCCCATAAGAGAACTCGGACTCAAATCAACGAGCTCGGGCGTTCGCATCCATAAGTGAACTCGGACTCAACTCAACAAGCTCGGATGCCTAGTTACATCTCACGAACTCGGACTCAACTCAACGAGTTCGGACATTTGCATCCATAAGTGAACTCGGACTCAACTCAACTTGTTCGGATGCCCAAACATCCTAATATATTCCTAAGGTTCAACGGGATTCTTCTCAATTACACATTTTGATCGCCTTCTTTGAAATGTAGAAACCGATACTTGCTAGCATCTCATACTTATCAAGTTGTTCACATAATTTGCATATTACAAAATAATAATTCACAAAGCATAATATTTCATGATAATAAGTATCATATCATATAAATAGCATTAAATCACTTAAAATAAAAATTATGTTACCTTATTTACACATGAACTTACCTCGATACAAAATATTAGCAATCAAGCCTATTCCTCGTAAACTTTGTTTTTCCCTCGATCACGAGTTGAATCTCGTTTCTCTTGATCTATAATGCCAAATTAATCTTATTTAATACATACATTCATCAAAACAGCCCCAAATACGAACTTTGGCAAAATTACCATTTTGCCCCTAAACTTTTGCAAAATTACACTTTTTCCCCTAGGCTCGGGAATTAAACTTCATCCTATTTTCTTATGTTTTATGACATGTTGATCATTTTTCCCTTCTATGGCAACATCAAATTCTCATTCTAACATGTACTTATAACTATTAGGTATTTTTATCGATTAAGCCATTTTTCTCGTTTTCACTTAAAACTGAGTAGCACAAGTTGTCTAGCATAATTTAAAACCTAATATTCTATCATAAAACACCAAAATACACAAATTTCACCTATGGGTATTTTTCCAAATATGAACCCTAGGTTGAATTATTGCTAGCATAAGCTAAATCGAGCTTTCGGGATTTCAAAAATGTAAAGAACATTAAAAACAGGCATAGAAATCACTTACAATCAAGGCTTAAAAGTTGAAGAAACCCTAGCTATGGAGGGAGCAAAATTCGGCAGCAACTATATGGAGAAGATGACTATTTTGTGTTATTTTTCTCATTTTATTCCATTTAATATACAAATGACCAAAATACCCTTAATACCTTTCTTTGAAAATTTTCATGTACAAGCCCATTTTTGTCCAAAATTTTAAAAACTGGTCAAATTGCTATTTAAGACCTCCTCAGTAATATTCCAAAGTACTTTCATACTAAAAACTTCTAGAATGCAAGTTTTGCAAATTATTTGATTTAGTCCCTAATTTCAACTTAAGCACTTTATGCATAGAATTTCGTCACGAAATTTTCACACAATCATGCAATCATATCATAAACCTCAAAATAATTATAAAATAATTATTTCTATATCGGATTTGTGGTCACAAAACTACTATTCTGATTAGGCCCTAATCCGGGATATTACAGTTTGACACTTTAATCACAAACTCAGTAGACTTAATAGGTAAAGTCTTGCTGAATACTAAAGTCTGACAGACATAAGAATGAGTTGAACCAAGATCAATCAATGCAATTACACTAGTATCATAGAGAGTAAATGTACCAGTAATAACATCCAGGGATGAGGCATCCTTGCGTGCGCAAATAGCATAGACTCTGGTAGGTGCACGAGCCTCAGATCTGACTGCTGTATCTTTAGTCCCTCTCTGACTGCCACTCACATTACCAGCATTTTTGAGTGGTTTACCTCGAGCTGCAGTGTTACCCGATCTCGTGTTCTGTACCGGATTTTCTTCAGCTAACCCTGGGTAATCTCGAATATAATGATTCATTGATCCACATTTAAAATAGGCCCGATCATGCAATCTGCAACTGCCCGGATGTCGTTTACCGCAATGTTTACATTCGGGTTGATTTGATCTGACATTACCCACACTAGATACTGAGGTAGCTTTCGAGCTCACAGGTGGTCTATCCCGATCTCGTCGTGAATAACCTGAAGTAGGCTTAGAATGACTAAAATCATCTCGGAACTTCTTTGGTGCCGACTAATATGACTTACTCGATGATCTCTTACGTGCATCTCTAGCTTCAAAATCAGCTTTTCTTTTCTCTTTTTCGAGCTCTTCGGCTTTGTAGGCTCTCTCAACCAGTGCTACAAACTCTTTTATCTCAAGTATGCCAACAAGCAGTTTAATGTCTTCATTCAAACCGTCTTCGAATATTTTACACATGATAGCTTCGGTTGAAATACATTCACGGGCATATCGATTGAATCTCACAAATTTCTGCTCATATTCTGTCATAGTCATCCGACCTTGTTTTAGCTCTAGAAATTCTTTGTGTTTTTGGTCGATAAATCTCTGGCTAATGTATTTCTTACGGAACTCAGTCTGAAATAATTCCTAGGTCACTCACTCTTTCGAAACCACCGATACTAGTGTATTCCACCAGTGATATGCAGTGTCTCGTAATAAAGATATGGCACACTTTAAACATTCATTCGGAGTACAAGCTAACTCATCGAACACACGGATATTATTGTCAAGCCAAAACTTAGCCCGCTCAGCATCATCATCATCAGTAGCTTTAAACTATTCAGCCCCTTGTTTTCTGATTTTATCAATAGGTGGCTTAAGCAATCTCAACGGATCACTCACTTGAGGTATAATAGGTATCAAAAATGGATTAATCGGGGGTGGAGGTTGTTGTACAGCTGGGTTAGTCCGAATATGTTGAGTAAACCAGTCGTTCATCATTTGGTAGAAGGCTTGCCTAGCCTCTCCCTCTTGGTTACTCGAAGTTGGTCGAGAATCAACCAGCGCTGTCCCTTATGCGAGAGCAGGCGCTATGCTCTCGACATCATCAGCTACAGCTCTGGTGGGATCCATTTACTATACGAAAACACATTTTAAATTGTCAGAAGTCATCACACTATCAGAGTATATAATATGGCATGTATAGCTAGACTCATACGCGCTACATTAGTCCTAGAACTGACTAAACCATAGCTCTGATACCAATAAAATGTAGCACCCTTAACCCGTATTCGTTGCCAGATAAGGGTTACAAGGCATTACCAAAAGACATAGTTTTCAAACATTCACTGATTTAAACAAGTCATGTTCACATTACAAAAATCATATGACTAATTAATTATTAAACTTACCTTATAAATTGTGAAACAAAATACAATTCATATCTCAAGTCAGGTATAATATGCTTTTAAATATAAACACATTTTCAATAAATACATATAATAAACTATATACATCTTGAACAATTATGTACTTCCATAATCTATCCTAACATAGATACAGAAAACTCATATCTATTTAACAAATTCATATATAGGCATTTTAATATTAATTAGCAAAGATACTATTCATTTGGTCAATTCTTATCTCATTTGTCGAATGTACACATGCTTAATACCATTTTCATTCCAATTTTACTCCATTACTAAACAAATATGCAATCACACATGGAAGCATATATAAACATTCTATAATTTGCATTTTTCAAATGCATTATTTGTAACACCCCTAACCCGTATCCATTGTCGGAATAGGGTTACGAGGCATTACCAGTCATATCACAACTCAAACAGACATTCATTACATTCCATACTTCGAAATCAATACACATGCACATTTTAAAACCAAATAAGCCATATTACACAACTTAATATCCATTCACATATACAACATTAGCAATAGTCAATATGAACAAATATACCCATTTTCTCATTACAAAATTTTTCACATATGTACTTATCAATTGAACCATATTCGAACTCCCAATTTAAACGCATCATTTTACAAATACATTTTAGTTTTATTAGCCGAACTTATTGTCTAAATATTATGGCATTAAAACTCCTTTAATATATATCATTCATGTAATCAAACCAAATCATTCATGACACAAATATTTTTCTTGTCATTACAAACCGAATCATATGCAAACATGTCATATGCATCATTTATAAATATATTTAATTACTTATCTATAGCCGAATATGAATGTGCACCATTTATCATTCATTAATAAATAACCAATTCCACGGGACCATATTAGTACTAATTCATCAATTGACGTTAAAAATCGAATCACAAACAAAACATATCATATATTTATTTATACATAATTTGCCTATCATTAGTCGAATATAAACTTCATATTTTACACTTTTAAATATTTCATTATAAGCTAACCAAACCATACCTAAATCATAATCCTCAATTACCATTTAAAATTATACCAAAACACTTAACCAAAATAGTCAAGTAGCATATTCATTTCTTACCTTCACTAACCGAACCTAATAGCCAAATATCATCAATGACATATACATTACTTAACCAATTTAATACATACCATATACCGAACATACATCTATCTGTTATCTCATTACCAAGTCGAATTATAAGTCTAAACATCACACCAAAATGCATTAAAGAAAAAAACACACCTTCTAAATTAAGCTAACTTCATGGCCTAATATGCATCATACCTTTATAACAAGTTACCTTTATAGCATAATATATAATCAAACTGATAATGATCACAAATATTTATTTAAAATGCAAACACCTCACAAAGACACTAATCAAACTTTAAACACATGGCATATCCATTTCATATATTACTACTCACATTAGACAATCCATTTACAAAACCATTTATCATATTTCATAAACATAAAAGTCGAAACTCATATAGTTAATATCCTTCACTTATATTTTATCACTTAACCAATTTTCAAATATATTTGTTCAAACACACAAAACTTATATTCCAAGTATTAAGTATATTATAATAACCTTTTACCTTATTCGGACATAATCAAATACTCATTAATGCTAAATCACATATAATACCTTCATTAGGTATGACAACCAAATTCCCATACATGTTTATCTATCCAATTATCATAACCAGATCATTCAAATATACGTATCCAAAATCACCATACACACACATACTATGAAACATGCTTCCCAGAATATGCTTATACCATGCCCAAAAATATGCAAACATTAACTTTATTAACAAGACATTTTCGCGTGGCTTAGAGTATACAAAACCAAATTATAACATTTCAAACTATAATCTAGCCTATACATGCCATAGGTTCGAAAATTTAGCTTATAATATATCGAAGACAGTCGATAGTGTGATAAGCTTCTTTTACGATTTTTGAGCTCGAAACTTGCAATCCAAAATCTATAAAACAAAGGTAAACATGAACACACACAGAGTAAATGTAACACCCCAAACACGTCCCGGATGTTATGGCCGAATTTGGAGCGTCACATTGAAGTGTTTTACCGAAAAAATTTATTTTCATTGAAAACCCTTCCTTAAAATATGAGACCTTGATAAACTTATAAAAGCTCTATTTTCAATCGCAAAAGCTTGTTTAAAACATATGATTTATGAAAACCTGTCATTTTAAAATTTAGTTGCGGAAACATAGAAAAACATATTATGATTTAGGAAACTCATGTTCAACTTCTCGTAATCACAACACATAAAAATATTAATCCAAATAATAACAAAAAGGGAAGGTTTTATTACAATCCGGTCTGAAAATTTCTTGATAAACTAAAAGCTTATATGCTTTTAAAAGGAAAACAAGTCCAAGTTATCCTGCTAGCTGGCCACTTAGAGTCCCTCCAAACATCGAACCTTCTACTGAGCATCACCTCAGAAAAATAAAAGAGGGGGTGAGTTTTTGCAAAGTCAATGTGTACTACCCTCAACAAACATAAAGCAAACATCAACCACTGTAAAATCATACATGCAATGCAATGCAGTGCAATCCCACCCCAATAATCCAACCGCTACACGTCAACTCCGTCCCCCGATACACATCATGTGCGGATATAAATATCGACCCACCCAACCGATACACATCAATGGTAGCTCGGTTGCGGAACTACCTTCATTCATATATTGGACTTAAAAGTCATCGGTGGATCCACGATTGTCAAACAACTATGTGATCCTCATATACTTCCTCCGTTCCATAATTCCCAACCCAGATGCAACCTAACCAGAATATCGTATGTATACAGCAGATATACATGTAACATCCATAAAACTTATATTCAACACATAGGGGTATTTTGGGCATTTTTGCCCTTAGGGGCATTTCGGTAATTTTTCCTTTATTACGGGTTTTTACTTACCTTGGCCCGTTAACAAATCCTGTGAGCTAATATGAACGAATACTATGCACCAGGTAGGATTCCAGAGAAGAGGAGGTGAGTCATTAAGACCGCTTAAGTACCAAGTTCTCCCTAGATCCAATCTTAGACATGCATATACCCATTGCCACACCTTAACCCTATGACTTGTCCACGGTCTCATTTAATTAATTAAGTTTTATGCAGTCATCATATACTAGGCCCAAAACCCCTTACAAAGCCTAGACAAATCCACATACCTATTTATGGCCCACTAGGCCCAAATCACATTCATATGGCCCATTAGGCCCAAATCACATTCATATGGCCCATTAGGCCCAAATCACAATCATATGGCCCATTAGGCCCAAATCACATTTATAGTCATGCTCACATACAAATTTTCCATCACATAGCATCAATTATCAATTTTTGCCTTTTATGGCCCAACAGCCCATCGGGTCTATTAAGCCCATTCTGGCCCAATTGGCCAATTCACAGCCCAAGCCCATGGGTCGCCCATGGGGCCTCAGATAACCTATTGGTTTCCTCCTCACGATTGTTCGTGCACTCGCAAGACTACCATAGCCCAACACTCAGCTTTTCGACATTTCGACATTTCGAGTTGTCGACATTTTGGCTTTTGTTGATTCATTGTGTGTATGCAGTGTATGTACACACCTTCAGCTTTATATCAAGTTATCATAGGGTAGAAGTACACACCTTATCACCTGGAGTACTAGGTATTCATAATTGCCCGAACCTATGTTCAACTTTATACTCCATTAGTCACATTCCATTAATTCAAAATAAATCCACTACTTACCGAAGAACCACCTATACTTGCCTTGACTAGATTGATCAACTGTGATCTGCCTATGTAACTCGAAATTAGCTTTTAAGACACTTAAACTTGGGAGCCTCTATCCCAACCTCTCTGCTAGAACCCCCTTTTCCATTAGCTCTCACACTCTTGAATGAGAGGGAAAAGAGAGATAAATGGAGAAACCGTAGGTTAACGAAAGTTTTGAAAAGAATAAATAAAAATCAACTTTTAAGAGTGTAGAAACGAAAGAACTTAGAAATATTTAACAAAAGCCGAAGAAGATCTAATTCACTTACCGATTGCGAGATCGCTTGCCAACAAGAAATCAAGCCCCCAAAGTGTAAGAATCGACTTTTAAATGCAAAAGAAACAGTCAGCTAAGTTGAAGAGGGAAGAGGTTAATTCGATTAAAATAGGGAAGAAAATATCAAGAGTTTGGCTTAAGGAAAAGAGGAGGTGATATGCAACTGAAGCACACAACAACAACAAATGCCCTTACTCGCCCATACGACACACATATTTATACTAAAAAATTAAAAATAAATAAAACAAATATACCTACACTCCTTAATTGACTTAAACTTGTCAAGATAATTTCCCTTCAAATTCTCCAATTTTATCACCATCATATCTACACTTAATCCTCATCATAATCCTCTTGATTTTAGCCAAAAATTCCAATTTGAATTGCATTCAAATTGCTTCCACCGTACAACACTTGAGTAGCAAAATTAAATTCTCCCTTTTGCGTGCGCCATTACTCGAACTCCAGCCCTCCATCTTCCCAGCACGCTGTTAGCCACTACACCGCATCCTTTCTGATGCTACCATTTGGTCACAATTAATTATAAGGCTTATATGCCTAAGCCTCAGTTTTCTTAAAGAATAAAAATTTAAACTTTGCAAGCCTGGGATTCAAACCTGCTCCCTCTCATAACCATAGCATGCTTCTCGCCACTGCACCGTAGGCACTCTTGTGCCATATTCCATCCCTAACTATTTTTTAAGGCCTATTAACCCGCAACCTGATTATCCTAAAAATATTTGCTACCATTCAGATTCTAACCCCTGATCTCTTGGCTGTGCTATACGTCCCTTGCCACCAAGCCACAAGCTCTTTTGTGTCATTTCTCCTCCCCAATTAATTGTAAAGTCTTTCTGCCGACCTCCAGGTTGTCTAAAAAAAACTGACAACTTTTGCTCATGCTGCGATTTGAACCCAGCACCTCTTCTTACTCCTAACGCCATCATGCCATTGGGCCAAGCGCATCTTTTGTGTCGAATTCCCACCTAACATATTTATAAAGCCTAAACGCTAGCTTCCCTACTAATCTTATGCCTAATAAAAAAATTTCGCCAAGGTCAGGACTTAAACCCTAGACCTCCTGCTTACTACCCACGCCTTTTGCCACTAGGCCAAGCATTTCCTTGTGTCAGATTTTACCAGGTCTTATTAATAAGCCTTCCAGCTAATGCTCAGGTTCTTTAGTAAAAAAAATGCAAAATTTTGCTAAAGCCCTGGATCGAACCCATGACTTTTTCCACACTACCAACCCTTCCTAAATAATTTAACAATTAAACTAAACACACAATTATAAAATATTTAAACACCTTTCTTTTATTCAAGCCACCTTCTAACAGATCCCAAACTTAAGGCCCATTACTTCTAGGCCCAAAACCAGGGTGTTACAGTAAGCTTTTATAGCTTAGTAAGTCATAAGCAAAAGAGTAACCTAATAATATCATCAATTTAATTAACTAAACCAAAGTATATTATCAATATATACATAGATAGATAGATCCAAACATATAAATTTCATATCATACATTTAAATAATCATTCGCAAAAGTTACTTTGACCAAATATTCACATAGCCAAGTTAACTTTTTATCATTAAACTTACAAAGCTAAAAGACCATTGTTAACTTAATTCACATACATATATATGTACAAGCTCATATATTACAAAAAAAAAATCATACACATACATTAGACTTGTAACCGAATACATATAATCATACATGCAATTAATTTAAACTTATTTCATTACTATGCACATGGCCGAATACACTTATCTAACTCACATATAATCTTCAATTGCATTACACATAGTTTGTAGTAAGTTCCAAATTACTCACTTACCATATTTTAAATAAACAACAAACCAATTCGTACCTGGACATCTGACCTGTTTTACATATTCGAACATAACTTATCTTTGCCCAATGAACCATTCGGAATTGGATAGGAAACTCTGATAATCACACAAATCGTACAATGCTAACGTCCCAGACGTGGTCTTACATGTAGTCAAATATCGATGCTGCTGTCCCAGACAGGGTCTTACTCGTAAACACATATTGAAATCACATATCGATGCCATGGTCATACTCGCACACATATATCGGAATCCCATGTCACGACATATGTATTCTAACTATTCCTAAGGTTCATACGAGGCTTTCGGACGTCATAACTCGGTCAAAATGAATTCAGAAATATAGTAGCCAAGCTTGTATACATTCAACTATTGAAGATATAAATTCACATATTTCATTTCAGCATATATAAGTCACATTTAATTAATATTAAGTACGTCCAATTGCTTATAAACTTACCTCGGACGATGTAAAATGGAACGGGACAACTAGTCGACAATTTTTGTTTTTCCCCGATCCAATCCGATTTATTTGGTTCTTGATCTAAACATATTCAAATTAAGCTCATTCAAACATATATTCATTCAATTTAGTCCAAAATCACATAAATAGGCTAATTACCATTTTACCCCTGACATTTACAATTTTTACAATTTAGTCCCTATTGCATAAAACACAAAATGCACAAAATTTCCCTATACTTATGTTGGGCCGAATTTTACCCACTCTCAAACAACTCCATATATTCAATTTATTTCACATTTTAGTCGCTCAAATTATTATTTTTGCAATTAAGTCCTAATTACTCAAAATCATCAAAATTCCAATACAAAACATGTTAATCTAAAACATATCTTCCATTTTTCATCATCAAACAACAAAAATCACAAGTTATCAACTATGGAATAATTCAAAATATTCATCAAAATCAAAAATTAAAGCTTGGGTTTTGTAGTACTCGAAGCAACGATCTCAAAAACGTAGAAATTATCAAAAACCGAGTAAAAACGAACCTTGAATCAACTTGGAAGATGGCCAAACCCTTGAGAACTTATTATTTTCTTTTTGTTTTCATATTCGGTGATGAGAATAAGAATAAAACTTTTGCTTTTAACTATATGTTTATATTATATACTTATTATTACCTAATTTACTATTATAACCTTAGAAATAAAATTATAAAATCATATAATACATACCCATTACCGTCCATTCTTTCCTCAATTGGGCTAATTGCAACATAAAGGCTTCCATTTAGAAAGCCACTAACAATTCAGCCCTTATGCTTTTAACCGTCAAATTTTTAATTTACGAGATTAAGTCTTTTTATTTAATCGGATACCTAAACGACAAAATTAAATCACGAAAATTTCACAGATATAAATTCACCCAAAATAAACACAGAAAATAATTTTTAAATATTTTTCTGACTCGGATTCATGGTCCCGAAACCACCGTTCCGATTAGGGTGTAAATCGGGCTGTTACATTATTCATATATATATTTCTTATATCTTAATAAAATAATCAATACAATATGCTTATAATATAGTCATGAAATCAAGCCAATTCATCTCATTATATAAATACAAATACTAAATCATGTCATATCTATTTCACATATTATAATATCGTTCCTAGAACTTCACATTGCTGAAGAATATAAACCAAAACCATCATTTATACTTACATCATGTAAACCAAATACAATCATTACTTTATTTATAATACATCAAATATCTTACTTAATTATTCAATTCGCAACTCAAGATCACAACATCAAACATAACTCAAACATGTCATATATACATAAAATGCACATTACTTTCGAAACATGCTTAGATCACAATCAAGTTCACACAACCATTATCAATACATACCACACTTATAAACCATAACCTAAAACACATATACTTAGGTAACGTATTTATAATTATTCGTAGCACATAGCATATTGGCCAAAATGAACTTAAACCATATCCAAACCAAAACTAAATTCAAGCAAAATAGTTAAGCCATTTTCGTATGGCTAATAAACATACATTTCCAAAAATTCAACTTTACTAAACACACACTCCAGCGTATACATGCCATAGTTCGAGTTCAAATATTTAAATACCGAAGCTGTAGATTGTGTGATGAACTTTGCTGACGATCCTCGAGCTCGTAACTTGAATCCAAAATCTATAAAACAGAGTGAACAAGAATACACAAAGTAAGCTATCATAGCTTAGTAAGTCATAAGCAAATATACAATTCATTGATATAGTTAACTCCTTAACTTTAAACTAATCCAATTTATTTAGTTAATACTATACTTTATTTCAACTTATACATTTCATAAACCATACATTTACACAAGCTCACCAAAAACAATATTTAACTTCATATACATACATCACATATTTGACCGAATACACAAGATTATATATAACATCACATATGCTTATTACCTATATCGCCGAATATACATGGTCACATATATACACATAGTGAAGAATCATTTCATTAATATTCATATTATTTAATCATAAGGCCGAATACACACACTAATCTTACATATATTTTTCATTTCTATCATACATAATTTAACACAAATATTCAAAGTACTTACTTGCCTTATCTCACATAGATAACAAGATAAATCATACCTGGCCTTTTAGCTCGTTTTACTTTCTCAAACACAACTTATACTTGCCCGATGAACCATTCAGATTTGAATAAGATACTCGGATAATCACATATATCATACAATGCCAACGTCCCAGACGTGGTCTTACATGCTATCTCATATCGATGCCACTGTCCCAGACAGGGTCTTACTCGAATCAAATACGATGCCGATGTCTTAGACATGGTCTTACATGTAACACCCCTAACCCGTATCCATCGCCAGACTAGGGTCAAGAGGCATTACCGAATAAAAAGCACAAATTTGAACATTTACTATTCACTCAAGTCAAACTCATTTATAATTAAAAATATATACATATCACAATTCAGAACATACATTGATTTATATCTTACATAAACAAGTCACAACCATATTCAACATATTACCTACTGCATATAATGCATTTATATACACAACATTAACTATTACCAACATGATCAAGCATACTTCTAATACCACCATTGTAATTATGTATAGCCACCAAATCACATACACATTTTTATAACTTAATAATCCATAATGCATATCTTAAACCACATACATATGCAGCTTAGGTCATAATCAATTTGAACTTTCATGCTTTACAGTTTAAATACTAATCGAAACATTTAAATGACATATAAACATGTCTTAACTTAATTCATAAATGGATACCAAAATTTATATCACTAATGCATCTTCCTCTTTACCTATTAATTCAATTACAAGACCAAACATTTATATGCAACCTAATCAATATAAATATGTATATATGCATGATATGCTTTTACCCTAAAGCCGAAACCACACTTCACATTTGAGCACCAAAAGTATGTATACCAAACAGACAACCAAAATATTCAAGAAACACATGCATTATTTACCATATAATCACTGAATTAATCAAGTTAAATCATAAACACCCATCACCTAAATTATAATCTAGTCCATATCATCCATCACAACTAATTAACACACCAAAACATATTATAATATTTTACTTCCATAGCCAAATCTTGCTACCTAAAATCACATACATATTCCAAAAATTTCATCATCAAGTACCAATGGACATGTTCATTAAACATTTTTACTAAGAACTTTCAATACCAAATTTAAAAATAATAAGCAAGCCATTTCAAACATATAGTGCTTAATACATATATTATACATTCATGGCACATAACATATTAATCAAAATTGACTTGAAACATTATCATACTAGAACCGAATTCAAGCATAGAAATAAGCCATTTTCGCATGGCTTTTATACAAAACCAACATTCAGCATTTTTAAATTATGTTCCAGCCTATACATGCCATAGTTCCATAATGCATTATATCAAGTACCGAAAACGGTCGATAGTGTAATAGACTTTGCTGACGATCCCCGAGCTTGTAACTTGAATCCAAAATCTATAAAATAGAGTAAACATGAACATACAGAGTAAGCTATTATAGCTTAGTAAGTCATAAGCAGTCAACATCTTAATGATATAATCAACTCGATTAAAGCTAATCCAAATTTCATTATCATTATCAAACTTAACCTCAAATCTACAAATGAAATAAATAACACATTTTCATACATAAAATCTACCTTGACCGAATACTCATTTACTCAATTTGACCTAATAATATTCAACTTTCAAACCCAAAATGGCTGAATATAAGTAAACATGCACATACTCATTTATATATGCTCAAGAACCATTTTATAATATTATGAACATATACCATTTATATGGCCGAATATTCATGATCACAAATATGCACATATACAAGAATCAATCCTTCAATATTCATGCCATTTACTCCAAGGCCGAATACATATACTAAATTCACATGTAATTTTCATTTGTATCACGCATAATTAGCAATAAGTATCAAGCTACTTATTTACCTTATCTCAAATAAACATCAAGCTAATTCGTACCTGATCATTTAGCTCGTTAAATATATTTAATAACAACATCAGCGTAAAGTCTTTTAATCATACATTTATGTTAATTCACCGGCATAAAACCTACTAGGCCAAAGCCTGTATCACACACCGGCACAAGGCTTGCTAGACTCAGAGTCTGATTTTATACACCGACAATAAGCCTGCTAGGCATCAAGCCCGAATAAATTCACCAGCACAAGGCTTGCTAGGCTCAAAGCCCGAATATCACTATTATAAAGTTATTTCATAAATATTTCATTTATCGAATCATCCAGATATTCCATGTAGTTCATACGAACTTTCAAAGGTTTTAACTCAGTCGAATAAAACTCAACCACATTAATTCCATGTTTAACCACATTCAGCTACTCTACTATAAATCTATAAAATTCGAATCATCATATTAAATAATTTTATATTCAAAATAGAAGATGTTAAATTGCTTAAAGACTTACCTCGGATATCGACGAACGTTGTAAATCAACTATTCGACTATTTTTGCTTTTCTTCGATCTAAGTCCAATTTCTTTTGTTCTTGATCTTAATCAAGCTTGTTAATGGCCGAACCCTTTAGAACTCTTTTTCTTTTCTTTTGTTTCTAATTTCGGTGGATGAACCATGAAAATAATGAATTTGATAACTTTTATTTTGATTATTATAAGTTTATTAACCAAATTACATATATAACCTTTATAATATAATAACAAAACCATATAATGGTTGTCTTTTACCATCCATCACAATATATCATGGGCAATTTGCAACTTAAAGCCTCCAAATTAAAAGAACAACCACTATTCAGCCCTTTCACAAATAACCACTAAATTTTCATTTTACACGATTAAGTCCTATTATTAAATTAAGCATACAAACAATCAAATTTTCATACGAAACTTTCACACATGCAAATTCACATATAATAAAAACGAGAAATAATATTTAAATATTTTTTTACTCGAATTCATGGTCCCGAAACCACCTTTCTGATTAGAGTCAAAATCAGGCTATTACATTACACGTAACCACATAGATCAATGCCAACGTCCCAGACGTGATCTTACACTAAAACATATATATCGATGCCAATGTCCTAGATGTGGACTTACTCGAAAACACATATCAGAATCCTATGGTTGAAATAGGGTCTTCGGACTTCGTAACTTAATCGAATCGAGCTTGTACATATAACTTCCAAATATATTCAAATTCGGCTTTCGTATATATATTTTTACACAATTCAATTCAGCATATAAATCTAGTACTTATTCAAAGTTAACAACATTTATTTGCTTATAAACTTACCTCAGACGATGAAAAACCGGTACGGATCAGCTAGTCGACAACTTTTGTTTTCCCCCAATCCAAATCTGATTTTCTTGGTTCTTGATCTAAACATATTCAAATTAAGCTCATTCAGACATATTTTCATTCGATTTAGTCCAAAAACACATAAATGGGAAAATTACCATTTTACCCCTAACATTTACACTTTTTACAATTTAGTCCCTATTACACAAAACACAAAATATTCAAAATTTCAAGATACCCATGTTTGGCTGAATGTTCCTAATGTTCATACCAATCCATATATTTCATTTATTTCACATTTTAGTCCTTCAATTTATTATTTTTTAATTTAGTCCTAATTACTCAAAATCATCAAAAACTCCAATACAAAACATGTTAATCTAAAACATATCTTTTATATTTCATCATCAAACAACAAAAATCACAAGCTCTCATCAATGGCATAACTCAAAATATTCATCAAAATAAAAAATTCAAGCATGGATCAGATAGTACTCGAAGCAACGATCTCAAAAACGTAAAAATTATCAAAAATCGAAACCAAACTAACCTTGAATCAAGCTTGAGAAATGGTCTAATATCACAAAGCTTTTGTTTCTTTTGTTTCTTTTTATTTTTGGTCAAAATATGAACATATGAACATGACTTTTAATTATGTTATATTATATCATATATATTATTTACATATTTATATATTTAACCTTTTAAAAGTAATAACAAAAACATGCATAAGAAGGATACATTCGGCCATCACTTAGTCTAAAGGGTTGTTTGCAAGATAAATGCTTCAACTTACAAAGCCATTAACAATTTGGTCCTTATAAAATAAACTATCAAGTTTTCAATTTACGCGATTAAATCCTTTTACTTAATCAGACACTCAAACGTCCAAATTAAATTACGGAAATTTCATAGGCATAAATTCACACAAAATAAATACAGAAAATAATTTTTAAAAAAAATTCTGACTCGAATTTGTGGTCCTGAAACCACCGTTTCGACTAGGGTCTAAATCGGGCTGTTACAGGTTCCCCTCAATTGATCAAACAAATCATCGATCATTGGCAAGGGATACTTGTTCTTTATGGTTACCTTATTGAGCTGTCAATAGCCAATGCACAATCTCATTGAACCATCTTTCTTCTTTGCAAATAGTACCGGTACGCCCCACGGAGAATAACTAGGTCTCGCAAATCCTTTATTCATTAATTCTTGCAACTGAACTTTCAACTCCTTTAATTCTGTCAGAGCCATCCTATATGGAGCAATCGAAATAGGTGCAGTACCAGGAATTAACTCAAAATACCAAACTCAACTTCCCTAATAGGAGGTAATCCGGGCAATTCTTTTGAAAACACATCTGGATACTCACATACTACCGGCAGTGATTCAATTTTCAACTCAAACTCTTTTGTATTCAACACAATGGCAAGATAAGCTTCACAACCCTTTCTCATACATTTTTGAGCAGTCATAGAAGAAATATTACGGGCAAGCTATCCGATTCATCTGATTCAACCTGAAGAATATGACCACTTTCACATTTCAATTCAATGATTTTCCCTCCACAGTTTACTACTACATCATGCATGGTCAACAAATCCATACCAAGTATTATATCAAATTCATCAAACGGCAAAAGCATAAGATTAGCTAGAAAACAGTAACCTTTAATCATCAAAGGGCAATTCTTATATACTTTGTCAACTAACACATACTTGCCTAGAGGTTTTGACACTTTTACCACAAATTCTATAGGCTCAACAAGCATATTCATGCTGGACACCAATTTCACACAAACATACAAATGGGTAGATCTTGGATCAATCAAAGGAACAACAGAAGTATTATAGAGAGAAAAAGTACCCGTAATCACATCAGGAGATGAAGCCTCTTTGCGAGTGCGAATGGCATAAGTCCTCGTAGGTGCTTTACCCTCAGACCTCCAGCCGGATCTCTAGGTGCACTTTTGCTATTCGCTCCATTTCCCGGGTTTCTTTGTGGCCTCCCTCTACACGTAGTATTGCCTGATCTTGCACTATGAAATTTCTCTTTTTCAACCATCTCGGGACAATCCTTGATAAAATGATCATGTGAGCCGCACTTGAAACATGCCCGATTATTCATACCAGCATTCATTGAGGTAACATCTACCACAATATTGACACTCAGGTCTATTAGGTCGAGCGTTATCCACACTCGCTATCGAAGTAGTCTAAGCCTTATGACCTGTATACTGTTTCCCATGGTTTTTGTTTGAAAACCCAACTGAAGCACTTGATCGAGTATTAAACTCTCTCGGTTTCTTAGATGAAGACTGAAATGACTTACCCATCTATCTCTTCTTCAAATCTCAAGACTCTAACTCAGCTTTTCTTTTCTCTTTAGCCAATTCCTTGTCCTTACAAGCTCTCTCTACGAGCATAACAAATTCTTTCAGTTCAAGGACACCCACCAACAATTGGATGTCTTTGTTTAACCCATCTTTAAATCTTTTACACATGGTGGCCTCAGTCGATACACATTCTCGAGCGTATTTGCTCAGTCTCACAAACTCATGCTCATATTCCGTTACCATCATTCGACCCTATTTTAACTCAAGGAATTTCTTTTTTTTCTGATCAATAAACCTCTGGCTAATCTATTTCTTAAAGAACTCTTCTTGGAAAAATTCCCAATTAACTCTCTCCTTTGGTACCACCAACAAAAGAGTGTTCCACCACTGATAAGTCGAGTCTCTTAAGAGGGATACAACATATTCCATACATTCCTTAGGTGTGCATGATAACTCATCAAATACCTTGACGATATTCTCGAGCCAAAATTTCACCCTCTCGGGATCATCATCTATACCCGTTCAGAATTTTTCGGCTCCATGTTTTTGTATCTTATCAACTGGAGTCTATTTATTCTCATGAAGTCCATACCTTGGGGTGCAACAGGAATAGGCTGAGGAATAGGTGGAGGTGGAGGGGGTTGAGCATTCGGGTTTGTTCGCACAAACTCCATATACCATGCATCCATCATATGGAGAAAGACTTCCCTATCTCTTTCTCCTCAACTAACTGTAGGGGGTCTACTATTAGACGGCGCTGATCCTTCAGTGGGAGCAGGCGCGTTACTTTCAACATCATCCGCCACTGCTCTGTTGGGATCCATTTACTATATGAAAACACATTTTAAAATCATCAGGAGTCGTCACACTATCATAATATACGTATGGCATGTATAGCTAGACTTGTACACATGCTACGTTAGTCTGAGAATCGACTAAACCATGGCTCTGATACTATTAAATGTAACGACCTTTACCGTATCTGACACAAGGATAGGGTCTGAGGTGTTATCGGACTCAAACATAACCATTCATACAAAATCGGGCCATAAAATTTCATTCAATTTAAAATCATTCATTCACATGCATATTATCCCTTATATAGGCCCACGAGGCCCAAAACATACATTAGGAGTGGTTCGGGACTAAACTGAGAACTTTTAGAACTTATACAACACTTAGAAAATTTTCTTATTTTGGAGGGTTACACACCCGTGTGGGTATGCCGTATGGTCACACACGCCCGTGTGGCTTGGGACACGCCCATGTGCTCAGCCCATGTAACTCTCTGTTTATGACTTCATCAACAAAATAAGGCCACACGACCAAGCCACGGGCCCATGTGCTTAGGTTGTGTGGTGAATTAAATTCCAAAAATTAGGTACGAACTTCACACGGCCAAAGCACACGCCCATGTCCTGAGGCCGTGTCCTGCACACGGCTGAGACACACAGCCATTTCTCTACCCATGTGTTTACTACTAGGCATTCTGTTTTACTTAATTAGGGTGTAGGGGACACACGGCCAGATCAGAAGCTCATGGGGCAGACCGTGTGTCACACATGACCTAGACACATGCCCCATGTGGGTAACTTTGAGGTTATTTTCCAAGCCAATTGCCACCCTTATTTACACCAACACATACATGACGTCAAAGGCACTTAGCATGGCATAAGTAAGCACTTAAACATACATAAACAAGACATGATCATGATCACTACATCTTTAATAATACATTCATAAAACTTCATACTTTGTCAAGCCAAATATATAAACTTACATGCACTAAGAGTTGTAAATTACTTTTATTTAACATACCCATGTCTTAGTTGTCATCATGCCATTCACTCACAATTCCATCATCAAACATCCATAGCCACAACACATCTCATCACATACACACAACAACCAACCACATCACAATTGCATAGGCACATGTATGCATATATGAATAGGTTTACAACCCAATAATCAATATGAGCCACATCTCATGGCCTTATAAAAATGAATCAAATATCATCATAAGCCAACACATTTGGCTAAACCAATATGACATATAACAAAAAGACCAAGTCATAATACATGCCAGACTCAAAATGTTAAGACTAACTATACTCGAAAGTCCAATTGATAGTGTGATCAAGTCTCCGACATGCTTTGATCCCCGAGCTAGCTTGGCAATACTATAAGAAATGGAAAAGAGAGGGGAGTAAGCATAAAGCTTCATAAGTCCACATGCAAATAAATAGCAACATAATCATAAATATCATACAATTAACATAACATAATTTACATATGTGTCATCATAGTTTCATAGGCATAACTTACTCATTCTCAATCTTACTAAGAGTTCGTCACATACCGAGCTAATTTATTTGAGATTTTCGTACATGCCTGTACTAACTTGTAACACATTCTCATATTTCCTCATCAATGACTTACTTTTCGAATAACCCACTAATTTACCCGTTGAACACTTAAAATACTATTGGATACACGAAAAGCTTACACATAGTGCTTCATATGTAGCCACATGCTACCTCATATCACATATCACACATTGCTCGCTCTTGAGCTAATCACGGGCCTCCTCACACAAGCTGGTAGTCAGGACGTAACTACAGGGGCTGCTCACACAAGCTGACAGGTACCCGCAACACATGCCAGGCTACCCAACCACCGATAGACGTACAAGACCAGCACCCAAATCGCATTACATAACAACACATAATATCATGAGCTCATAATCACTTAGTTTCTAGTGACATGTCACTCGTATCCTAATCTATTCCTAGGGTTCAAATAGGATTTTCACGATGTCACATCTTTGTCGAACTCGTTCACATTGTCATTCTCATTGACCATAATATCGTTCATACGCTCATTATAACAATTAAACATAGAAATTCATACATTAATAAAGTATTAAAACATGATACAACATTACATTATTTACACATGAACTTACCTCAGTACAAAAATAGTAAAAACGGATCTAGTCGTCGTACACCTTATTTTTTCCATATCAAGGTCCGTTCCTCGTTTTTCTTGCTCTATAATACCAAATTTAGCTTGTTTAATACACATATTATTCAATTCAATCCATAACTCATACTTTGACAAAATTACCTTTTTACCTCTAAACTTTCTCATATTTACAAATTAGTCCCTAGGCTCGTAAAATGAAATGTACTCATTTTCTTTATTACCCAAGCCTAGCCAAACCTAACACATACTCATATCGGCCCACATTTCTCATTAAAAAATACATCTTACTACTCATTTTACATCTTTTACAAATAAGTCCTTTTCATACATTTCCATAAAAAAATCACTTAGTAAAATATGTTAAACACACATCAAACTTTCATAATCTACCATGAAACATCAAAATACATGCATGTCACACATGGGTAGATTTTTGAACATGAACCCTAGCTCAAATAAATGGTAGAAATAGCTAGATCGGTTGATGACAACTTCAAAAATACAAAGAACATTAAAAACGGGGCTAGGATATACTTACTATTGAGCTTGAAAGGATGAACAAAACCCTAGCTATGACTTCTTGGAAATTTTGGCAATGAGGGAGGAAGATGGACTTTTTGACTTATTTTCCCCTTTTATTCTTTTATTAACCAAATGACAAAAATGCCTTTAAGGCATTTATTTCAAATTTTTCCTATTCATGCCCATTTTTGTCCAAAAATATAGAAATTGGTCAAATTTCCATTTAAGGCCCTCTAATTAATAATTCAAAGCTATTTCATACTTAAAGCTTCTAGAATCTCATATTTTGCAACTTTTGCAATTTAGTCCTAAAAGTTAAATTAGTTTCTTTATCAATAAAATTATTTCTACTTTGGATTTGTGGTCTAAAAACCTGTAACACCCTAAAAATCTCGAAACCCAAAAATCTTGAAATCTCAAAATTTTCTTTTTGTGCTTAGCATTTCCAGTTAAGTGTTAATTACGTGATGGTAGGTCTTGGTCAAGGTTTGAGTTTGAACCTAGGGGTAGAAGAAATTATAGTTTAATTATTAAAGGAACCTTGATGGCGAGTAGTTGGGCTTTTAAATAAGGATAGGGGAAAATGACATCAAAAAAGCCTTATGGAGGAGTGGCTAAGTGACGCTACTTAGGGTGTAAGGAGGTGGCATTAGTGTATAGCAAGGAGATCCGAGGTTCAAATCCTATCTTAGTATTTTTAGGAGTTCAATTTTGGCCTTCTAAAAGGTTGGAAGTGACGTGAAGATGGACGCCAAGGGGAGTGTTCAGAAGAGAGATTTGAGGAAAGGATCAATGGGTTATTAGGAAGAAAAACGAGGACATGAGAAGTGAGGAGGAGGTGGAGGTGGAGCCGAATTAGGAACCTGGGCATGAGAAATTCGACTATAAGGGCTATAAATAGGTGCCAAATGCAAGGTTTCCAGGCTAATGCCGAAATCTCTTTTACCTTATTACTAGAAACCCTTTTCCCTAAAAGCCAAAAACCCTCTGTTTTACTTTCTTTTCTTTGTGCCGATTTCCATCCTTCCTCTACACAATTTTATTTGTTTTAATTTTGGGTTAGCCGATTCCTTCTTCTACTCCTCTTCTTTAATTTGTGCCAAATAAACCTTATTCACCATACTAGTTTGAAAGCCGAAAAGCTGAATCTCCGTTGGGCCAATTACTCTTTAGGTGTAAGTACCGTATCTCTTTTTCGGCTAGTATTGTTAATACCAATTACTCCTCTCCCTCACTCTTTCTAATCAACTTCGGTAGGGAATTAGTATCTGATCTCGGGTTTTAGCTCTCTACCAAATTGCTCCTTAGGTGTTTGCGATTTTGGTAAGTATTCCCCTCTTATTGGCTAAGGTTGGCCGAATGGTCATAGGTAAGGTAAGGGGACTTCGGTTGGATACGATTCACCTACTATTCTGGTTTTAATAGTTAAGATTGGTGCAAATCTAGGAGTTGATCATGGTTAGTGATTAAAAAAGGGGTTGTTATACTTGTCGCGCAAGGTAAGGTTAAGGTGAGGTTTTGATTTTCGTAAAGATATGTATTAAACATGCGATTAATTGAAGGTTGATATCATTTGTAGGTTGGTGACTAAGGGAATCGCAGCACGCTTGCTTACCAGGTGTGTACATACACTACACACACAAGTAGATCGGTAAAAGCCGAAATGTCGAAATGTTGAAATGTTGAAAAGTCGAAAGTTTGGCTACGATAGTCTTGCGAGTGCACGAACACTCGCAAAGGGGAAACCAAATGGTTGTCTAAGGCCCCATGGGTGATTCCATGGGTTTGGGCTGTGAATTGGTCAACCGGGCAATAATAGGCTTAATGGGCCCGATGGGTTATTGGGCCAATAATAGGCAAAATTGATAATTGATGCTATGTGATGAAAAATTGTATGTGAGCATGACTATAAATGTGAATCAGGCCTGATGGGCCATATGAATATGAATTGGGCCTGATGGGCCATAAGAATGTGAATTGGGCCTGATGGGCCATAAAAATATAATTGGGCCTAATGGGCCATATACAGGTATGTGGATTTGTCTAGGCTTTGTAAGGGGTTTTGGAACTAGTTTATGATGACTACATAAAACTTAATTAAATGAGACCATGGACAAGTCATAGGGTTAAGGTGTGGCAACGGGTATATGCATGTCTAGGATTAGATCTAGGGAGAGCTTGGTACTTAAGCGGTCTTAATGACTCACCTCCTCTTCTCTGGAATCTTACCTGGTGCATAGTATTCGTTCATCTTAGTTCACGGGATTTGTTAACGGGCCCAGGTAAGTGAAAACCGTAATAAAGGAAAAATTACTGAAATACCCCTAAGAGTGAAAATGACCAAAATACCCCTATGTGTTGAATGTAAGTTTTATGGATGTTACACGCATATCTACTGCATACATATGATATTCTGCTTAGGTTGCATATGGGTTGGGAATTATGGAACGGAGGAAGTATATGAGGATCGCATGGTTTCTTGATAATCGTGGATCCACCGACGACTTTTAAGCCCAATATGTAAATGAAGGTAGTTCCGCAATCGGGCTACCCTTGATGTGTATTGGTTGGGTGGGTCAATATTTATATCCCCACATGATGTGTATTGGAGGACGGAGCTAGTGTGTAGCGGATGGATTATTGGGATGGGATTGCACTGCACTGCATTGCATGTTTGATGTATGGTGATTATTGAATGCTTGTTACTCGTCGAGGGTTGTACACTGAGTTTATGAAAACTCACCCCCTCTTTTATTTTATTTTCAGGTGATGCTCAGTAGAAGGTTCGATGTTTGGAGGGACTCCGGATGGCCAGCTAGCAAGACAACTTGGATGTGTTTTTTTTTCCTTTTAAAAGCATATAAGTTTCTATTTTATTAAGTATGTTTCAGACCTGATTGTAATAAGGCTTCCATTTTGTTATTATCTGGATTATTTTCATTTTTATGCATTATAATTACGAGAAGTTGAACATGGGTTTCCTAATTCATAGTATGTTTTTCTACGTTTCTGCAACCACATTTTTAAATGATAAGTTTTCTTAAGTCAAATGTTTTAAACAAGGCTTTCACAACTGAAAAGAGTGTTTTCATAAGTTAACTAAGGTTTCATATCTTAAGGAAGGGTTTTCAATGAAAATAAGGTTTTCGTTAAAACACTTTAATGTGACGCCCCAGGCTCGGCCATAGCATCCGGGCTGGGTTTGGGGTGTTACATTTAGTGGTATTAGAGCCCGGTTGCAAAACTCGGGCTATGAAATGAGCCTTATTATTATATGGTTTGTTTTTTCTAACTTAAAAAAATTCATACTGTTTTGGAAAAAGGGAACTCTTGCTGAACGGCACACCGAGTCTCCAACGTCGAACTAAGTAAGTAATTTTATTCTTAAGTTTGTTTAAATTGTTATACAATAGATAGTTAGAGTGCTACTTTAGATGATTTTGTTAGCATGGAATTGAAACTCGTACGATTTTAAATCTGTAGAGGATTTTCGAATATAATCTTCTCTTTAAATATTTTCATAAAACATTGGTTTAATTATTAAACTAACTAAAACTTCGTAAAAATTTCTAATCCAGATAATACGAAAATCGACAATGAGTGCTAGAAGAGGTGCAAGGGGCTGTGGCCGAGGCCGCAGAAGTGTTAGGGTTGAATCATCAACATCGGGCCATATGCCTAATGTTGGAGTAGAAGAGGCTCCGGTCTCACCTATGGCTGGGAATGGACCGTATGATTTGGCCGCAGGAGAAGACGCATTGTCGCAAGTAATGCTAAGAATTTTGGAAAGGGTCATTGTGCCCAATAATGGCACGGGAAATCGAGGGTCTATTTCGTAGTGACTTCATGCAAATGGGGCTGAATTTTTTAAGGGCGTGGCTGGTGTGGCTCCTAACGTGGCTGAATATTGGTTGGAGGCTACTAAAAGGATAATGGAGCACTTGGATTACTCACCGGAACAAAAGTTAAAAGGAGCAGTGTCACTGCTGAGGGAAGAAGCCTACCAGTGGTGGTTGACAATGAAAGAGGGCACCCAACCGGAGCGGGTCACTTGGGAGCTTTTCAAAGCTTCATTCGAAGGGAAGTATGTAGGTACAAGTTATGTGGATGCTAGAAGGAAGGAGTTCCTGAACTTGGCCCAGGGAAACAAATCTGTGGCAGAGTATGATGTGGAATTTCTACACCTCAGTAGATATGCAAGAGTTATGGTGGCAACAGACTATGAGCATTGCGTTAGGTTTGAGGATGGACTTAGAGATAGCCTCAGGGTATTGATAGCTCCACAAAGGGAGCAAGTTTTCTCAAAATTAGTGGAGAAAGCAAAGATAGCGGAGGAGGTAAAGCACACTGAGTGCCTAAATCGGAAGAAAAAAAGGGGTGAGAATAAAAGGGAGGCTGAGACTCCTGGTGTTGGACAGAGCCTAGGGCTAGGGCAAGAGTTAATGGACCAGTTAGAGCAGGGCCCCCTACTGTTAATCCAGGGGTGCCACCTTGTGCTGATTGTGAGAGAAGCCATGGAGGCGAATGTTGAAAGAGGATGGGAGCTTGTTTAGCTTGTGGGTCTATGGAGCACAGGATCAAGAATTGCTCTAAAATGCTAGGTCGAGTGCAAGCCATGGGCCAAGGTGGTGCTCAGCCACCGAGGGTTGGTCAGCTGCCACCAAGGGGTCATGGGCAGGCCAAGGGCAGTAATGGCAATGGACGTGGACGTGGAGCACCAGACAAAAATGTAGGTCATGTTGAGGCGAGGCAGCTAGCTTTGGTTTATGCTACTCGTCGCCAGGAAGACGAGGATGCCTTAGGTGTGATAACAGGTATGTTCTTTATATATGAGTTACCTTATACAACATTGATTGATATTGGATTGACGCATTCATATGTTGCATGCAATATGACTGAACCTTTGGGTGATATGTTCGAAATTACTGTGAATGGGATGACTGTTATAAGCCCGTTAGGTTAGTCAATGGGGGTGAATAAGTTGTTTAGGGAGGTACCCTTAGTAGTCCAAGGGGTTACCTGTTTAGCGGATTTGATGGAGCTGCCGTTTAGTAAGTTTAATTTAATCTTAGGTATGGATTGGCTGGTGAAATATTGAGCCACCTTAGATTGCGCTGCAAAGTGAATGGTGTTAAGAACAGTGAAAGATAATGAGGTGGTAGTGATTGGTGAACGCTAGGATTATCTGTCGAATGTGATTTCGGCATTAAGGGTTGAGAAGTTGGTACGAAAGGGATGCGAAGCCCATTTGGCTTATATTAGCGATACGGAGGCTAAGAGTCCAACTATTAAGGAGTTGAGAACAATTAGGTAATTTCCTGATGTATTTCCCGGGGAGCTACCTGGGTTGCCACCTAGTAGAGAAGTAGAATTTGGAATTGAGTTGTAACTTGGTACGGCTCCAGTGTCCATCCATCCTTGTCGGATGGCACCAAAGGAGTTGGTAGAACTTAAGGCACAGATTCAAGAATTGTTGGATCGAGGTTTCATTCGACCAAGTGTGTCTTCATGGGGAGCACCGGTGTTATTCATGAAGAAGAAGGATGGGACATTGTGAATGTGCATTGACTATTGACAGTTAAACAAGTTAACTGTTAAAAATAAGTACCCTCTATCGAGAATCGATGATCTCTTTCATCAATTTAGGGGAGCTTCTATTTTTTCAAAGATCGACCTGCGTTCAGGGTATCACCAAATGAGGGTTAATGAGGCGGATGTTCATAAGACAACTTTTAGAACTCGTTATGGGCACTATGAGTTCCTGGTGATGCCATTCGGGCTGACGGACGCACCAGCCACTTTTATGGATCTCATGAATCGGGTCTTCCAACCCTACTTGGATCAATTCGTGGTAGTTTTTATAGATGACATTTTGGTGTACTCAAGAGATGAAGATGAGCATGATGCACACTAAAGGATTGTGTTGCAGAATTTGAGGGAGAATTAGCTGTATGCCAAATTCAGTAAGTTCGAATTTTGGCTAAGGGAGGTAACTTTTCTAGGACATGTGGTGTTAGCTGGGGGGATTAAGGTGGATCCCCGAAAAAATGAAGCGGTGTTAAACTGGAAAACACCTAAGTCAGTGTCAAAAATCTGAAGTTTTCTGGGCTTGGCAGGGTATCATAGGTGGTTTGTTGAGGGCTTTTCAGTAATTGCTACACCCTTAACTAAGTTGTTGAGGAAGGGGGTACCGTTTGTTTGGATGGACAAGTAGCAAGAGAGTTTTGGAAAACTTAAGAAAGTTTTAACTGAGGCCCCTGTGTTGATCCAGCCAATGCCTGGGAAGGAGTTTACAATTTATAGTGATGCGTCGCATGTGGGCTTGGGATGTGTATTGATGTAAGAAGGAAAGATAGTTGCATATGCGTCACGTCAACTTAAGACTCACGAGGTGAATTATCCAACCCATGATTTGGAGCGAGCTGCGGTGGTTTTTGCGCTAAAAATATGGAGGCATTATTTATTTGGGGAGAAGTGCATAATTTATTTGGACCATTAGAGTTTGGAATACCTCCTTACCCAAAAAGAGCTTAACCTTAGGCAACATAGGTGGGTGGAATTGTTGAAAGATTATGATTGTACGATTGAATACCACCCTGGCAAAGTGAATGTGGTAGCCGACACGTTGAGTCGTAGGGTTAAGTCAGACTTGAAGGCTATGCTCGCCCGTTTAAGTTTGTTGGAAGATGGTAGCCTGTTAGCTGAGCTTCAAGTAAAATCGATGTGGGTTGAGCAGATAAGGAGTAAGCAATTAGTAGATAAGACTTTGGGTGCTTGTTTTAAACAAGTAGAAAATGGGGAGACATCGGATTTTGGGATAAATAGTGAATGAGTGTTGTGTTTCCATGGAAGAATGTGTATACCAAAGGACGATGATCTAAAATAGTCTATTCTGCGGGAAGCGCATAGCAGCCTCTATGCTATGCATCCTGGCAGAAACAAAATGTATCGGAACTTGCGGGAGCTTTATTGGTGGCCTGGACTTAAGCGTGAGGTTATGGAGTTCGTAGGTAAATGCTTGGTTTGTCAAAAAGTGAAGGCGAAACATCAGTTGCCTTTAGGGTTGCTTCAGCTAGTAAAGGTTCCACTGTGGAAGTGGGAAAGGATTACTATGGACTATTTTAGTGGGCTACCCTTGATGCCTGCTAAGAAAGACTCGATATGGGTTATAGTGGATCGGTTAACCAAGTCTGCCCATTTTGTATCGGTTCGCACCGATTACTTGTTACAAAAGCTGGCTAGGTTGTATGTGGGGAGATTGTAAGATGCATAGAGTGCCAGTCTCCATAATATCTTATAGGGATCCACGTTTCACTTCGCGATTTTGGAAGAAGCTGCATGAGGCGTTGGGTACTAGGTTAAACTTTAGTACGACATTCCACCCTCAAACTGATGGACAGTCGGAAAGGGTGATCCAAGTATTGGAAGATATGTTGAGGGGATGCGTGATTGAGTTTTGAGGTAGCTGGGAGGACTATTTTCTGTTAGCCGAATTCGGATACAATAATAGTTATCAAACAAGCATTGGAATTGCTCCGTATGAAGCACTGTATGGGCGAAGGTGTCGAACACCAACATGTTGGACGGAGTTGGGGGAACGAAGAGCTTTGGGCCCTAATTTAGTAGCCGTTATTGAGGATAAGGTGAAATTGATTCGGGATCGGTTGAAAGAGGCTTCGGATAGGCAGAAATCGTATGTTGACCTTGAACGACGAGAGATAGAGTATACAGTGGGGGACTTAGTTTTTCTTAAGGTCTCTCCTTGGAAGAAGGTATTAAGGTTTGGACGGAAGGGGAAGCTAAGCCCAAGGTTTGATTGGGCCATATTGGGTTGTAAGGCGGATTGGGCCAGTTGCTTATCAGCTAGAATTACCTTCTGAACTAAGCCAGATCCATGACGTGTTTCATGTTTCCATGTTGAGACAGTATCGCTCAGATCCTTCACATGTCGTGGCAGTTGAGAAAATCGAGGTCAGGCCAAACCTAACTTTCGAGGAAGAGCCCATACAAATAATTGGTCGTGATGTCAAGGTATTGAGAAGGAAGTCCGTTCCATTAGTCAAAGTGCTTTGGTGTAATGACAAGGCTGAGGAGGCTACTTGGGAACCTGAGGAGGCGATGCAACGCCAATATCCTCAACTGTTTAAATTAGGTAAAATTTCAAGGACGAAATTTCTTTTAGGGGGTAGAGTTGTAACAGCCCAAAAATCTCAAAACCCAAAAATCTTGAAATCTCGAATTTTTCTTTTTGTGCTTAGCATTTCCAGTTAAATGTTAATTATGTGATGGTAGGTCTTGGTCAAGGTTTTAGTTCGAACCTAGGGGTAGAAGAAATTATAGTTTAATTATTAAAGGAACCCTGATGGCAAGTAATTGGGCTTTTAAATAAGGATATGGGAAAATGGCATCAAAAAAGCCTTGTGGAGGAGTGGCTAAGTGACGTCACTTAGGGTGTTGGGAGGTTGCGTTAGTGGATAGCAAGAAGATCCGAGGTTCGAATCCTAGCTTAGTATTTTTAGGAGTTCAATTTTGGCCTTCTAGAAGGTTGGAAGTGGTGTGAAGATGGACTCCAAGGGGAGTGTTCAGAAGAGGGATTTGAGGAAAGGATTAAGGGGTTATTAGGGAAAAAAATGAGGAGATGAGAAGTGAGGAGGAGGTGAAGCCAAATTGGGAACTTGGGCATGAGAAATTCGGCTATATGGGCTATAAATAGGTGCCGAATGCAAGGTTGCCAGGCTAATGCCGAAATCTCTTTCACCTTGTTGCCAGAAACCCTTTTCCCTAAAAGCCGAAAACCCTCTGTTTTACTTTCTTTTCTTTGTGCCGATTTCCATCCTTCCTCTACACAATTTTCTTTGTTTCACTTTTGGGTTAGCCGATTCCTTCTTCTACTCCTCTTCTTTAATTTGTGCCAAATAAACCTTATTCACCATACTATTTTGAAAGCCAAAAAGTCGAACTCCCTTGGGCCGATTACTCTTTTGGTGTAAGTACCTTCTCTCTTTTTCGGCTAGTATTGTTAATACTGATTACTCCTCTCCCTCACTCTTTCTAATCAAATTTGGTAAGGAATTAGTATAAGATCTCGAGTTTTAGCTCTCTGCCGAATTGCTCCTTAGGTGTTTGTGATTTTGGTAAGTATTTCCCTCTTATTGGCTAAGGTTGGCCGAATGGTCATAGTTAAGGTAAGGCGATTCTTTGGGTTTGGGCTGTGAATTGGTCAACCGGGCCATTATAGGCTTAATGGGCCTGATGGGCTATTGGGCCCTTAATAGGCAAAATTGATAATTGATGTTATGTGATGAAAAATTGTATGTGAGCATGACTATAAATGTGAATCGAGCCTGATGGGCCATATGAATATGAATTGGGCCTGATGGGCCATATGAATGTGAATTGGGCCTCATGGGCCATATAAATATGTTTGGGCCTAGTGGGCCATATATAGGTATGTGGATTTGTCTGGGCTTTGTAATGGGTTTTGGGCCTAGTTTTTGATGACTGCATAAAACTTAATTAAATGAGACCGTTTATGATGACTGCATAAAACTTAATTAAATGAGACCGTGGACAAGTCATAGGGTTAAGGTGTGGCAACGGGTATATGCATGTCTAGGATTAGATCTAGGGAGAGCTTGGTACTTAAGCGGTCTTAATGACTCACCTCCTCTTCTCTGGAATCTTACCTGTGCATAGTATTCGTTCATCTTAGTTCACGAGATTTGTTAACGGGCCAAGGTAAGTGAAAACCGTAATAAAGGAAAAATTACCAAAATGCCCCTAAGGGCAAAAATGACCAAAATACCCCTATGTGTTGAATGTAAGTTTTATGGATGTTACACGCATATCTACTGCATACATATGATATTCTGCTTAGGTTGCATATGGGTTGGGAATTATGGAACGGAGGAAGTATATGAGGATCGCATGGTTTCTTGATAATCGTGGATCCACCAACGGTTTTTAAGCCCAATATGTAAATGAAGGTAGTTCCGCAACCGGGCTACCCTGGATGTGAATCGGTTGGGTGGGTCGATATTTATATCCCCATATGATATGTATCAGGGGACAGAGCTGGTGTGTAGCGGATGGATTATTGGGATGGGATTGCACTGCAATGCATTGCATGTTTGATGTATGGTGATTATTGAATGCTTGTTACTCGTCGAGGGTTGTACACACTGAGTTTGTGAAAACTCACCCCCTTTTTTATTTTATTTTCAGGTGATGCTCAGTAGAAGATTCGATGTTTGGAGGGACTCTGGGTGGCCAGCTAGCAAGACAACTTGGATGTGTTGTTTTTTTTCCTTTTAAAAGCATATAAGTTTCTATTTTATTAAGTATGTTTCAGACTTGATTGTAATAAGGCTTCCATTTTGTTATTATTTGGATTATTGTCATTTTTATGCATTGTAATTACGAGAAGTTGAACATGGGTTTCCTAAGTCATAGTATGTTTTTCTACGTTTCTGCATACAAAATTTTTAAATGATAAGTTTTCTTAAGTCAAATGTTTGAAACAAGGCTTTCGCAACTGAAAAGAGTGTTTTCATAAGTTAACTAAGGTTTCATATCTTAAGGAAGGGTTTTCAATGAAAACAAGATTTTCGCTAAAACACTTCAATATGACGCGCCAGACTCAGCCATAGCGTCCGGGCTGGGTTTGGGATGTTACAAAACAACTGTTCTAACTAGACCCAAAATCGAGATGTTACAAAACCTTAGCCATCGGTAGGACATCTAGGACTAGCACTTGAAACCATATAATCCCTAATGACATGTCATTTGTATCCTAAGTATTCACAAGGTTAAAACAAGACCTTTGCACATATCTAAATCCTTTAATTTCATTATATTATACCATTTCACACATGCTTCATAAAATATACATTTTTCAATTTACAAATCCAATTTAACAGGTATCACATTTTGATCCATTATACCAAAACATTGTACAATTATCAATCTAATCTACACATAGCTTAATACACATAAATATAACATTCAAAACTTCAATTAATAAGTTTAGTACTTATACAAACTTACTTCGACAAAAACAATTGTAAAAATGAAGTCGTCAACTAATCTGACACTTTAACTTTTCCCTCGATTTTGATCTGGGTGATTTGTTTCTTAATCTAAACAATAATTTTCATTCAATTAAACCTTTCAAATAGCTTAAAATAACTAATTCAAATTATAAACCTTATCTGTAACAGTTTGATTTAGACCCTAGTCGGAATAGTGGTTTTGGGACCACAAATCCGAGTCTAAATAATATTTTAATATTATTTTCTGTGCCTGTGATATGTGAATGTATATCTGTGAAATTTCTGTGATTTAATTCGACTGTTTCTGTGCTTAATTTTGATAAAGGACTAAATCGCGAAAAATGCAAAAGTTGCATGATAATTGTTAATGGGGTTAATTGGCCTTGGCTTTTAGAATAAGAGTCCTTGCATGTCAAATATACCATTAATGTTAATGGTGGACAAATATGGACATTAGTAGGTGGATTTTTATATGTTAATAATAAAGGCAAAGTTGGTAATTGGCATATAATGTTAATAAAATAAAACAAAGCATGAAAATGGCCATTATCATCTTGTTCATGCCGAAATTGAAGAAAGAAAAGCTAGGTTTTTATTTTTTAACATTCGGCCATTGAAGAACTTGATTAAGGTATGAGTTTTACTCAGTTTTTGATAATTTCTACTTTTTTGTAATCGTTGCTTCGTATATTTTAGAACCCATGCCTCAATTTCTAATTTTGGTGATGATTTTGAAATGTACCATTGATGAAACTTTGAGTTTTGAGATGTTAGTAGATGAATTATAGAAGCTTGATGTTGGGTTTAAATGATTTGTCTTTGGATTTTTTATGAAATTGAGTGGTTAAATTATAAAGATGTTATTTTTAAGGGACTAAAATGTGAAATAAATGAAATATTTGGACTTGTATGAGAGCTAGGAGAATTCGGCTAAGTTTGTGTACATGCAAATTATGTGTATTTTGTGATTTTGTGAAATAGGGACTAAAGTGTCAAAATGTGAAAATGTGAGGGCTAGTTTGCAAAATGCCCTAAATATATGTTTATGGATTGAATTGAACTAATTGGCGAATAAAAAGGGTTAATTTTGAATGCATATAGATCAAGAAAGGAGGAATTCGAATTTAGATCGAGGGAAGTCGAAGGCTATCGAGTAAACAATTCAAATCGACAATTTCGAGTACGAGGTAAGTTCGTACGTGATAAATGATGTTAAAGTTATGTTAAAATGTGATTACAATGCATAAATTGTATAGATATTTGATTACAATTTGAGTATGATGATATTCGACTATGCTTAGTATTAAATGTGCGGTTTAATACATATAGCTTTGGCTACAAATGGCAATAAGTGTGCGAGTTGGAATAGCTTCGGCTATATAAGGCACTAAGTGTGCGGAATCATTTTAGCTTCAGCTAATCTTTACAGTACTAAGTGTGCTAATGTTTAAAGCATTGGTGATCTTCAGAGAGACTTAAAATATCTGAACAGAAGGTGAGAATGAAAATTTAATAAGTATAGGAAGGTTCAGATATGTACGATACCTATGTGGTAGATGATATTATTTATGTGAAGTTCATTGAATTGGTATGAACATATGAATTGTGTTGGCAATGAATTGATAGATGATTTGAGAAATTATAAATTGTTATTGTTGATGTTTCACACTTTATATAATGTTTATGATTTTCAGTACAAGCTTACTAAGCTATTGAAAGCTTACTTTGTATGTGTTTGCATTGTTTTATAGATATCAAAGCTACTGTGAGCTCAGGGATCGTCAAGGATCGTCACCACACTATCAAACCTCATTTGGTACTTTTGAAAGTGTAAATATTTTTCAGTATGGCATGTATAGGCTAGAATGTCTATGTATTTAAGCTTTGGTATGTATATATGTTATGCCATGAGAGTTGGCTAACAAATAGTGTACTTGTGCTTAGTTTTGGTAAATGGTTGTGATGCCAAATTATGAATGCATGTAATGGTTATATGACCTTATATGTGGTGATCATTTTGAATATGCCAAGTTGAGGAAATGGTAAGTTTAAGCATGAGTTAGAAAGTGTCATAAGTGAACTATGAAATAAGCATTATGGCATATTGTTGTAATGAGATTTATATGTGCTTTGATATGAATTTGAATAGGTTATAGAATGATGATGATTTAGTTATAATGAAGCATGTTTTGAGCATGGAATTGGCTGAAAATTTTGGGTATAAATGCTGTTTAATATTGCTTGTAGGAATGACCCAAAAAGGGGAGGCAAGTTGGCTTAAACCAAGCCTGCATTGTGCCACACGGTCAGGGACCATGGGCATGCCTTTTAGCCATGTGTGCAAAGTAGTAACCTTTTAAGATCACACGGTTAAGACACATGGGCGTGTCATATGGCCGTGGGCTCAAGTCAGTAGATAGCTAAGTATCACACGACCATAGCACACGGGCGTGTCTATTAGCCGTGGGTGAAAGTCAGTATTTATACTCTATTTTGGCACGGTTGGATCACATGTGCGTGTCTGGTGCCCATGTGAGGCACACGGCCTGGTCACACGAGCATATGACCTCAATAGAATTGAAAAACTTTTCTAAGTCCTGAAAATTTGGTATGTTATCGATTTGGTCCTGAATGCATGTTTAAGCATTGTATACTTAGTTATATGTGAATATTGAATGTGAATGAATGACTTCTTTTAGTAATGAGATAATTATTGATGTGTGATGGTATTGATTTGAGTTGTGAGTCCGGTTTAACCTATTCTAGCGACGGTTTCGGGTTAGGGGTGTTACATTATCAATGAGAATTTTACAAAATTACCCTCAATGTTTTACCTTTTATGCAGTTTAGTCCCTAAACCTGAAACTTTCAATTTAAGCACTTTTAATTAAAATTCATGCTATTCAAATTTTCATAGGGTTCATAATCAACCCATTTTTATCATCATTTCAGAATATTTACATGATATTTTACTAATTAAACAACTTAATCCCTAAACCTTAAAATCATTAAAAATCACATAACAAAATGAGTTCATTCATCAACCAAGCTTAATAACCTGTCAACCAAATTCAAAACACATTCACATCATTCATGGTAAGTCTGTAGAATTTTAACAATTTTACAAATTGACCTCCGAACTAGCTAGATTAAGCTAATACGGTAACAAAACATAAAAATTATTAAAAACAAAATTAAAATTCACTTACATGCATGAAATAGGAGCTTGGTCGATTCTCAAGCTTAAAACTATGGTGATTTTTGGCTACAACAAAACCAATAAGAAGATGATACTAATGTTTTTTATTTGTTCTGGTTATTATTTAATTTAATTACCATTTTGTCCTTTAAAAATTAACCTTTAAAATCAACTAATAATGTCTAAAACCATCCACCATCCAACCATAAGGTATAATTACAAACTTAGTCAAACAATTCACAATACTATAGCCATTTAATATATTTAACTAATAGAAACCCACTTTTGCAGCTTTTACGATATAGTCCTTTTTAATTAATTAACTATCTAAACAATAAAATTTCTTAACCAAATTTTAATATGACCATAATAATACTTTGTAAATATTTAATAAAATATTTATGGACTCGGTTTATAGAAACAAGGCCCTGGTACCTCATTTTCTAAAACCACTTGACTAAAGGGATTAATCACTTGAACTTGACTATATGACCAATCAATGAAATTTATCAAATCAAATTTATTATAATACTATATTTGAATCGTAAATATAAAATAATATTATAATACTATAGTTTGTGAAAACTCACCCACCTCTTTTATTTTTCTCAGGTAATGCTCAATAGGAGGTTCGAGGTCTGGAGGGACTCTAGGTGGCCAACTAGCAAGACAACTTGGACTTGGTTGTTTTAAAAGCATTTAGTTCCTGATTTATTAAGTGATTTTAGACTGGATTGTAATAAGACCTTCCCTTTTTGTTATTATTTGGATTATTATTCTTATGCATTATAATTGTGAGAAGCTAAACAGGGATTCCCTAAACCATAGTTTTTATTTACTACGTTTCCGCAACCAAACTTTTAATTGATAAACTTTCTTAAATCAAATGTTTTAAACAAAGCTTTCACAACTGAAAAGAGTGTTTTCATAAGTTAGCTAAGGTTTCATATCTTAAGGAAGGGTTTTCAATGAAAATAAGGTTTTCGCTAAAACACTTCAATATGATGCGCCAGATTCGACCATAACGTCTGGGCCGAGTTTGAGGTGTTACATTTAGTGGTATCAGAGCCCAGGTTACAAAACTTAGGCTGTGAAGTAGGCCATATTATTCTTTAGTTTCTTTTTCTATTTTTTTAAAGATAAATATATATTTTGGTCACATTGTTTTGGAAAAAGGGAAATCTTGCTAAGCGGCACACCGAGCCTCTAACGTCAAACCAAGTAAGTTCTTCTATTCTTAAGCTTGTTTAAATTGTTATACAGTAGGTAGATAGAGGGCTACTTTAGATTATTTTGTTAGAATGGAACTGAAGCCCGTAGGATCTTGAAACTGTGGAGGATTTTCGAAAACAATCTTCTCTTTAAAGATTTCCTTAAAACACCAGTTTAATTATTAAAACTAACTAAAAATTCATAAAAATTTCTAATCCAGATAATATGCGAATCGACGATGAGTGCTAGAAGAGGTGCAAGAGGCCATGGCCGAGGCTGCGGAAGTATTAGGGCTGAATCATCGACATCGGGCAATATGCTTGATGTTGGAGTAGAAGAGGCTCCAGCCTCACCTATGGCTGTGAATGGACCGTATGATCGGGCCGCGGGAGAAGATGCATTGTCGTAGGCAATGCTAAGGATTTTGGAAAGGGTCACTGGGCCTAATAATGGCACGGGAAATCGAGGGTCCATTCCTGAGCGACTTTATTCGAATGGAGCTGAGATCTTTAAGGGCTTGGCTGGCGTGGCTCCTAATGTGGTAAAATATTGGTTGGAGGTCACTGAAAAGATAATGGAGGACTTGGACTGCTCACTTGAACAAAAACTGAAAGGGGCAGTGTCACTGCTTAGGGAAGAAGCCTACCAGTGGTGGTTGACGGTGAAAGAGGGCACCCAACCAGAGCGGGAAACTTAGGAGTTTTTCAAAGCTGCATTCCAAGGGAAGTATGTGGGTGCTAGAAGAAAGGAGTTCCTGAACTTGACCCAGGGAAACAAATCTATGGCGGAGTATGAGGCGGAATTTCTACGCCTTAGTACGTATGCAAGAGTAATGGTGGCAACAGAATATGAGCGTTACGTTAGGTTTGAGGATGGACTTAGAGATAGACTTAGAGTATTGATAGCTCTACAAAGGGAGCGAGTTTTCTCAGAGTTGGTGGAGAAAGTAAAGATAGCGGAGGAGGTAAAGTGCACTGTAATATCCTGATTTTGGGCCTAGTCGGAATAGTGGTTTCGTGACCACAAAATACGAGATAGAAATAATTATTTTATGATTATTTTAAGGTCTATGATATGATTGCATGATTGTGTGAAAATTTCGTGATGGAATCCTATGCCTAAAGTGCTTAAATTGAAATTAGGGACTAAATCGAATAATTTGCAAAACTTGCATTCTAGAAGTTTCTAGTACGAAATTGTTTTGAAATATTAATTAGAAGGTCTTACATAGCAATTTTACCAATTTCTAAGTTTATGGACAAAAATTGGACATGGATGAAATTTTTGGAAAGTTTAGTAGTAAGGGCATTTTGGTCATTTAGGGGTAAAATGAATTAAAATACAAAATTAAAAGCCAATTTTGCTCATCTTCAACCCCATGGCCGAATATAGCAAGGAGAAACCATGGCTAGGGGTTTTCAAGCTTCCAAGCTCGATTGTAAGTCCATTCTAGCTCTGTTTTTCAAGTTCTTTACGTTTTTGGAGTCCCGGTAGCTCGATTTAGCTTATGCTAGCAATAATTTAACCTAGGGTTTATATTTGGAAAAATAACTATAGGTGAAATTTGTGTATTTTGGTGTTTTATGATAGAATATGAGGTGTTAAATTATGTTAGACAACTTGTGCTACTCGGTTTTAAGTGAAAACGAGCAAAATGGCTTAATTGGTAAAAATACCTAATAGTCATAAGTACATGTTAGAGTGAGAATTTGATGTTTCCATAGAAGGTAAAAATGATCAGCATGTCATAAAACATAAGAAAATAGGCTGAAGTTTAATTTACGAGCTTTGGGGCAAAAGTGTAAATATGCAAAAGTTTAGGGGCAAAATTGTAATTTTTCCAAAATATGATTTTGGGTCAATTTGAATAATGTGAGTCCTAATTAGACTATATTTTAAATGATAGAGCAAGGAAAACTGAAATTCGGGCTAAAATGGGAAAAATACCAAGTTGTGGACGAAATGGTAAAAGTAGCCATTTTCGCATACTAGGTAAGTTCATATGTAAATGTTGGTAACATAGTTATTATTTTAAATGTTTTTATGTTATTTAAATGATATGGTAATTATTATGAAATATTATACTCGTGATAATTGTTTGATAATATGTCAAATTATGTGATATACTTGGAAAATGTGAAATACTACCGAGTATCGGTATCGGTATTCCGTAGAAGATGGTTGAGACACATGATTGAGAAAAAGGTCCCGTTGAACCTTAAGAATGGATTAGGATACAAGTGACATGTCACTGGGATATTTGGGCATCCGAACTCGTTGAGTTGAGTCCGAGTTCACTTATGGATGCGAATGTCCGAACTCGTTGAGTTGAGTCCGAGTTTGTGAGATGTAACTAGGCATCCGAGCTCATTGAGTTGAGTCCGAGTTCACTTATGGATGCGAACGCCCGAGCTCGTTGAGTTGAGTCCGAGTTCGCTTATGGGCGGGTTACATAGTAGCTTGGCTACATATGTGACACTTATGTGCAAACTTTCCATGTATCCGAATTATATTCCGATGTGTTCAACGGGTAAAGTTCTACTCAAATGGAGGAATACTCAAGATGAAAGGGACATATTGATAAGTGTTGTGAAATGGATACTTTGAACAGGTATGTACTTAACCCTTGGGTTGAAAAATCGATATAACAACAATATGGTGAGATGATAAATGAAAATATGATATGAATGTCTTGGTGATGATTATGCAAATGATGTTTTATGTTTGCTTATATGGTTATGTTACTTGCTATTTGCATGTGAACTTACTAAGCATTTATGCTTACTCCCTCCTTTTCATTCCTTGTAGTGTTGACAAGCCAGCTCGAAAATCAGGAACGGTCGTAGGCACGCTCACACTATCCGTATACCATCTTGGCATAATGGCTTGTATATTTTGAGTATGGCATGCATAGCATTATAATCATTTTGTATATATGGTCTTATGATATGGTTATTGAGTAGTATAAAAATGCTTGGTAATGATTAGCCATTGGAATGGCTAATTATGATCATATTTGGTGTTATGTATGTCAAATTGCTAGTTAATCCATGGAAACCATGAAATAGGTAAAATTTACCATAAAATAGATTCAGACAGCAGTAGTGATGTGAATTTGAAAAATCATTAAAAATAGTAGAGATATAATTAGATGATGAATAAAATATGGAATTGAAGAAATATGAGTCTATTTTCATATGGAAGAAACGAAACAGGTATATGAGTTATATTTTATGAGATGTTTAAATTTTTGTGAAACAGGGCCAGAGCGATTTCTGGATCCCCTGTTTTGAATTTGGAAATTCACCATAAATTTTATAAAAATAATTAGAAGTCATAATTTATATGTAAAGATTTATTATTGAGTCTAGTTTTAAGAGAAACAAACTTCATAGTCATTGAAATTCTTTACAGAGATATATCTAATTCGTAATACACAGAGGTCAGAGCAGTCGAACCCTGAAACAGGGGAGAATTTATCTAATAGACTGTACTAATTGGCCAAGCCAAAAATTCTAGAAAAAAATTAGTAAATAGATATATGAGTCTAGTCTCATGGGAAATTTACGGAATTGGATTTTGAGTTTCAGAACTTGAGATATGAATTTTTAAACGACTGTGACGCAGTTAGCTAGCTTGTCTGGAATTTCTAAAATTAAATTGTTTGAGCTATTTAAGCAATGAATTAAGTCTGTTAACACCTCGTGTTCGACTCCGGCAACGGTCTCAGGTACGGGGCGTTACATGCACTGAGCGCTTAAATTAAGAAAAAGAAAGGGGTAAGAATAAGAGGGAGGCTGAGAGTCTGGGTGTTGGACAGAGGCCTAGGACTAGGGCTAGAAATGATGGGCCAGTTAGAGCAGGGCCCCCTGCTGTTAATCCAAGGGTGCCACCTTATGCTGTTTGTGGGAAAGGTCATGTAGGCGAGTGTTGGAAGAGGACGGGTGCTTGTCTAGCGTTTGGATCCTTGGAGCATAGGATCAAGAATTGCCCTAAAATGCCAGCTCAGGTGCCGATCATGGGTCGAGGTGGTGCTCCGCCACCAAAGGGTGGTCAACTGCCGCCAAGAGGTCGTGGGCAGGCCAGGGGCAGTAACGGCAATAGACGCGGACGTGGAGCACCAGACGAAAATACAGGCCATGCTGAGGCGAGATAACCAGCTTTGGTTTATATTGCTTGTCACCGAGAAGACGGGGATGCCCCAGATGTGATAACGGGTATGTTCATTATATATGAGTTACCTTACACAGCATTAATTGATATTAGATCGATGCATTCATATGTTACATGCAATAGAACTGAATCTTTGGGTGATATGTTTGAAATTACCGCAAATGAGATGATTGTGATCAGTCCGTTAGGGTAGTCAGTAGGAGTGAATAAGTTGTTTAGGGAGGTACCCTTAGTAGTCCAAGGAGTTACCTTTTCAGCGGATTTGATGGAGCTGTGGTTTAGTGAGTTCGACTTAATCTTAGGCACGGATTGGCTGGTGAAGCACCGAGCCACCTTGGATTACGCTCAAAGCGAATGGTGTTAAGAACGATGGAGGATAAGGAAGTAGTGGTGATCGGTAAACATCGGAATTACATGTCGAATGTGATTTCGGCATTGAAGGCTGAGAAGTTAGTACGAAAGGGATGCGAAGCCTATTTGGCTTATATTAGTAATACGGAGGCTAAGAGCCTTGCTGTTAGGGTGTTTAGAATAGTTAGGGAATTTTCGGATGTCTTTCTCGAGGAGATGCCTGGGTTTCCACCCAGTAGGGAAGTAGAATTTGGAATCGAGTTGTTACCTGGTACGACTCTAGTGTTTATCGGTCTTTATCGGATGGCACCAAAGGATTTGGTGGAACTTAAGGCACAGATTTAGGAATTGTTGGATCGAGGATTCATACGATAAAGTGTGTCTCCATAGGGAGCATTGGTGTTATTAGTGAAGAAGAAGGATGGAACCTTGCGAATGTGCATCGACTATCGACAGTTAAACAAGTTAACTATTAAAAATAAGTACCCTCTACCGAGAATCAATGATCTTTTTGATCAATTTAGGGGAGCTTCTATTTTCTCGAAGATTGATTTGAGTTCGGGGTATCACCAATTAAGGGTTAAGGACGTCGATGTTCACAAGATAGCTTTCAGAACTCGTTATGGGCACTACGAGTTCTTGGTGATGTCATTCGGGCTGACGAACGCACCTGTCGCTTTCATGGATCTCATGATTCAGGTTTTTCAACCCTACTTGGATCGGTTCGTGGTCGTCTTTATAGATGACATTTTGGTGTACTCAAGAGATGAAGATGAGCACGATGCACACTTAAGGTTTGTGTTGCAGACTTTAAGTGAGAAGCAGTTGTATGCCAAATTTAGTAACTGTGAATTCTGGCTAAGGGAGGTTACTATTCTAGGACATGTGGTGTCAGCCGAGGGGATTAAGGTGGATCCCCAAAAAATTGAAGCGGTGTTAGACTTGAAAACACCCAAGTCGGTATAAAAAATTCAAATTTTTCTAGGCTTAGCAGGGTATTATAGGCGATTTGTTGAGGGCTTTTAAGTAATTGCTGCAACCTTAACTAAGTTGTTGAGGAAGGGTGTACCGTTTGTTTGGACGGACAAGCAGCAAAAGAGTTTTGGAAAACTTAAGAAGGTTTTAACTGAGGCCCCTATGTTGATTCAACCAGTGCCTGGGAAGGAGTTTACGGTTTATAGTGATGCGTTACATGTAGGCTTGGGATGCGTATTGATGCAAGAAGGAAAGGTGGTTGCATATGTGTCACGGCAACTTAAGACTCACGAAGCGAATTACCCAACCCATGATTTGGAGCTAGCTGCGATGGTTTTCGCGCTAAAGATATGAAGGCATTACTTATACACGGAGAAGTGCGTAATTTATTCAGACCACAAGAGTTTGAAATACCTCCTTAACCAAAAGGAGCTAAACCTTAGGCGTAGGTGGGTGGAATTATTGAAAGATTACGATTGTACGATTGAATACCACCTTGGCAAAGCGAATGTGGTAGCCAACGCGTTGGGTCACAGGGCTAAGTCGAACTTGAGGGCTATGCTCGCCCGTTTAAGCTTGTTGGATGATGGTAGCTTGTTAGCTGAGCTTCAGGTAAAGCCGGTGTGGGTCGAGTAGATAAGGAGTAAACAACTAGTGAATGAGGTCTTAGGTGCTCGTTTTAGACAAGTGGAGAGTAGGAAGACATCAAACTTTGGGATAAATAGTGAATAAGTATTGTGTTTCAGTGGGAGGATGTGTATACCAAAGGACGATGATCTAAGGCAGTCCATTTTACGGGAAGCACATAGCAGCCTCTATGCTATGTATCCTGGCAGAAATAAAATGTATCGAAACTTGCGGGAGCTTTATTGGTGGCCTGGACTTAAGCGTGAGGTTATGGAGTTCGTAAGTAAATGCTTGGTTTGTCAAGAAGTGAAGGCGGAACACCAGTTGCCTTCAGGATTGCTGCAGCCAGTAAAGATTCCATTGTGGAAGTGGGAAAGGATCACTATGGACTTTGTTAGTGGGCTACCCTTGACGCCTACTATGAAAGACTCGATATGGGTTATAATGGATCGGTTAACCAAGTCTGCCCATTTCGTACCGGTTCGCACCGATTACTCGTTACAAAAGTTGGCTAAGCTATATGTGGAGGAGTTTGTAAGATTGCATGGAGTGCTAGTATCCATATTATCTTATAGGGACCAACGTTTTACTTCGCGATTTTGGAAGAAGCTGCATGAGGCATTGGGTACTAGGTTGAACTTCAGTATGGCATTCCACTCTCAAATTGATGGACAGTCGGAAAGGGTGATCCAAGTATTGGAAGTTATGTTAAGGGGATGTGTGATTAAGCTCCGAGGTAGCTGGGAGGACTATTTTCCGTTAGCCGAATTCGCATACAATAATAGCTATCAAGCAAGCATTGGGATGGCTCCATACGAAGCACTATTTGGGCGAAGTTGTCGTAGTCCAACATGTTGGACGGAGTTGGGCGAACGAAGAGTTTTGGGCCCTGAGTTAGTAGCAGATACTGAGGATAAGGTGAAGTTGATTCGGGATCGATTGAAGGAGGCCTCGGATAGGTAGAAATCATATGCTGACCTTAAACGATAACAGAGTATGCAGTGGGGGACTTAGTTTTTCTTAACGTCTCTCCTTGGAAGAAGGTATTAAGGTTTGGACGGAAGGGAAAGCTGAGCCCAAGGTTCATTGGGCCATATCGGGTTGTAAAGCGGATTGGACCAGTCGCTTACCAGCTGGAATTACCTCCTGAACTAAGCCAAATTCATGGCGTGTTTCATGTTTCCATGCTAAGGCGGTATCGCTCGGATCCTTCACATGTCATGGCGATTAAAGAAATCGAGGTCAGGCCAGAGCTAACTTTCAAGGAAGAGCCTATACAAATAATTGGTCGAGATGTCAAAGAATTGAGAAAGAAGTCTGTTCCATTAGTCAAAGTGCTTTGGCTAAATCACAAGGCCGAAGAGGGTACTTGGGAACCTGAGGAAGCGATGCAACGTCAATATCCTCAACTGTTTGAATCATGTAAAATTTCGAGGATGAAATTTCTTTTAGGGGGTAGAGTTGTAACACCTCAAGAATCTCGAAATCCCGAATTTTCTTTTTTTTGGTTCTGATAAAAAATGTGCTAGGTATTTTCGGTTAAGTAGGTGATAGTAGGTCTTGACTAAGGTTTAAGTTCAAACTTAGTGGAAAAGAAAGTTATGCGTTAATAATTAAAAGGACCTTGTTGGCAAGTAGTTGGGCCTTTAAGTAAAGATAGGGGAAAGTGACATCAAAAAGCCTTGTGAAGGAGTGGAGTGTTCAGAAGAGAAAATTTAGGAAACAGATAGGGGAGTTATTAGGGAGAAAAATGAGGAGATGAGAAGTGGGAAGTGATGGAGCCGAATAGGGAATTGAGGGTCAGGTAATTCGGCTATAGGGGCTATAAATAGGTGCCGAATGCAAGGTTGCCAGGCTAATGCCGAAATCTCTCTCACTTTGTTATCAGAAACCCTTTTCTCTTTAAGATCCAAAAAGCAAAAAACCTTTGCATCTTTCTTTCTTTTCTTGTGCTGATTTTCTATTCATCTTCTACTCTTCTTCTTTAATATGTGCAAAATAAACCTTATTCACCATACTAAGCTTGAAAGTCAAATCTCCTAAGGGCCGAATACTCTTTGGCCGAATACCTTTGGTGCAATTACTACTCCTTCTACTTCGGTTAAATCTAGTGTAAGTGTTGTTGTCCCAATCAATTTTGCTAAGAATCTATTATGATGTTCTGTCCTTACTCTTTCTAATCAACTGTGGTAGGGAATTAGTATCGGATCTCGGATCTCGGATCTTAGCTCTCTGCTGAAATTGCTCCTTAGGTGTTTGCGGTTTTGGTAAGTATTCCTCTTCTATTGGCTAAGGTGGCCAAATGGTCATAGTTAAGGTAAGGGGACTTGTGTTGGATACGAGTCGCTAATTATTTTGGTTTTAATAGTTAAGATTGGTACAGATCTAGGAGTTGAACGTGGTTAGTGATTTAAGAAGGGGTTGTTATACTTATCGTGTAAGGCAAGGTTAAGGTGAGGTTTCGATTTTAGTAAAGATATGTGATTAATTGGAGGGTGATATCATTTGTAGGTTGGTGACTAAGGGAATCGCAACATGCTTGCTTACCAGGTGTGTACATACACTGCACACACACAATGAATCGACAAAAGCCAAAATACTGAAAAGCCAAAAGTTGGGTTACGGTAGTCTTGCGAGTACGCGAACACTCGTGAGGAGGAAACTGATAGGTTGTCTGAGGCCTATGGGCGATTCCATGGACTTGGGCTGTGAATTGGCCAACCGGGCCAGAATAGGCTTAATGGGCCTGACGGGGCCATTGGGCCCATAATAGGCAAAAACTGATAATTGATGTTATGCGATAGAAATTCATATGTGAGCATGTGTATAATGTGATTTGGGCCTAATGGGCCATATAAATGTGATTTGGGCCTAATGGGCCATATACAGGTGATTTGGGCCTAATGGGCCATATACAGGTGATTTGGGCCTAATGGGCCATATGAATATGATTGGGCCTAGTGGGCCATATACAGGTATGTGAATTTGACTGGGCTTTGTAGAGGGGTTTTGGGCCTAGTATATGATGACTACATAAAATTTAATTAATTTATTGCGACCGTGGGCAAGTCAAAGGGTTAAGGTGTGGCAACGGGTATATGCATGTCTAGGATTGGATCTAGGGAGAGGTTGGTAGTTAAGCGGTCTTAATTGATAAACTTTTAATTGATAAACTTTCTTAAATCGAATGTTTTAAACAAAGCTTTCACAACTAAAAAGAGTGTTTTCATAAGTTAACTAAGGTTTCAAATCTTAAGGAAGGGTTTTCAATGAAAACATGGTTTTCGCTAAAACACTTCAATGTGATGCGCCAAATTCAGCCATAACGTCTGGGACGAGTTTGGGGTGTTACATGTTTTAGGGCTGATTTGGCAGCATTTTAACTCAATAAATATTGTATTTTAATTTAGGTTCAATTTAAGTCTAAAGGAGGAATCGTGGGTTTCACAAGTAGTGCTACGGTTGTGTAAAAATAAGGTGTTAGCTCTAACTTGAAACCTTGAATGCTTTAATAATATTTTTTAATTTTTGAAACGATGGTTAAACTTGCCGGTCGGGCTTAGTTAAATGGCTAAGTAAGTGATTTCAAGGTGGCCAAATCAGGTACATTTCGAGGCCTAGTTAAATGGAATGTTTGTAAAAAACATTTCAAAAAATTTATAAGTGTGCGAAAAGTTTCTAAAGTTATTGATTTAGTCTCGAACCACCCTGAATGAATGTTTTGAGCCTCGTAGGCCCGTTTTAGGGACGATATGAATGTTATTAATTGATGATTATATGAAATTTGAAAATACATGTGAAATGTATGTGTAATTGTATAATATGTTCAGTAATGCTCTGTAACCCTATTTTGGCGTTGAATACGGGTGAGGGGTGTTATATTTATTGGTATTAGAGCTACGGTTTAGTCAATTCTTGGACTAACGTAGCGTGTGTGAGAGTCTAGCTATACATGCCATATATAACTTTTTCATACCCATTTTTACTTAAATTCGTGCAAATCAGGTTAAATTCTTGTCAAAAAATAATTAAATATTATAAAATAATTAAATTGTGTTAAAAATATGAACATGGTGAATTTTAGTTAATTTTATACTTAATTTTGATTAACTATTTTCGATAGATTCGCGCAAAGGGTGAAAATTGGCTCGGCTGACACTACTAAAAGTACAAAATCGAGAAGCAATTTGAAGTATCGAGGCACATTAATTTCCAGCCTAAGACGGTCCAGAAATGTGTATTAATTCATAATTTAATTAATTTTAATTTATTCCCCATTTAATTTGGGTTAAATAAATTATTTTTAATTAATTATGGAGAAAGGGTCTAGTTGAACCACACTAGTCTTACCAAATTGAGTGAACCGAACCAGCCACTAATTGGGCAGCCCAGAACCGTCCATATGCTGACCCAAATAATCATTTTAGCTGATTAAATATGCTTGCAAAAAGGCCCTTGAAAGACTTCCAAATTGCATTCAAACCCCACCTTTAATTATGACTTTGTAGATTTGCCCCAGGCTATTTTTAGCAAAGTTGAAAGTCTCAACTTTTGCCAAGTAGATGGTCGACCATAGGGGGCTCTTTGGCTGCTGGAATTTTCTATTTTTCGCAGCCACAATCAGCTATAAAAGCCACCCCTTGCAGATCATTCAAAGCATCCCTCAATCCCACAACATTCTCTCATTCTCTCTTCTCCTCTCTCACTTTTCTCTCCATTTTTTCCATCCCATTTTCCTTTTTGTTCAAGTGCCAATTTCTTATCTTAGGAAAGAGGCTCTCATCAGACATTTTGGAGCAGCAATTAGGTGTTCATAAGCCACCTTGACAGCTGAGGGCAACGAAGAATGAAGAACGGAGCAACTAGTCAAGCCACGGAGAAACATCAGATTTACTTCTTGTTCCTTATCTCTTTAATTTTTGTTATTTTTCGACGAACATGTTTATGAAAATTTATGCTATTGAAATGGTTATTTTAATCAATTTAGCTTAAATTAAGTTTGTGTTGGGTTGATTATATTCTGCCTGCTTGAATTGTTAAAATGATGTTTATGCTATTATAGGCCTCGGTAAATTGCTTGGTTAAGTAAAATCATGCCTAAGTTATTCTGGCAATATAATTGTTAAATAACTAATGAATTAATTATTAAATCGTATTGAAATTATAATTAATAGACACAATGCTTAATCAGTGCATGTTTATTCTTCTAAGGTAGCTGAAGTTTAAATTAGCATTGTATTCGGCGATACGTATGCCTTGCATAACTTGCAAGATTTTTGTGATTAAACTGTTTCAAGATAGAAATACCCTGTTACCTCAATTAATCCTTTATATGTTGTGAAGATTGATTAATCACTTGGATTGACATTGAAAAATGTTCAAGAGATTGATTAATTTAATAAGTATGTATGAGCAGTAGTTAGCAAATTATCGAGTTGCCGTGAATTTATTCGTAGCAACATAAACATCAGTTTAATAATTCTAAGTTAAAGAATTGTATTTAATCCAATACAAGTATGTTATCTTGATTAAATCTTATTTGAAATCGTGCATTAGAACTCCTTTATTTTAATTATTTACTTAGTTTTTTTAAATAGTTTTTGACAATCTTTTAAAACCAAATTAGTTTTACCTCACCAAAGTGTTTTACAATTAATTCATAAATAATTCTTTTTACAGTCCTTGTGGGTACGATAACTCGACATTTACTTGTCACTTGATTACTTGTTGTGATTATGTACACTTGTACATTTTCGTTGTTCCAATATCCTGACAGTTTTAAATCGTGTTTTCATATAGTAAATGGATCCCAATTGAGCTGTAGCTGACATCGTTGAATGTAATGCACTTGCCTCCATTCATGGGGTAGCGTAATTTGAGTCTAAACCCGTATAGGGTAGCCAAAGAGGAGAGGCTAAAGAAGACTTCTTACAGATGATTAATAAGTGGTTTACAGAGTTTTTTCAAAAAAATCTGACTACTCAACAACCTCCACCTCCACCTAATCCTCAACCGGTGCCCGTAGTTCCTCAAGTTGTGGAATTTTTATGACTGAATAAGCTGCTAGTTGATAAGATTAGAAAACACGATGCCGAAGATTTTAGAGCTAATGTTGACAACGATCCTGAGTGAGTCAATTTTTGGCTTGAAAACACTATCAGAGTCTTTGATGAACTTTCTTGCACATTGATAGAGTGTTTAAAATATGGCGTATCACTTCTAAGGAGCACAGCTTATCAGTGGTGGAATACCCTAGTATCAGTGGTGCCGAGGGAAAGAGTTACCTGGGAATTCTTTCAAGCTGAGTTCAAAAAGAAATACTTCATTTAAAAGTTCATTGATCAGAAACACAAAGAGTTTTTAGAGTTAAAATAGAGTCGTTTGTCTGTGACAAAATATGAGCGAGAGTTCATAAGACTCAGTAAATATGCTCGAGAATGTGTTTCAACTAAGGCCATTATGTGCAAGAGATTTGAGATTAGTTAAATAAAGACATCAGACTGTCAGTCGGGATTTTAGAATTAAAAGAATTCGTTGTGTTAGTTGACAGAGCTTGTAAAGCCGAAGAACTTGTCAAAGAAGAGAGAAAGGCATATTTTAAAGTTAGAGATTCAAGGAAAAGATTGATGAACAAACCATATCAATCCTAGTCAAAGAAATCACGGGATTCGTATAACCGTTTGGCTGCTTCGGTGGGATATTTCAATAGAGATCGTGGGAAACAACACTCAAGTTCTAAATCCCAAGCTACGTCAATAGTGAGCATTGGTAATGCAAATATCAATAGACCTAAATGTCAATGATGCGGAAGGCAAAATCCTGGTGAATGTAGAATGAATGATCAGGCTTGTTTTAGATGTGGCTCACAAAATCACTTTATCCGGGATTGTCCTAAGTTAAATGAGAAAGATAAATCTCAGAATGCAAGACCAAGTAATACAACTGCTAGTGGGAGACCAATCCAAAACACTGGAAGTATGAGTAGTAATCGCAGTAATACGAGAGATTCTACAGTGAGATCAGAGGCTGGAGCACCTGCTAGAGCTTACGCAATTCGTGCTCGCGAAGAGGCATCATCACCCGATGTTATCAATGATACATTTTATCTTTATGACACTAATGTGATTGCTTTGATTGATCCTGGATCAAATCATTCATATAGTTGTATGAATTTGTTGTCTAGTAAAAGTTTTCCTGTTGAGTATACTGAGTTTGTGATTAAAGTATCGAACCCCCTAGGCAAGTATGTTCTAGTTGATAAAGTTTGCAAGAATTGTCCTTTAATGACTCATGGTTACTATTTTTCATCTAATTTGATGTTATTACCGTTTAATGAGTTCGATGTAATTTTGTGTATGGATTGGTTGACGTTGCATGATTTTCGGTATAGGATACAAAAGACATGTCATTAGGGATTTCATTTTTTGGGTGCTGCTATTGAATGTCCTACCGATGGCTGAGGTCTTGCATTTGTTGTAGATTCTCCACAGCTCATGTAAGTAGCATCGTGTAGCTTACATGCTGACCCACAGCTCGTGTAAACATGCCCATTTCATAGCTCGTGTGAGCATTGATGTAAAGGATAAGTTACGATGAAATGTAAAGGCAAACTATGTGTGAGCTTTCCTGAGTATCTAATGTAATTCTAGATGGTTCAACGGGTAAGAAAAGGAAATGAAATGGTAAGTATGCAAATGGATCATATCATGACCTTATGAAAAGAAATTATGAGTTAAATGATAAACTTACTTATCTTTTGGTTGATTTCATTTGTACCATAGACAAGTATACTAACTTGTGAGTTTGATGATGTTATGCTTTTACTAAGCTTATGGCATTTGTAATGATTTATGCTTAATCTATTAATTGTATAAATGATACGGTAAGTTATGTTTAAGTTTTTACGAGCTTATTAAGCACCTGTTGCTTACGTAGTTACTTTCATTTTTTTATATTGTCGGAAGCTCGATCGGTTGGAATCTCGATGGAGACCTATCACACTATCCAACAATCAATTCCGTAGTTTTTGAGTATTTTGGCCAAGGTTAATAATGGCATTTATAGGATGTTGGTGATTGTATTTTGTACGAATATATCAATGGTGATTTTGCATGTATATGCTTTGAATTTTATGTTTGGTTTAGTGAAACTTAACATCTTATGAAGTTATGTCATTTTCAAATGCTTGTAATTAAGGCTTTTAGTTGGAATATTTGTGGTGACATGAAAATGAACATATCTGATGTTTTTTTGTAGATAAGGATCTAGCTTGGTATGTTCGGAAAATGACAATATTAGCATGTTTTGGTAATTGATGTTTTGATACAATTGTGGTGCCTTTGAATGGTATTAGGTAGGTGACTTAAGATGTTTTAAATGGTATATTTATGTGTGTTTGGATGGTGTTTGGATCCCTTGAATATCTGCCAAAGTGGCTTGAATGTTTAGGTATAAAGTTAACTTGAAATGACTTGATTTTAGGTAAATTTTTGGGTTCACACAGCCTGGGACATGAGCTGTCACACAGCCTGGCGATAGGACCATGTGTCATCTGAGATTTTCTTAGTGTTTCAAGTCAGTGAGTTACACGGCCCGACACATGGGCGTGTGTGGCAACTCAGAGAGTTGCATGGCCTAGCACACGGCCTAACACGTGGAAATGTAGGGCAACTCAATGAGTTACACGAGTGAGGACACCGGCTTTGACAGGGCCGTGTGTCCCTTATTCGAATGTTACACGACCTAGGGTGATGTAATACGACCTGGCCACATGGCCGTGTGACCCCTATTTTCCAAATTTTGCAACTTTTTCTTAAACTTTCTATTTTGTATCAAATTAGTCACGAATTACTTCTATGACATTTTTAGGTTCTCGAAGGCTCAATTTAGGGAAAAATGCATGTGATTGATTAAATTATAATATGTTTAATTTCTCTAAATGTTCAGATGTTAAAAGTTTTTTGATTGTATAGTACTGCTCTATAACCCTAATCTGACAACGGATATGGGTTAAGGGTGTTACATTTAGTGGTATTAGAGTTACACTTTAGCCAATTCTCGAACTGAACATAGTATGTATGGAGTCTAGAAATATATTCCATTTTATAACTTGTGATAGTGTGATATATCCTTACTCGAAATGAATTATATTTTCATATAGATAAAAGATGTCGTCCAACCGAGCTGATTCTGATGAAGTAGAAAGTAATGCACAAGCCTCCATACATGGAGCAGCTAGTAGTGGTAGTGGGCCCATAGCTCAGGGCTGAAGAAGTGAAGCGAAAAAAGCCTTCTTCCAAATGATGTCTGAGTAGTTCTCTGAGTTCATGAGAACGAACCCAATGGCTGAACGACCTTCACCCCCTCCCGTATCCCAACCTGTCCCTATTATTTCTCAAGGTTTGGAATAAGTACGTGTAAGCAAGCCTCCGGTTGATAAAATTCAAAAATATGGGGCTGAAGAGTTTTGTGGTACAGCTGAAGATGATCTTGAAAAAGGCGAGTTTTGGTTGGAAAACACCATGAGGGTTTTTGATGAATTATCTTGTACACCTATTGAATGTTTAAAGTGTGTAGTATCTATGTTGAAAGATTTATCATATAAGTGGTAGAATACCTTTATTGCGGTAGTACCTAAATATCATGTAAACTGGGATTTCTTTTAGACAGAATTTAGAAAGAAATATGTTAGCCAGCAGTTTCTTAACAAGAAGTAGAAATAGTTTCTAGAATTGAAACAAGGTCGTATGACTGTAGCTAATACGAAAGAGAATTTGTGGGACTCAGAAAATATGCTTGGGAATGTATACCATTAGATGTTGCTATGTGTACCCACTTTGGAGACAGTTTAAACGAAGATATCAAGTTGTTAGTCGAGATCCTAGAGTTGAAGGAATTTGTGGTTCTAATGGATTGAGCACATAAACCCGAAGAACTCAGTAAAGTGAAAAAACGATAGATTCTGAGGCTCATGATACAGGTAAACGACCTATGGGAAAGTCATTTTCTTCTCTATCAAAGAAATCAAAGGAATTTCATAGTTGAACATCAGCTTCAGTGAGCTTCTCGAGGAAACATAAAGGAAAGCAACATTCTAGTTTGAGACCTCAGACTACATCTGTAGCGAGTGTGCGTAGTGTTCGAAATAACAAACCTGAATGTCAACAATGCAATAGATGATATTTTGGGGAGCGCAAATTGAGAAACGGATCGTGCTTTAAATGTGGTTCTTATGATTATTTTCTTAGAGACTGCCCTGAAAAATCAGATATTAAGAAGGCTTTGAACACTCGTTCAAGTAACACGACCGCAAGAGGGAGACCACCTAGAAATAGTGGAAATAAGGGCAATAATCAGAGTGGAATGAAAGATTCTACGGTTAGATCTGAGGCTTGGGCACCAGCTACGTCTTATGCAATTCAAGCTCGAGAGAAAGCTTCAGCACTTGATGTAAAACCCCTAACCCATATCCATTGCCGAAATTGGGTTACAAGGCATTACCGATCAAACACAACATTTAACTAACATTTCACAACTCAATAAATAGTCATTATCGAATAACATTCATTCACATACACAATGTCCCTTAAATAGGTCTACGAGACCTTAAACATGCTTCAGAGAAGGTTCAGGACCAAACCAATCACATTTGCAAACTTTAGGAATCACTTAAAAATTTTCAAGCATTCAGGGGTCACACGCCCTTATGAACAGGCCGTGTGCCTCACACGGCCACCAGACACGCCCGTGTCACAGGCCATGTGAAAACAGGGCATACATTCTTACTTGCACCACACGGCCAGAGACACGCCCGTGTGCCATGGCCGTTGGAAAACTGGAGGAGTTACTGACTTGGGTCACACGGCCGACCACACACCCATGTGCCAGCCCGTGTGCCACACACGGCTAGTAGACATGCCCGTGTGTCTAGGCCTTGCCAAACCTGTAGGGTATATTGACTTAATTTGAAAGGGTACCCCTGGGGACACACGGTCGTGTACGAAATCCATGTGTCACACAAGGTCAAGCCACACGCCTGTGTGCTCGGCCGTATGGAGTGAAAATAGGTTTGGTTAAAGCAACATTTCTCACCCTCCTCATGCCTTCCTACAACAAGACATTTTATACCATTTCAATGCATTTGTAGGCATCTAAAACATCATCAACTCATGCACATTTCATACCATATAAACACTAGCCAATTTAATACACATTTACTACTCTAATCATATTGATTTGATATGCCAACTTCTTCCATTCCACCTATTTATCCAACCATCAAAACAACTACAACAACTTGACCAAATTCACAAGGCATACCATTTACATCACATAGCATATATAAACACATTCTATAAGCAAAATTCACATCTCACAACATTACCATATACTAGCCAAATCATATGGCTATAATTCCATAACACAAAATATAGTATAATGACACTAGCCTATACATGCCTCATAACCAAAATCACAAAGCTTTTAAGTACCAAAATGATAGCTAGATAGTATGATAAGATCTCTGCCGACTTCCAACCTGAGCGAGCCTCTGAACACTATAATCATAGGAAAAGGTAACAAAGTAAGCGATAAAGCTTAGTAAGGTCGTATGGCTATTAACTCATAATATCAAATAACCACAATTGAAACAGTTACTCAAAGCATAATATAGCTCATAGGATTTCATCATTCTATCACTTACTCATTCACAACATTTTCCATGAATTTCATTAGTCTATTAAATTCCATGCTCATATGATTTGAGTACATCTAATCAACTTAATCACCATTTCATATGCATAAACAATTAAAGATATACTACATTCAATTCAATAGCTATCACCTTTATATAGCCAAATAATTCATAGGAAATCTCATAAATTTCCACCTACTCATCATATGTGTAACACCCCTAACTCGTATCCATTGCCAAACTAGGGTTAAAGGCATTATCGGAACAAAACGAAACATTAATATTCAATTCATAATTAGCATAACATCAGAGATCAAACATAAATATAAAGTCGAGACCTAAAACATACATTAGAAAGGGGTCGAGACTAAACCGAGCTTGTTGCAGGCCAATTCTGACCCACTTAACCCAAACCCAAATTGAATCAAACCAACCCAAAACCCTTAACCTATCAGACCCACTTAAACCCATTTACATCAAAACCCAACAGAAGCCCAACACTTAAATTAACCCCTTTACAATTTTGACCCAACAATAACCCAAACCCCAAACCCAATTCCTAACAGCCCAAACACTAAAACCCAAAATTAGAAAACAAAAAAAAAAAAACCTAAATCTACCCTAGCCCCCTAGCTTGCGACGCCGTAACCACCCCCTGACTTTCGGCCAACTGCCCTCTGCACCACCAGCCACGTACAACACGCCACCGTCGCCCACTTGCACCTGCAAGGAATCAGAAAGAAAAGACAGAAATCATAGAAAATACATGTAAAAGGGTTATAAAAACCCAAATCAAATTTTGTAAAAGGGGATCCTTTCGGATATTTTTTTCATCAATACAAAAAATTGATTTAAACACATACACAAGCAGTGATTTGGGGAAAATCAAAACACAAGAATAACACCGATCGGGCAACCAAAACACCAATATCAAAAGCCTAAGGTGATTTTAATCTTTTTATTTTTATTTATTTTTGAATCATACATACATATATATTTTCATAAATAGTATAATAAAAAGGAAAATAAAAAATAAAAAAATAAAAAAAGGAAATTTGTACCTTTTCCGGCCAGCGTGGTGGCGGTCCGGCAACCGGACGGTGACTGGCCCTGTGGCCGGAAATCGCACCTCTCCCCCTCCCCCCCTTTTTTTTCTTCACTCTGCTGCAAATGATTTTTTTTGAAAAAAAATTGGGCCTTTTATAGCCCCCCAAAACGACGTCGTTTTGCCCTGGATCGGGTCGACCTGACCCTACCCACTCAGGATCCACAGGTTTTTGCTCTTAAGGGATAATTACACGCGCGGTCCTTCCGCTTTTTCTATATTTTTCAATCAGGTTTTTATGTATTTTAATTTGGCCCTATAATTTGTTGCGCTTTCCAATTTGGTCCTCAATGTTGCTGCACGTTTTTGTTGGAAGGGTTTATTTCATTTCTAGTCCCTCCACTATTTACGCACGTTGAAATAGGTCATTTCCTCTTCTTTTTTATTTCAGATTCCCCCAAACTTTTTTTTTAATTCAATTTTGTCCTTTTTTTCACTTTTCTCATTATTTTATTTTAATTTTAATATTATGTATACTATTATATATTATTACTATTATTATATTTATTATTTATTAGCATTAATATTATTTTTACTTAATACTTATATGTATATATTATGTTTTTTTAAATAATATATTTTAATACCATATATAGGGTGTATATTCTTAATACTATATATTGTATGTATTTTTTAATAACTATATTATATGTATATATATTATGTACATATTCTTAATATTATTATGTATTTTTTAATATATATATGTGTATATTTATGTAGTGTTATTAATAGTTGTTTTTAATATTATTATTTCTAATATGTATATATTATGTATATATTTTTAATACTATGTATATACTTTTTAATACTATTATTATGTTTATATTTTAATATATATACGTATGTATATAGGTAACATTATTAGTGTTTTTTTTAATATCGTGTTTCCGTCACTTTACTAATTATTATTATTACATATATATTTATTGTTTTTATTTCGTATTTAACACTATTATTATGTTTAGTATCACATGCACGGTTATTGTTTTAATATTATTATCATATTTACTATTTGCTTCGATGTATTTCTGAGTCTTTTATTTTTTGTTTCTTACCCTCTGTATCAGCTTGCTTTTCTTATTATATTATTAGCATATCATTTATTATTATTATTATTATTTTCTGTTTATTGTAAATATTGTTTTTATTATTATCATAATGCTCTTATATTACATGTTAATATTTTTTTATTCATTATATCATTGTTTGCACCATTTATTTATTTATAAATTTTTATTTTAAGAAATATTTTTATTCATGTTTTTTTTAATTTCAATAAATAAGGCAATGTACTGATTTAACATTAAGTCATCGATTTCATCGCTATGTTGGGTGAAATTCGTCGGCTCATGTTAAAAACGGGACGCGCTTCTAAAAAATCGAAAATTAAAAATCCTCATTTTTTAATCAGATCACGATTATATATTAAATTGAATTTGTATTTTTGAAAATCAAGACAACACATGTTTAATAAAATACCAATTTTGGGCATCGCGAGGGTGCTAATAACTTCCTCACACGTAACCGACTCCCAAACCCAACTTTACTCTGGCTTTTGATGTAGACCTAAACTCGGCCTTCTTTTTGTTTAAAAAATAAATTTTCTTTTAAAAAAGATGATTTATTAGGTGTCTGATCACACCTAAAAAAGATCGGTGGCGACTCCCTTTTTTAATAAAATCGAAAGTCAGTTTTCAAAATTTCAATAAATCGCCTCAATTAGCGACCGAAAGTGAAATTTTTACGTCGCTACAGCTGGTGACTCCACTGGGGACACATTCTTGAGAGTCGAGTCGAATTAAATGCGTGTTGTCAAAATTTTCTAATTTCCTTGTTCAAATTAATATTTAGTCGTGATCCTCAAATTTTTTTTCAAAAAATCATGCATTTGCATCATGTTGTAAATATTTTTGTATCTTGTTTTATCTTATGTTTTTCAGCTCTAAGTCTTTATAGTTTTAGTTTCGTAGTTTTAAAATAAAATGAAAGGTTTGTGAGTTTCTCCCCACACACCGTGTACTTGCATAACATAAGCTCTTTACTCGGGCTCCGTCCAATTAAGTGGAAGTAAACACTATGCCTTCGTGAGTTAACTCGTGCCTCCGCACAGGCTAGTGAATACTTCCGAGTTACATATGACTTATGCTTTCGTGAGTTAACTTGTCCCTCTGCATAGGCATAAGTAAATGTAATCCCTCGAATTGAACTCGTGAGCCTGTGATGGGCTACGACCTAGGCTTCGTACTAGTCTTAGTAGACGATAATACGAACAATTCGAGTACCTGTCTAGAGCTGAAACCGCATATAGTGAACCATACGAGTCACCTAACTAGAGCCTTACCGAACCTTCGTCCGTTAATAATCACCAAAATAAGTACACGGGAGAAACGCCTCTTACCTTTTATTTCTTTGACATTTACACTTTTTATTTGGATTTTCTGTAATTTTCCTCTATTCATATTTGTTGTACTAACCAATGTATTTGTCTTTGTTTTTATTTTGCATCATGCATCATAGGCATCTTATTAGGAAGGTGTTGATTAGAGGTTGGTTGTCAAAAACGGGTTTCTGATGGAGGAGTCAATTACACAAGTAACCGAGGAAAATGTCGTGGTTCGAGACTGGTCTTTGAAAATTTAGAAAGCAAAAGCGGACAGTCTAACGAAAGGATGTATCTTCAATCTTCCCGAGCATGTAACTTCGAATGCTCATCAGAATAACCTCGAGGATTTGACTCGAATTTGGAAATAGTGGGATTCAGACACTAGGGGCATCTTCACTGAAAATATGGGGATATGGCTCACTTGATCGCCATCAACATAGACAAACAGTTGATTTAAGCCATGGTTCGATTCTGGGACCCAGTTTACCAGTGCTTTACTTTCAATCAGGAAGATATGACTCCGACCATAGAAGAATATGTTGCTTTGCTTCGTGTTGACAACGTGCAATTCAACAAGATATATGTGAAAGAGCCTAAGCCAATGACCTTCAAGAAAAAGCTAGTGAGGTTGACCGGAATAACCGACATATGGGCTGAAAAATAGATAAAGAAAAAGAATGAAGTCAATTGTGTTCCGTGGTTTTCTCTACGAGACTTAGTTCAAAACCATCCAGATATTACGAAGAGAATGGATCTGTTTTCTTTGGCCATTTATGGATTGATCATCTTTCCAAAGGTTTTTGGGGCATATAGAAGTCGCGGTAGTGGATTTCTTCGAAAGGTTGGGGCAAAGGATCAACCCCGTCCCAACTATCTTGGCCGAGACTTTTAGATCTCTAAGTAGTTATAGGAGAAAAGGGGAAGGACGTTTTATCGGATGCGCACAGTTACTTAATGTCTGGATTTTGAGCCATTTCTGGAAAGTAGAGCACACACCTTTCCACATGTTCTCAAAAATATTTGGCCCATTAAAGGCTTACTTTGAGAAAGATTGGCCGAAAGATGTCACTGAGCGGCACTGGGTTTTAGTTTTTCAAAGCCTTCGCGCTGAAGAGATAACCTGGAGAGCACCATGGATCCGTCCTTCAGTTCTAATATATAAATGCGAAAGCCAAGATTGGGTGCCTTTACTTGGATTATGGGGAGGGGTTGGATATGCTCCATTAATGGTTCAAAGGCAGTTTGCTTTACGACAGTTCATATCTGCCACCGGAGGGTTGGCACAATCAGAGTTTGCCTTTACAGGTGAAGGTTACATGAAAAGAGTCCGGGAGACTGCAAAGGCTTGGAAAGAAATTCACCTAATGGAGTTAGCTCTCTATGCTGATACTATCACTCAAGATTAAGATATATGGAAAGAAAACGACGAGTGAATAGTCAACAAGTCTCATCGACGAATTATACTTTCCAGAATCCTTTCTCAAAAGAAATGACATCTGAGCTGGAAGTAACAAGACATGAATTTGAACGTGAAAAGGCTAAGTTGTTATGGGATATCAGCTCTCTTCAAGAGGAAAACTACCAGCTAAAGATCGATGTTCAGATTAAAAAGTTCCAAACCGTGAAAATCCAAAGAGAAGCTAAGATCGTAAGAAATGACTTAAGGGACCTTCATTTGGAAAATAAGAAATTAAGAAGCACTATAAAAAATAGTGGGTTGGGAAAATCATCGGCAGAATGGAAAGAAGAGCTAAGCAACATCAAAGGTGGGATGGAATTCTGGAAAGGGAAGGCAAAGAAAGAAGAGGAAAAAGCTGTGCGTGCTATGATGGAGTTAAGAAAGAAGAATACTGAGTATGAAACTGTGACTGTAGAATTTGTGACTAGTCAGTCCGAACGTCAAGAGCTAAGAAAGAAAATACGAGATTTAGAAAATACGCTGCAAGCTCAACAGCAACAGTTGGATAATCTCCTAAAAGCCCTAGGAGAAAAGAATATTCAGTACGACATAGACACTCACACCTACGAAAGAGCTCTCCAAGAAAAGGAAATGCAACTCGGCTCTTTGATCAATGAAATTCGCAAGGCGACTATGCAAGTTGTGCAATTATCAGATGAAGCCGAAACTCTCAGTTGCCAATTCCCTCCGAGCCAAAGATCAAGCATGTCAGAGTTCTTAGAGCGAGTGAAGAAACAATACGATGTGGCTAGGAAATTTGTGTAACTATTGAATAAAAAAAAGGCGAAATGTTTTGTAATAGACTCTTTTGATAAATGAAATGCCTAAGTATGGGGTTATCTTGAAATCAACACCAAAATGGGGCTATCTTGAAATCAACACCAAAATTCTTGCATATTTACTCATGACTAACATTCATTCGTCATTTATTCAACATTCATTTGTCATTTATTCATTCATTTGTTCATTACATGTACATATCACTTTAATCAGTCACTGAGGCTAAAACCGTATAATCTGCAGTTGCGACACTACAAGTCTGGAACCATGCCATTCTTATAGGATGCACCGAAAAGCTACAATTATGGAAGCCAAGTTTAATGAGAGAATTGAAAGGATGAAAATGACCTAAAGAGAATTGCAAGAGCAGTTGACCAAGTCACAACAGGAAGCAAGAGATCTGATGTTAAGATCTCGAGAGGAATCGCAAGAGCAAAGGGATCAAATGGCCAAAATGGTGGAGATGATGGCAGCTTTGGTCAAAGGAAAAGGACCTATCTAGAGCCTTGACACTATGGAGCCTCAGCTAAGAACTAATCATGATCAGGATCTGCTTTATCCCCCAGGATTCACTCCACCTCATGTACATGTAATGCAAAGAGAGTGTCCTCGAGGAGAACCTGCAAGCTTGGAGCAACGGCCCGTACCCCCTGCTCATCTAGGGCAAGGTATATTCGTATCAAACCCCAGAGCTAATCTTGCCGATCCCAATGTTCCAGATTTGGATGATCCGGTAGAAATAGCCAGGTTGAAAATCGATGATCATGATGTTCAGGATAAGTATAGTAGTTTGGAAGAAAGACTCAAAGCGATAGAAGGTATTGAAGCCTTCTCTGCATTAAGTGCCAAAGAGCTTAGTTTGGTGCCCGATCTGGTTCTGCCTCCAAAATTCAAAGTACTAGATTTTGAAAAATATGATGGAACGAGATGTCCAAAAGCGCATCTTATCATGTTCTGCCGCAAGATGACTGGTTATGTGAATGAACTGTTTCCAAGACAGCTTGGTCAGATCGACCCTTCGATGGTACAATCAACTTAGTAGAGAAAGGATTCAATCATGGAAAGACTTGGCGTCAACATTTTGTGAACAATACAAGCATGTATCTGACATGGTGCCTGATCGGCTAACCCTGCAGATGATGGAAAAGAAGCCGGCGGAGACTTTTAGGCAATATGCACAAAGGTGGAGGGATATCTCGGCTCAAGTAGAACCCCCATTGACTAAAACTGAAATAACAGTCCTCTTCATCAACACTTTGAAAGCACCGTTTTATGATAAGTTGGTAGGAAGTGCCACGAAAGACTTCGCAGATATTGTAATATCCGGGGAACTTATAGAAAATGCCATAAAAAGTGGAAGGATGGAAGGTTCCGAGAGCTCGAAAAGGGCAGCACCTGTAAAGAAAAAAGAGGCAGAAGCCCATATGGTGGGAATTGAGAACCATCACACTTCTAATCCTTACCCAGTCCAGCCATGACCTCGATATCGCCCACCTCCAAACTTTTATTATCCACCCCAAAACCCTTACTATCAAGCACCTCCTCATTACCCCGTCTACGCCACAGATAACCAAAGACCATTTGCCATGTTCCCACCAAATACCATGCCTGCTCAAAACCAACCCAAAAATGAACAAAGACCGACAAGATCCAATCCTGAAAAACCTCTGTTCACCCCAATTCCCGTGTCATACGGAGAGCTATACCCAAAATTGTTGGAAAAATAATTAATATCCCCATATTATATGGCACCCCTGAAGCCTCCATACCCAAAATGGTACGATCCTAATGCTAGTTGCGTGTACCACACCGGAAACCAGGGGCATTCTATAAAAAATTGTTTAGCCTTTAAAAGGAGGGTTCAAGGTCTTATCGATGTAGACATTCTACGATTTGATGGTGCTGGCAATACGACTAGAAATCCGCTTCCTAACCACACTGAAGGGAACGTGAGCGCGGTGACAAAAGAAAACAGGTGGCGTGCCAAAAGTTGTGTTTTTGAAATAAAGACATCGCTGCAAAAGATTTGGGAGGTAATGGTTAAAAAGGGGCTGTTCTGTCATCCCAACAGAATCTTCAAAGAAGGAAATACAAAAAGTCAATATTTTTGTGATTTTCATGGGATTGAGGGGCATGACATTCAGTCTTGTGAAGGATTCAGAAAACTACTTCAAGACATGATGGACAACCAGGAAGTTGAGATCTTTAACAAAATGAAAGAGGACGATGAAGGAGAAGTATGCACTTCTGATAATCAATCATTAGGTTTCCCTCATAGTGCCGATCGACCATTGCTGATTTATTATGATGCAAAAAAGGAGTAAGTGAAACCAAAGATGATAATTGAGGTACCATCTCCTTTCCCTTACAAAGACAACAAGGCAGTACCATGGAAATATGATGTCAACATTATCATACCTGAAGGTGAAAAATCCAAAGTCACGACCAAAAATGTTGGCGAAGTGGGACACTTCACCTGCAGTGAGAGGTGTTATTCTAAAGTGGTCGAACCAATGAAGAAGATTAATGACCTGAAGCAGAAAGGAAAGGCACCGATGCATGAGGCTAAGGTTGAACTAGAGACTCCGTCTGAACAAGAAGTTAAAAGGCCTGTGAATGAAGAGGAAGCACATGAATTCTTAAAGTTCATCAAGCATAGTGAATACAACGTCGTGGAACAGTTAAGCAAACAACCGGCACGAATCTCGGTATTACCCCTACTGTTGAATTTAGAACCACATCGGAATGCTTTACTGAAAATGTTAAATCAAGCTTACGTGGCAAGCAATATATCTAACGAAAAACTTGATAGATGGGTGAATAACCTGAACGCGGATAATTTTATTTCTTTCAGTGATGACGAAATATCGCCAAATGGTAGGGGCTCCATAAAACATTACATATCACAACCCGTTGCAAGGGTTATATAATACCAAATGTGCTCATTGATAACGGGTCAGCACTCAATGTCATGCCTTTGGCTACGCTTTCTAGAATTCCAATTGATTTATCTTATCTGAGGCCTTGTCACTCTACAGTAAGAGCATTCGATGGGACAAGACGAGAAGTCATGGGAAAAAATTAAAATTTCTCTAGAAGTGGGCCCCTATATATATGACATCGAATTTCAGGTCATGGACATCACGCCTTCGTATAATTGCCTTTTAGGAAGGCCTTGGATCCACTCTGCTGGGGCAGTTCCTTCATCTCTCCATCAAAAAGTGAAGTTTATCATGGATGGTCTTTTTGTCACTGTCGTGAGTGAGGAAGACATTGTCGCATCTATCTCTGCGGATACACCATACCTCAAAGTAAGCAAGGATGCAGTAGAATGTTCCTTCCGTTCCTTCGAATTCATCAATGCTATGTTTGTTGCTGAAGGAAATAAGATTCCCATGCCTAAGCTGTCAAGGAATACCAAGATGGGAATTAAGCTGACTGTGGGAAAGGGAGCCCGAGCGAGGAAAGGTTTGGGAAGATATCAGCAAGGGATAGCTAGAGCTCTAAGACCAGTGGCCCATAAGGCTCGATATAGTTTAGGGTTCGAACCAGATATGCGACAAAGAAGAAAATAGTTGCAGAAAGATCGAGAGAGGTAGATTGCAAGAGCCTTAGGTCAAGATTTAGAATGGGAGCCCATGACGTACCTTCCTTTGTCAGAAACATTTACATCTGCAGGAATGATATACCCCGGGGAAGATAATCCACGAAGCACGCTGTTATTAATTGAAAGGGCTCTTTAGAATGTCAGTATAAATGCCATTGACAAAGGAAATGATGTAATTAAAGATGTTTCAATGATACGCCCTTATCCTCCTGGATTCGTTTTGAACAATTAGACTGCTGTGGATCTCCTTGTAGTTTCTAAGTCTTCTCCAGAGTAATGCTCAATGTTAACACTCTTCTTTTTGTGTGTCCCTAAGTAATAGTAGAGATTCTTTTGTAAGAGCTTATGATTTGCTCTTTATCATTTAAATGAACATTAATGGAGATGCATTTTGTCATGGTCTTTTCATTCTCATTAACTTCATACTTTTTTCCCTCTTCTCACAGCCTGTCATTACACAAAATCTCACATCATTCCATTATGCTTGTTGGTCCCAACACTTTGATGCTCCTCTATAGTTTTCTTTTCCATTCAACTTTCAGGTGCTCAGATATCAACGATATGAACAAACCCATTACAAATCTTGAAATCGATTTCGAGAAAGCTATTTGTTTAGAAGAGTTTGAAGCTGAGGAAAATGTTGAAGACTATGTCTCATCTCCTGACTTACTAAGAATGGTAGAACAAGAAGATAAACAGATTCTACCTCATCAAGAATTTGTTGAGATAGTAAACTTGGGGAATGAAGAAAACAAGCAAGAAGTGAAGATTGGGACCTCCATTTCAGATAACACTAAACATGATTTGATCGCTTTGCTCCATGAGTACGAAGATGTATTTGCATGGTCGTATCAGGACATGCCAGGATTGGATGAGGATGTAGTGGTCCATAGACTCCCACTAAAACCAGAATGCAAACTCATTCAACAGAAGCTAAGACGAATGAGACCTGAAATGTTGTTAAATATAAAAGAAGAAGTCAAGAAACAATTCGATGCTGGCTTCCTACAAGTCTCCAAGTATCCACAATGGGTAGCTAATATAGTCCCAGTACCGAAGAAAGACGGCAAAGTACGAATGTGTGTGGATTATCGCGATTTGAATCGAGCAAGTCCTAAAGATAATTTTCCTTTACCACACATCGATACATTGGTGGATAATACAGCCAAACATTCATTATTTTCATTCATGAATGAATTCTCGGGTTATAATCAGATAAAAATGGCTCTTGAGGATATGGAGAAAACTAATTTCATAACGATGTGGGGGAACATTCTGTTATAAGGTGATGCCGTTCGGATTAAAGAACGCTAGGGCAACGTATCAGAGGGCCATGGTGATGATGTTTCATTACATGATGCACAAAGAAATAGAAGTCTACGTCGATGATATGATCGCCAAATCTAAGGGGGAAAGAGAGCATGTTGGGAACCTTAGGAAGTTGTTTGAAAGACTGAGAAATTTCCAATTGAAGCTAAATCCAGCCAAATGTACGTTTGGGGCTACCTCGGGAAAATTGCTAGGCTTTATCATCAGTGAGAGAGGCATTAAAGTTGATCCAGATAAGATAAAAGCCATACAAGAACTACCACCTCCGCGGACGCAAAAAGAAGTCAGAGGATTTTTAGGGAGGTTGAACTACATCGCTCGGTTCATTCTCAACTTACCAACCAGTGTGACCCAATTTTTTGACTCCTTCGAAAACATAATCCGGGAGAATGGAACGAGGAATGCCAAGTGGCTTTTGACAAGATAAAACAGTATTTGTCTAGTCCCCCAGTGTTAGTACTGCCAACTCTAGGAAGACCGTTAATATTGTATCTGACTGTGTTCGAAAATTCAATGGGTTGCATACTGAGGCAACATGATGAGTTAGGGAAAAGAGAAAAGGCGATTTACTATCTCAGCAAAAAGTTCACAGAGTATGAGGCAAAGTACTCGTCAATTGAAAAATTCTGTTGCGCTTTGGTTTGGGTAGCTTGGAGACTCAGGCAATATATGTTGTATCATACGACATGGTTAATTTCAAAGTTGGATCCAATAAAGTACATGATGGAATCACCTGCACTTTTAGGAAGAATGACACGGTGACAGATCTTATTATTGGAGTACGACATCGTCTATGTGAGTCAAAAATCGATAAAAGGAAGCGTAATAGTTGACTTCTTAGCAACTCGAACAACGGATGAATACGAGCCATTGAGATTTGATTTCCCGGATGAAGACTTGATGTGCATTACAGAAAAAGAGTGCAAGTCATCAAAAGAGAAGTCATGGAAGATGAGCTTTGATGATGCATCGAACGCATTGGGGCATGAGATTGGAGCAGTCTTAGTATCACCAGAAGGGAACCATTATCCATTCACAGCCAGGCTGAATTTCATCTGTACCAATAACATAGCGGAATATGAGGCTTGTATCATGGGACTTTGTGCAGCTATTGAACGAAACGTTGAAATCTTAGAGGTGTATGGGGACTCAGCGTTGGTGATATACCAAATCCGTGGAGATTGGGAAGTGAGAGATTCAAAATTAGTTAAATACAACGATCTAGTGGCAGGACTGATTAAAGAATTCAAAGAAATAACTTTTAATTACTTCCCACGAGAAGAAAATCAATTGGCTAATACCTTGGCCACTTTAGCCTCAATGTTCAAAGCAAACGGAGAAACAGAGATAATGCCTCTCCAAATGAGCATATATGAAGTCCCTACACATTGTTTCAGCATTGAGGAAGAGCCAGATGAACGGCCATGGTTCCATGATATCTTAGAATATGCCAAGAATCAAAAGTATCCCAAACAAGCAAATGAGAATGATAAAAGAACAATCAGAAGATTGACAGTAGGATTTGTTCTTGATGGGGACATTCTGTACAAAAAAGGAAAAGATCAAGTACTTTTGAGATGCGTAGATGCTGTTGAAGCCAGAAAAATACTTGAAGATGTCCATGATGGAATCTGTGGGACACATGCCAATGGTTTTACTATGGCTAGGAAGATTATGAGACTCGGTTATTATTGGCTGACGATGGAAAGTGACTGCATTAATTTTGCAATTAAATACCACAAATGTCAAATTTATGGTGACAAAATTCATGTAGCCCCTTCGCCCCTTCATGTCATGACTTCTCCGTGGCCTTTTTCTATGTGGGGCATGGATGTTATAGGACCAATTTCCCCAAAAGCTTCTAATAGACACCGGTTCATTCTTGTGGTTATTGATTACTTCACAAAATGGATAGAAGTCGCTTCATTTGCCAATGTGACGAAGACTGTAGTTTGTAGGTTTTTGAAAAAGGAAATCATTTGTTGATATGGTTTGCCTGAAAGAATCATTTCAGATAATGCCTTGAATTTGAACAACAAGATGATGAAAGAAGTGTGTGAGCAATTTCAAATAAAGCATCATAACTCCTCACCCTATCGCCCAAAAATGAATGGAGCAGTTGAAGCGGCCAACAAGAATATTAAGAAGATTATTGGGAAAATGACCGAAACATATAAAGACTGGCATGATAGGCTACCGTTCGCTTTGTATGCATATCGCACATCTGTGCGGACATCTACGGGAGCAACTCCTTTCTTCTTGGTCTATGGAATGGAAGTTGTGTTACCTATCGAAGTTGAGATCCCTTCTCTACGAGTCTTAATGGAGTCAAAACTAGAGGAAGTAGAATGGGTTCGAGCTCGATATGACCAGTTAAACCTTATCGAAGAAAAATGTTTGAAGGCAATCTTTCATGGACAGATGTACCAGAAGAGAATGATCGCGGCCTATGACAAGAAAGTACTGCCAAGAGAATTCCTCGAAGGAGAACTCGTACTAAGAAAGATTATCCCAATACAAAAAGACTTGCGAGGAAAATGGGTACCAAATTGGGAAGGACCATACGTCGTAAAGAAGGCCTTCTCGAGTGGAGCTTTGATTCTCACTAAGATGGATGGGAAGGAGTTACCGAATCCAGTGAACTCAGATGCCGTAAAGAAATATTATGCTTAAAAAAAAAAGGAAGAAAAGAAAGATAGATCAAGGTGAACACCCGAAAAGGGAGTCTTGATTAACACGAAAGATTAGGATGAAAACCCGAAAGGGCGTTCTAATAAAGCAAACACTGGGCTTGAAAAGCAAGATGTTTTGAATGGTGGGTCAAACAGTGAGGCTACAGTATTTGAAACATTTTCAGCAGCTCAAAATCTTCCGCGCAAAAAGCCATTCTCGAAAAGATTCTTGATTGAGGAACTTGGAAGAGTTCATGCGTTGAATATCTAGAGCATTTGTATCCATTGAATGCGATCCCCTTTCTCTTTATGACACTTTTTTACTATCATTGGTTAACTTTCTTTGTTTGCTACATTTGAAATAAATAAATGTGAGGTATCCTTTTTGTCTCTACCTGACCATTTTCGTGCATCTCATTATGTGGTTTATTTACATAATAAATAGTGAAATGACATACTCTAAACAAAAGAAATGTTAAGTATTACCCGGATAAGAATTTGATAAGTACAAGAGCCTGAAAGCAAGGACAAAGTTCAACCAGGGGCAAAAGAGTGATATTTGAGAAACACAAATTGTTCGTGAAACTTGAGGATGGGTACAGGGCATAAAGAGAAAGCCAAGAGTCGAAGTAATGAATGCAGATCATCACAAAAATTTTGACGAAAAAGGACATACGACAAACATGCCTAAGGTGCATAGCATAATCATGTAGGCATGCAAGCATTTAAGGCAAACATGTGCATATCATGATAACATCATGCATGACATATACAGGTACTCCAGTAGAGCAAGAGGATGTGATGATAGCTATACTGAATCAACTCATATTGCGAGAGGTGAGTTGAGCCTAAAGACACATTGGGGTATTTTCAATTTCTGTCTTTCAAAAAAATCAACTCATATTGCGAGAGGTGTGTTGAGCCTCAAGACAAGTTGGGGTATTTTCAATTTCTGTCTTTCAAAAAAATCAACTCATATTGCGAGAGGTGAGTTGAGCCTCAGGACACGCTGAGGTAATTTTAATTTCTGTTCATAAAAAAAATCAACTCATATTGCGAGAGGTAAGTTGAGCCTCGACTCACATGCTGAGGTATTTTCAATTTCTGTTCGTCAAAATCAACTCATATTGCGAGAGGTGAGTTGAGCCTCAGGACACGCTAAGGTATTTTCAATTTCCGTTTTTCAATTTATGTTTCAAAAATCAACTTATATTGCGAGAGGTGAGTTGAGCCTCGGGACATGCTGAGGTATTTTCAGTTTCTGTTTTTCAAATTCTGTTTTTATCAAAAGTCAGCTCATATTGCGAGAGGTGAGTTGAGCCTCGGGTCACATGCCAAGGATAAAGATTGGAGTTAATCGAAGACACAGATTTTGCCTACTTGAAGTTGAAGTAAAGAAGGTTGAAGTTACAAGTCTTATCTCTTTGAAGTTCTAGTAGAGCCCTGAAGTTACAGTGGAGCTAATCAAAGTTGCAGTGGAGCACATTGAAGTTGTAGATCTTATCTTCGTGATGATACAGCGAAGCAGATTGAAGACAATGGATCTTATATCCCTGAAGATGCAAGCAGATTAAAGCTACAAGGCATATCTTTGAATTTACAGTAGATTGAACCAAAGCTACAAGATGCGGTGGACTGGAAAGAGACTAGCTGAACAAGAAGACCAGCAAAGAAGTCAAGACTAGGCAAGATCGGGCAAAATTGGCCTTTCTTTGTGTCTTTGTTCTATTCCCGTTACACGACAATGAGCAAAGAGGGGCAGTTGTTGCAGGCCAATTTTGATCCACTTAACCCAAACCCAAATTGAATCAAACCAACCCAAAACCCTTAACCCATCAGACCCACTTAAACCCATTTACATCAAAACCCAACAGAAGCCTAACACTTAAATTAACCCCTATACAATTTTGACCCAACAATAACCCAAACCCCAAACCCAATTCCTAACAGCCCAAACAATAAAACCCAAAATCAGAAACAAAAAAAAAAACCTAAATCTAACCCTAGCCCCCTAGCTTGCAGTGCCGCAACCACCCCCTAACTTTCAGCCAACTGCCCTCTGCACCACCAGCCACGTGCAACACACCACCGTCGCCCACTTGCACCTGCAAGGAATCAGAAAGAAAAGACAGAAATCATAGAAAATACATGTAAAAGGGTTATAAAAACCCAAATCAAATTTTGTAAAAGAGGATCCTTTCGGCTATTTTTTTCATCAATGCAAAAAATAGATTTAAACACATACACAAGCAGTGATTCGGGGAAAATCAAAACACAAGAATAACACCGATCGGGCAACCAAAACACCAATATCAAAAGCCTAAGGTGATTTTAATCTTTTTAATTTTATTTGTTTTCGAATCATACATACATATATATATTCATAAATAGTATAATAAAAAGGAAAATAAAAAAATAAAATAAAATAAAAAAGGAAATTTTTACCTTTTCTGACCACCGTGCACGATGGCCGGCGGCGGTGGACGGCAGCGGTTCGGCGACCGGACGGTGACCGGCCCGTGGCCGGAAATTGCACCTCTCCCCCTCACCTTTTTTTTTTTCACTCTGCTGCAAATGATTTTTTTTTGAAAAAAATTGGGCCTTTTATAGCCCCCCAAAACGACGTCGTTTTGGGGTTGGCCATTAAACCCCAAAACGACATCGCTTTGCCCTGGATCAGGTCGACCAGACCCTACCCACTCAAGATCCACGTGTTTTTGCTCTTAGGGGCTAATTGCGCGCGCGCTCCTTCCGCTTTTTCTATATTTTTCAATTAGGTTTTTATGTATTTTAATTTGGCCCTATAATTTGTTGCGCTTTCCAATTTGGTCCTCAATGCTGCTGCGCGTTTTTGTTGGAAGGGTTTATTTCATTTCTTGTCCCTCCACTATTTGCGAGCGTTGAAATAGGTCATTTCCTCTTCTTTTTTATTTCAGATTTCCCCCCAAACTTTTTTTTAATTCAATTTTGTCATTTTTTTCACTTTTCTCATTATTTTATTTTAATTTTAATTTTATGTATACTATTATATTTTATTACTATTATTATTATATTTATTATTTATTAGCATTAGTATTATTTTTACTTAATACTTATATGTATATATTATTTTTTTAAATACTATATTTTAATACCATATATAGGGTGTATATTCTTAATACTATATATTGTATGTATTTTTTAATAACTATATTATATGTATATAAATTATGTACATATTCTTAATATTATTATGTATTTTTTAATATATATATGTGTATATTTATGTACCATTATTATAGTTGTTTTTAATATTATTATTATTTCTAATATGTATATATTATGTATATATTTTTAATACTATGTATATACTTTTTAGTACTGTTATTATGTTTATATTTTAATATATATACATATGTATATAGGTAACATTATTAGTGTTTTTTTTAATATCGTGTTTCCATCACTTTACTAATTATTATATATATTTATTATTTTTATTTCGTGTTTAACACTATTATTACGTTTAATATCGTATGCACGGTTATTGTTTTTAATATTATTATCATATTTACTATTTGCTTCGATGTATTTCTGATTCTTTTATTTTTTTTTTGTTTCTTATCCTCTATATCAGCTTGCTTTTCTTATTATATTATTAGCATATCATTTATTATTATTATTATTTTCTGTTTATTGTAAATATTTTTTTATTATTATCCTAATGCTCTTATATTATATGTTAATATTTTTTTATTCATTATATCATTGTTTGCACCATTTATTTATTTATAAATTTTTATTTTAAAAAATATTTTTATTCATGTTTTTTTATTAATTTCAATAAATAAAGCAATGTATCGATTTAACATTAAGTCATCGACTTCATCGCTATGTTGGGTGAAATTCGTCTGCTCATGTTAAAAACGGGACGCCCTTCTAAAAAATCGAAAACTAAAAATCCTCATTTCTCAATCGGATCACGATTAAATATTAAATTGAATTCGTATTTTTGAAAATCAAGACAACACATGTTTAATAAGATACCAATTTTGGGCGTCGCGAGGGTGCTAATACCTTCCTCGCGCGTAACCGACTCCTGAACCCAACTTTACTCTGGCTTTTGACGTAGACCTAAACTTGGCCTTCTTTTTTTTTAAAAAAATAAATTTTCTTTGAAAAAAAAAGATGATTTATTAGGTGTCCGATCACACCTAAAAAAGATCGGTGGCGACTCCCTTTTTTAATAAAATCGAAAGTCGGTTTTCAAATTTTCAATAAATCTCCTCAATTAGCGACCGAAAACGAAATTTTTACATCGCTACAGAGCTCATACAAAATTTTTTAGAACTTAAATAATTTTCAAAGTTGAACAGGTCACACGCTAGTGTGAACATGCCATGTACCTTACACGACATTAGACATGCCCGTGTGTCTAGGCTGTGTCACAGAGCATACATACTGACTTGCTCACACGGCCACAAGACACGCCCGTGTACCTTGGCCGTGGTCGAGCCTGACTTGGGCCACACAGCTAGCCACACGCCAGTGCGCCTTGGCCGTGCTCGAGCCTGACTTACAATTGTAAGGTACCCCAGGGGACACACGGCCATGCAACATAGCCGTGTGTCGCACACGGCTGAGACACACGCCCGTGTCCCTACCCATGTGGACAAAAATAGGCCATTTGAATAGCCAACTTGCCATCCTAATTGGGTCAAACATACAAACACCAAAGCAAGCATATATGCACAACATTTTATAACCAATTCACAACGAAAACATAAGTCGTTCATGATATATCATTGCCAATCAAATTTCCATCTCAATTCATCAACCAAATCATAACAAATCTAAAATAAAATCATACCAAAAGCTTACCATTTCTTATATTCATACATAAACACACCAAATATATCATATTGCCTCATAATTCATATACCAAAACCATATCATAATGAAATCCACACCAAGCCATATCACGTGGCTAAATATATACACATTTCAAAACATATTCTAAACACTTCTAGCCTATACATGCCATACTCCAATATTTACACTTCCAAAATGTACCAAAATGAAGTTCGATAGTGCGGTAATGATCCACAATGATCCCCGAGCTTCCAGTAGCTACGATATCTGTAAAATAGTTAAAAGACATACAAAGTAAGCTTATAAAAGCTTAGTAAGCCATATAAAAATAAACTTAACACATTAAACATTAAGTCATCATCAAATCATATATATTTCAAGTCATAAACTATCACAACTTCCATATTCTTATACATTTCATATCTTCCAATCTCCTTCTCACGTATAGCATAATTTCTCATGCTTTTACCACATATCATCTTCTGTTCATTAAAGAGCATATACTTACCTTTCAATATCAAATACGGTACTCATTTCAAACGTACCTGAATCGGATTTATGTTCACATACTAAATCATTTTCTCGGAATGTCTTTTGAACCATTCGGAAACATAAGGATACGCGGATAGCTCGGAAAGCATATACAATGCCAACGTTCCAGACGTGGTCTTACATGTAACCAAATATCGATGCCACTGTCCCAGACAGGGTCATACATGAAAATAAATACGATGCCAACGTCCCAAACATGGTCTTACATGTAAAGCATAAATCGATGCCAACATCCTAGATATGGTCTTACACGAAAACATATATTGGATCCTATGTCATGACATATATATCCTAACTATTCCTAAGGTTCGTACGGGGCTTTTTAGACGTCAGAAATTCGTCGATACTTTCTCAGATGTCTCGTAATCAAGGCATAAAGCCATTCATCATAGTTCAATAACATATAAGCATAAATAAATCAATTCAAGTGCATTTATTTGTATATAGACTTACCTCCTATGGATTCAGATGGATGGAATCGGTTACTCGACAACTTTCGACTTTCCCTGATCTAATTCCATTTTCTTTAACTCTTGATCTATATAGATTCAAATTTAACTTATTCAATCATAAATTCATTCAAAACAATCCATAGATACATATTTAGGGCAATTTGCAAACTAGCCCTCACATTTTCACATTTTGACACTTTAGTCCCTAATTCACAAAATCAAAAAATACACATAATTTGCATATACTTATGCTTGGCTGAGTATTCATAGCTCTTTTTCAAGTCCACACATTTCATTTATTTCACATTTTATTCCCTCAATTTACAAATTTCACAATTTAGCCCATTTTACTCAAAATCATCAAAAATCCAAAGATAAAACATATAAACCCAACATCAAACTTTCATATTTCATCATATAACAACATAAAGCTCATGAGTTCATCCATGCCACATTTAAAAATCATCATCAAAATCAGAAATTGAGACATTGGCTTGATAGTATATGAAGCAACGATTACAAAAACGTAGAAATTATCCAAAACTGAACAAAATCCATACCTTTATCAAGGAATTCAATGGTCGAACCCTAAGAAGCTTTTCTCTTTTATTATCTTTGTATTTTCGGCCATAATAAGCATGAATGAACTAAATTTCATGCATTTGTTTTATTAATTAAGCATAATTTATCAAATACCATTTTTAACCTTAATGAAATAATAATAAAAGCTCATAATGGTTGTCCATAAAAGTCCATTAACCATGTTAATGGTCCAATTGCCACATAAGGACCTCTCATAAACAAAGACGAATCAAATAGGCACTTTTAGCAAACAACAGGCACCTTTTATATTTTACGCGATTAGATCCTTTTTGCAAATTTAAGCACACAAACAACCAAATTTTTATACGAAACTTTCACACATACTAATTCACATATCATAAGCATAAAAAATAATATTTATATATTTTTCTGACTCAAATATGTGGTCTTGAAACCACTATTCTGATTAGAGTCTGAATCGGACTGTTATAATTCTCCCCCCAAGGGATTTTCGTCCCCGAAAATATTACCGTGGAATAGATTCGGATATTGTTGCCTCATAACATCTCAAGCTCCCACGTGGCCTCTTCAATACCGTGTCTATACCACATCACTTTTACTAACAAAATTTTCTTATTTCGTGGCTCTTTAACCTCTCGAACTAAGATACGGGTTGACTTTTTTTCATAAGTCATATCAGACTGAATTTCAATCTCAAAAGGAGGAATCACATGCGAAAGATCGGATCTGTATCATCGAAGCATCAATACATGAAACATATCATGAATCTTTTCTAACTCTGGTGGCAATAACAATCTATATGCTACCAGCCCAATACGTTCGGTAATCTCATACGGCCCAATGAATCTTGGACTCAATTTTCCTTTTCTACAGAACCGAAGTAGTTTCTTTCACGGAGATACTTTTAAAAATACTTTGTCACCTATTTAAATTCAATGTCTTTTCCTTTCAAGTCTGCATAAGATTTCTGACAATCGGAAGCTACTTTCAAACTATCTCGGATCACTTTCACTTTCTGTTCAGTTTCTTTTATCAAATCAATTTTGTGAATCTTATTTTCGCTGAGATCAGTCCAATATAAAGGTGTACGGCATTTAAAACCATATAAAGCTTCGTATGGTGCCATTTTAATGCTCGATTTAAAATTATTATTGTAAGTGAATTCAATCAAAGGCAAATACTGTTCCCACGTACCTTCAAACTCAAGAATGCAACATCTCAACATATCTTCGAGTATCTAAATAATCCACTCAGATTGACCATCCATTTGCAAATAAAAAATAGTACTAAAATGCAATTTTGTATCCAGGGCATCTTGCAATTTCATCCAGAATCGCAATGTAAATCTCAGATCTCTGTCTAACACAATAGATAATGGTACACCATGCAATCTCACAATATAAAAAATGTATAACTCAACTAATTTATCAAGTGATTAATTAGATCGTACCAGAATAAAATGAGCTAATTTTGTCAAATGATCAACTACAACCTAGATGACATCTTTCTTTTTTGGAGACAGGGGCAAACCCGAAACAAAATCCATTGTCACTAGATCCCATTTCCACTCTGTAACGCCCCCACGCCCGAGACCGTCGCCGGATTCGAGTATGAGGTGTTACTAAGCTTAATTTAACATTTTTAGAACTTTGGATTATTTGTTTCTACATTCACAGCTTTCAAGCTACTTGCGTCACAGTCACACCAAAAATCATATATCGAGTTAAGAAACTCGAAATCAAGATCCGTAAATTTTCCCTGAATCTAGACTCATATACCTATTTTCTAATTTTTTTCCAGAATTTTTGGATGGGCCAATTAGTACAGTTTATTAGTTAAAGTTACCCCTGTTTCAGGACTTGACTGGACTGACCTCTATTTTCTACGAACCATATTTCTCTCTGTATAAAATTCATATGATTATGGAATTTCTTTCTCCTGAAACTAGACTCAATAAGGATTCTGAGGATATAAAATAAACCACTTAATTATATCTTTTCAATTTATGGTGAATTTCTAAAGTTGGAACAGAGGATCCAAAAATCACTCTATCCCTGTTTCACTAAAATTCAAATATCTTCTAACATATAATTCCTTTACCTATTTAGTTTGTTTTATGTGAAACTAGACATAATAAGCTTAAATTTGATATTCATTTCATTACCTAATTCGATTTATATGATTTTTAGTAAATTTTCAAACTCACGTCAGTGTTGCTGCAATATTCTATTTATGGCAAATTTCATCCCTTTTTATGAGTTTTCATGATCAAAGTATCCTATTAACCTTCCATGACATCAAACATATTCTAAACTAACCATTTCCATAATTTATCATTATCAAGCATTTTCTCAACCATTCCATCACCATATCATAAGATCATTTACACAAAATAGGTATATTGCTATACATGCCATACTTAAATTTACAAGCCATTTACCGAAAAGTTCTTCAGATAGTGTGACTGAGCCTTCGACCTATCCCGACTCCTGAGCTGGCTTTTCCAAAACTACAATGGGTAAGAAGGAGAGAGTAAGCATAAATGCTTAGTAAGTTCATATGCTAACATAACAAACAATCAAACCAATCAACATTAGCATATATCATCAAAACACATATCACATTTCTTATCATTTTTCATCATCTTATTACCTTATCGTGGTTGTATCAATACTCAACCCGAGGGTTAAATACATACCTGTCCAAAATATCCATTTCACATCACTTACCAATACGTCTCTTTACATCTCGAGTATTCCTCCATTTGAGTAAAACTTTACCCGTTGAACACATCGAAATATAATTCGGATACATGGATAACTTGCACATAAGTGCCACATATGCAATCAAGCAATCATGTAACCCGCCCATAAGCGAACTCGGACTCAACTCAACGCGCTCGAGCGTTCGCATCAATAAGTGAACTCGGACTCAACTCAACGAGTTCGTATGCCTAGTTACATATCACGAACTCGGACTCAACTCAACGAGTTCAGACATTCGCATCCATAAGTGAACTCGGACTCAACTCAACTAGTTCGGATGCTCAACCATCCTAGTGACATGTCACTTGTATCCTAATCTATTCCTAAGGTTCAAACAGGATTTTCCTCGAACACATATCCTTGCCGTCTTCCGTAGAATGCCGAAACCAATACTCGGTAACAATTTGTACTTAACAAGTAGCTTACATAATTTACATATTATTTGAAATTAACCACAAAGCATACATTTCATAATAAAATTCAGCATAACATATAATTAACATCAATAACTTAAAAATAACAATTATGCTACATTATTTACACATGAACTTACCATGGTACCAAAATACAAAGATTTTGCAATTTAGTCCACAATCTTTTCTTTTCCTCGATTGGGGTCGATTCCACGTCTTTCTTGATCTAAAATAACATGTTTAGCTTATTTAATACTCACATTATCAAATTAATCCTTAATTCAAAATTTGGCAAAATTACAATTTTACCCCTAAACTTTTGCATATTTACACTTTGGCCCCTAGGCTCGGGATTAAACTTTATTCCTTATTCTTATGTTTTATAACATGCTGATCACTTTTCCCTTCTATGGCAACATCAAATTCTCCCTCTAACATGTACTTGTGAGTATTAGGTATTTTTACCGATTAAGCCCTTTTACTCGTTTTTGCTTAAAATTGAGTAGTTCAAGTTGTCTAACATAATTTAAAACTTCATATTCTATCATAAAACATCAAAATACACAAATTTCACCTATGGGTATTTTTCCAAATATAAACCCTAGGTTAAATTATTGCTAGCATAAGCTAAATCGAGCTACCGGGATCTCAAAAATGTAAAAATCATTAAAAACGGGGCTTAGAATCACTTACTATGAAGCTTGAAAGTTGAAGAAACCCTAGCTATTGTCAGAGTGAAGTTTCGGCAGCAACTAAATGGGGAAGATGACTATTTTGTGCTATTTTTCCCATTTTATTTCATTTAATATCCAAATGACCAAAATGCCCTTAATACCTTTCTTTGAAAATTTTCATGTACAAGCCCATTTTTGTCCAAAATTTTAGAAATTGGTCAAATTGCTATTTAAGACCTCCTAATTAATATTTCAAAGCAATTTCATACTAAAAACTTCTAGAATGCAAGTTTTGCAACTTATTCGATTTAGCCCCTAACTTCAAATTAAGCATTTTATGCATAAAATTTCTTCACAAAATTTTCACACAATCATGCAATCATATCATAAACCTCAAAATAATTATAAAATAATTATTTCTGTTTCGGATTTGTGGTCACGAAACCACTATTCCGATTAGGCCCTAATTCGGGATATTACAACTCTCCCCCCTTTAAGAATTTTCGTCCTCGAAAATCTTATCGGTAAACAGATGTGGATATTGATTTCTCATATTTTCTTCGGATTCCCATGTAGCTTCTTCTGCTCCATGCTTTTGCCATAACACCTTCACAAGTGCAATCTTTTTATTCCTTAGTTGTTTAACCTCTCGAGCTAAAATCTTAATCGGTTCTTCTTCGTAGGTCATATCTGGTTGTAGTTCAATTTCTGTCGATGAAACTACATGTGAAGGATCCGAACGATACCGACGTAACATAGATACGTGGAACACATCATGAATCTTCTCTAATTCAGGTGGTAAAGCTAGCCGATATGCTACCGGTCCAACTTTTTCAATTATTTCATACGGCCCAATAAAACGCGGACTTTATTTGCCCTTCCGTCCAAACCTAAGAACTTTGTTCCACGGAGACACCTTTAAAAATACTTTATCACCAACTTGAAATTCAATGTCCTTTCGTTTTAAATCTGCATAAGATTTTTGTCTATCTGAAGCAGCTTTCAAACAATCTCGAATTACCTTCACTTTTTCTTTAGTTTCTTTTATTAGATCAACTCCATAAATCTGATTTTCCTTGAGTTCATTCCAATACAAAGGCGTTCGACACTTACGACCATACAATGCTTCATAAGGTGCCATTTTCAAGCTCGTCTGATAACTATTATTGTAAGCGAATTCTACCAACGGCAAATATCTTTCCCAACTTCCTTGAAATTCCAATACACAACATCTGAGCATGTCTTCAAGAATCTGAATTACTCTCTCTGATTGTCCATCAGTTTGTGGATGAAAAGCAGTACTGAAATTTAACTTTGTACCTAACGCGTCTTGCAACTTTTGCCAAAATCGCGAGGTAAACCTTGGATCTATATCTGAAATAATCGACAATGGTATTCCATGTAGTCTAACAATTTCCCTAACATACAGTTCAGCCAACTTGTTAAGAGAATAATCCGTACGTGCAGGGATAAAATGAGCCGACTTAGTTAATCATCAACTATTACCCAGATGGCATCTTTCTTTCCTGGAGTCAATGGCAATCCTGAAACAAAATCCATAGTAATCCGATCCTATTTCCATTCAGGAACCATAATAGGCTGAAGTAATCCCGAAGGCACTTGGCGTTCAGCTTTCACCTGTTGACAAATTAAGCATTTGGACACAAACTCTGATATATCTTTTTTCATTCCATTCCACCAATACATTTTCTTCAAGTCATTATACATTTTCGTACTACCTGGATGAATCGAGAAACAACTATTATGTGCTTCCTGTAGGATCTTTTGAATCAATTTCTCATTCTTAGGTACACAAATCCGATCTTTAAACATTAAGCACCCATCAGAACCGATTTTGAAATCTGATTCTGTATCAACTTCACACTACTTTCTCTTGCCTTGCAAATCTTGTTCATCTTTCTGAGCTTCAGAAATCTCTTGTAAAAACATTGGTTTTGCTCTTAACTCTACTAGAATCGAACCATCATCCGACATTTTTAACTGAGTGTTCATAACTCTCAATGCAAACAACAACTTTCTGCTTAAAGCATCAGCAACCACATTCGCTTTTCCCAGATGATAATCAATAACAAGCTCGTAATCTTTCAATAACTCCAACCATTTTCGCTGTCTTAAACTCAAGTCTTTTTGTGACATCAAGTACTTAAGACTTTTATGGTCGGTATATACCCGGCACTTTTCACCATACAAATAATGTCGCTAAATCTTTAAAGCAAACACCACTGCAGCCAATTCCAAATCGTGAGTAGGATAATTCCTCTCATGTGGTTTTAACTGCCTCGAAGCATAAGCCACCACTTTTCCTTCTTGCATGAGCACACACCCCAAACCATTTAGAGAAGCTTCACTATACACCACAAATTCTTTACCTGATTCGGGCTGTACTAACACTGGTGCCTCTGTTAATAAGTTTTTCAATTCTTCAAAACTCTGTTGACATTCCTTCGTCCATTCAAATTTAACATCCTTTCGGAGTAATCTAGTTATAGGAGCAGCAATTATAGAAAATCCATTTACAAACCGCCGATAATACCCAGCTAGCCCCAAGAAACTTCTAACTTCAGTTACATTTTTCGGTGGTTTCCAATCAACAATGCCTGAAATTTTACTAGGATCAACCCGTATACCATCACCTGAAACAATATGACACAAAAATCCAACTTCCCGGAGCCAAAATTCACTTTTACTAAACTTAGCATACAGCTGCTTATCTCTCAAAGTTTGCAAAACTATCCTCAAATGCTCAGCATGCTCTGTCTCATCTTTTGAATAAATTAAAATATCATCTATAAAGACCACAACAAATTTGTCCAAGTATGGTTGGAATATGCGATTCATTAAATCCATAAACACAGCAGGAGCATTTGTCAACCCGAATGGCATAACTAAAAATTCATAATGACCATACATTGTTCTAAAAGCAGTTTTAGGCACATCCGACTCTTTTACCCACAGTTGGTAATACCCAGATCTCAAGTCAATCTTTGAAAACCATGTCGCTCCTTTTAGCTGATCAAACAAATCATCAATTCTTGGCAACGGATACTTTTTTTTGATTGTCACCTTGTTTAACTGCTGATAATCAACACACAACCTCATAGAACCATCCTTCTTTTTCACAAATAACACGGGAGCACCCCAAGGTGAAAAACTCGGTCTCACAAAACCTTTATCAGTCAACTCTTGCAACTGTGACTTTAATTCTTTCAACTCTGCTGGTGCCATTCTATACGGAGCAATCGAGATCGGAGTTGTTCCCGGTATCAACTGATTCAACTTTCTTTTCAACTTTTTTTGTATTAATTACATACGCCAAATAAGCTTCATAACCCTTTCTCAAATATCTTTGAGCCGACATTGAAGAAATCACACTAGGCAATGCCTCTGATTTATATGATTCAACCCGCAAAGTTTCACCATTTTCACACTTTAATTCTATAACCTTTTCTTTGCAATTTATTTTAGCATCATGCAATGTCAACCAATCCATACCCAAAATAACATCAAACTCATCAAACGGCAACAACATCAAGTCGGCCGGAAAGTAATGACCCCGAATCATTAAAGGACATTTCTTACATACTTTATCAACAATCACACATTTGCCTAACGGATTCGACACTCTAATCATAAATTCTGTGTTCTCAACAGGTATATTCATACTAAACACCAATTTCATGCACACATATGAATGAGTAGAACCGGGATCAATCAAAGCAATAACATTAGCATTATAGAGAGAAAATGTACCGGTAATCACATCAGGTGAGGAAGTATCTTCGCGCGCTTTAATAGCATAAGTTCTAGCCGGAGCCCTTCCTTCAGGTCTAATTGGTGCATCCTTGGCTACATTCTTACTGTTTGCTTTGCTCCCAGCTTTTCTTGGATATCTTCCTCTCGAATCCGCCCCACTTGTTTTTGTATTCTGAAATTTTTCTTTTTCAGCTCTCTCTGGCGCGCCTCTAATAAAATGATCCAGGAGAACCACATCGAAAACATTCATTTGCTCTGCACGGACCAAAATGATTCCTACCACACACTGGCACTCGTGTTTAACAAATCTTGAATTCCCTACATCATTTGCCGAAGTAGTTTGGGACTTAGAACCCACATTTTGCTTCTTATAATTCCCATATGATTGTCCAGCTGAAGTTTGGGAACGAGGATTCATATTCCTTGATTTTCCAGGTTGCTGTGAGAATGAACTGCTCGTCGGTCTTTTCTTCCAATTTCTAGTCTCAGCATCTACCTTTTTCTTCTCTTTAAGTAGTTCTTCAGCCTTGCAAGCTTGATCAACCAATACTACCATTTCTTTTAATTCAAGAATTCCAACAAATACCTTGATGTCTTCGTTGAGTCCGTCTTCAAATCGTCGGCACATCTTGGCCTCTGTAGGAACATACTCTCTGGCATATTTACTTAATCGAACAAACTCTCTTTCATATTCTGTAACCGTCATATTACCTTGCTTCAGCTCAAGAAATTCTTTATGCTTCTGATCAGTAAATCTTTCACTAATATATTTCTTCCGAAACTCTTCTTGAAAGAATTCTTAGGTTATTCTCTCTTTCGGTACCACCGAAATCAAAGTCTTCCACCAATTATAGGCTGAATCCCTCAACAAAGATTTAGCGCATTTCAAACATTCTTGTGTGTACAAGATAATTCATCAAATACCCAGATAGAATTTTCAAGCGTAACTCGCTTTCTCGGCATCATCATCAATATTTACTTTAAATTCTTACCCCTTGCTTATGGATTCTATCAACTGGAGTTGTATGAAATTTCATCAGATCCATACTTTGAGGCATCGAGGGTACAGGTTGAGGAATTGGGGGAGGTGGGGGAGGTTGTACATTTGGGTTTGCATTTGAACGAACTCGGTATACCATGCACTCATCATTTGAAGAAAGGCTTCCCGACCCTTTCTCCTCCTCACGACCAACGATGGGAGGTGGATTTTCAGATCGCGCACGCTCTTTCACCGGATCGGCGCATTACTCTCTACTTCATCTCGCCACAACTGGATCGAGATCCATTTACTATAAAAAAATCATTTAAAAAGGTCAGAAGTCGTCACACTATCACAATTTATACATATGGCATGTATAGCAAAATCTGTACATACCACACGTAGTTTGAGAACTGACTAAACCTGCTCTGATACCACTAAATGTAACGACCCCGATGCCCGAGACCGTCGCCGGAGTCGAGTATGAGGTGTTACTAAGCTTAATTTAACATTTTTAGAACTTTGGATTATTTGTTTCTACATTCACAGCTTTCAAGCTACTTGCGTCACAGTCACAAGAAAAATCATATCTCAAGTTACGAAACTCGAAATCAAGATCCGTAAATTTTCCCTGAATCTAGACTCATATAACTATTTGCTAATTTTTTTCCAGAATTTTTGGATAGGCCAATTAGTACAGTTTATTAGTTAAAGTTACCCCTGTTTCAGGACTTGACTGGACTGACCTCTGTTTACTACGAACCATATTTCTCTCTGTATAAAATTCATATGATTATGAGATTTGTTTCTCCTGAAACTAGAAGGATTCTGAGGATATAAAATACACCACTTAATTATATCTTTGCAATTTATGGTGAATTTCTAAAGTTGGAACAGGGGATCCAGAAATCACTTTGGCCCTGTTTCACTAAAATTCAAATATCTTCTAACATATAATTCCTTTACCTGTTTAGTTTGTTTTATGTGAAACTAGACATAACAAGCTTCAATTTGATATTTATTTCATTACCAAATTCGATTTCTATGATTTTTAGTAAATTTTCAAACTCACGTCAGTGTTGCTGCAATATTCTGTTTATGGCAAATTTCATCCCTTTTTATGAGTTTTCATGATCAAAGTATCCTATTAACCTTCCATGACATCAAACATAATCTAAACTAACCATTTCCATAATTTATCATTATCAAGCATTTCCTCAACCATTCCATCACCATATCATAAGATCATTTACACAAAATAGGTATATTGCTATACATGCCATACTTAAATTTACAAGCCATTTACCGAAAAGTTCTTCAGATAGTGTGACTGAGCCTTCGACCTATCCCGACTCCTGAGCTGGCTTTTCCAAAACTACAATGGGTAAGAAGGAGGGAGTAAGCATAAATACTTAGTAAGTTCATATGCTAACATAACAAACAATCAAACCAATCAACATTAGCATATATCATCAAAACACATATCACATTTCTAATCATTTTTCATCATCTTATTACCTTATCGTGGTTGTATCAATACTCAACCCGAGGGTTAAATACATACCTGTCCAAAATATCCATTTCACATCACTTACCAATACGTCTCTTTACATCTCGAGTATTCCTCCATTTGAGTAAAACTTTACCCGTTGAACACATCGGAATATAATTCGGATACATGGATAACTTGCACATAAGTGCCACATATGCAATCAAGCAATCATGTAACCCGCCCATAAGCGAACTCGGACTCAACTCAACAAGCTCGGGCGTTCGCATCCATAAGTGAACTCGGACTCAACTCAACGAGTTCGGACATTCGCATCCATAAGTGAACTCGGACTCAACTCAACGAGTTCAGATGCTCAACCATCCTAGTGACATGTCACTTGTATCCTAATCTATTCCTAAGGTTCAAACGGGATTTTCCTCGAACACATATCCTTGTCGTCTTCCGTAGAATGCCGAAACCAATACTCGGTAACAATTTGTACTTAACAAGTAGCTTACATAATTTACATATTATTTGAAATTAACCACAAAGCATACATTTCATAATAAAATTCAGCATAACATATAATTAACATCAATAACTTAAAAATAACAATTATGCTACATTATTTACACATGAACTTACCTTGGTACCAAAATACAAAGATTTTGCAATTTAGTCCATAATCTTTTCTTTTCCTCGATTGGGGTCGATTCCACGTCTTTCTTGATCTAAAATAACACGTTTAGCTTATTTAATACTCAAATTATCAAATTAATCCTTAATTCAAATTTTGGCAAAATTACAATTTTACCCCTAAACTTTTGCATATTTACACTTTTGCCTCTAGGCTCGGGATTAAACTTTATTCCTTATTCTTATGTTTTATAACATGCTGATCACTTTTCCCTTCTATGGTAACATCAAATTCTCACTCTAACATGTACTTGTGACTATTAGTTATTTTTACCGATTAAGCCCTTTTACTCGTTTTTGCTTAAAATCGAGTTGTACAAGTTGTCTAACATAATTTAAAACTTCATATTCTATCATAAAACATCAAAATACACAAATTTCACCTATGGGTATTTTTCCAAATATAAACCCTAGGTTAAATTATTGCTAGCATAAGCTAAATCGAGCTACCGGGATCTCAAAAACGTAAAAATCATTAAAAAACGGGGCTTAGAATCACTTACTATGAAGCTTGAAAGTTGAAGAAACCCTAGCTATGGTGAGAGTGAAGTTTCGGCAGCAACTAAAAGGGGAAGATGACTATTTTGTGTTATTTTTCCCATTTTATTTCATTTAATATCCAAATGACCAAAATGCCCTTAATACCTTTCTTTGAAAATTTTCATGTACAAGCCCATTTTTGTCCAAAATTTTAGAAATTGGTCAAATTTCTATTTAAGACCTCCTAATTAATATTTCAAAGCAATTTCATACTAAAAACTTCTAGAATGCGGGTTTTGCAACTTATTCGATTTAGTCCCTAACTTCAAATTAAGCATTTTATGCATAAAATTTCTTCACAAAATTTTCACACAATCATGCAATCATATCATAAACCTCAAAATAATTATAAAATAATTATTTCTATTTTGGATTTGTGGTCACGAAACCACTATTTCGATTAGGCCCTAATTCGGGATATTACACACTCTGGAACCATAATCGATTGTAACAAACCAGATGGCACCTTATGTTCAGCTTTAACTTGCTGACAGATCAAACATTTAGAAATAAATTCAGATATATCTCTTTTCATTCCGGACCACCAACAGTGCTGTTTCAGATCATTATACATTTTCGTACTACCCGGATGCACAAATAACCGACTATTGTGAGCTTTACTCAAAGTTTTTGAATTAACTCTGGATTTCTCGAGACACAAATTCTATCTCGGAATATCAGAAAATCATCTTTATCAACTCTTAATTCTGAATCAGACTCTAAATCACACTGAGCTCGTTTAGCTAAAATCTTATTATCAATCTTCTAAGCTTCGATAATTTATTGTAAGAACAAAGGTCTTGCTTTCAATTCAGCTAAAACTGAACCATCATTGGACAGAACCAGATAAGCATTCATTGCACGCAAAGCAAATAATGATTTTCGACTCAAAGCATCAACAACAATATTTGCTTTTTCTAGATGATAATCAATCACAAGTTCATAGTCTTTTAGCAGTTCTAACCATCTTCTCTATCACAGATTTAGATCTTTCTGAGTCATCAGATAGTTCAAACACTTATGAGCAGAATATACGTGACATTTCTCACCAAACAAATAGTGGCGCCAAATCTTTAGAGTAAACACAATCGCGGCTAACTTAAGATCGCGTGTCGGATAATTCTTTTCGTACGGCTTCAACTGTCTTAAAGCATAAGCAATAACTTTGCCTTCTTGCATCAAAACACATCCTAAACCGATCAATGAAGCATCATTGTAAATTACAAATTCTTTACCCGATTTGGGTTGTACCAATATCGGAGCTTCAGTCAACAAAATTTTCAATTGATTAAAACTGTTCTGACATTTTTCGGACCACTCAAACTTCACATCTTTCTGAAGCAGTTTGGTTAACGGAGTTGTAATCATCGAAAAGCCTTTTACAAATCGTCTATAATAACTAGCAAGTCCTAGAAAAGTACAGACTTCACAGACATTCCTCGGAGGCTTCCACTCTAAAATAGCTGAAATTTTGCTCGGATCAACTCGGATACCTGATGCTGACACAATATGGCCCAGAAAACCAACTTCACACAACTAGAACTCACATTTGCTAAACTTCGCATACAATTACTTATCACGCAAAGTCTATAATACTAATCTTAAATGATGGGCATGTTCAGTTCCATCTCGTGAATAAATCAATATGTCATCAATGAATACGACAACAAATCGATCTAAATATGGTCTGGAAATTCTATTCATCAAATCCATAAAGATAACAAGTGCATTAGTCAATTCGAAAGGCATAACTAAGAGTTCATAATGGTCGTACCTCATTCTGAAAGCAGTTTTCGGAATGTCTGAGTCTTTCACTCGCAACTGATAATAGCCTGATCTCAAATCTATCTTTAAAAACACATCAGCTTCTTTCAACTGATTAAACAAATCATCAATACAGGGCAGAGGATACTTATTCTTGATAGTCACTTTATTCAACTAATGATAATCTATACACATTCTCATCGTACCGTCTTTCTTTTTCACAAACAGAACAGGAGCACCCCAAGGTGAGAAACTCGGTCTAGCAGACCCTCTATCTGTTAACTTTTGCAATTGAGACTTTAATTCTTTTAATTCGGTCAGAGCCATTCTATACGGAGCTATCAAAATCGAAGTAGTACCAGATACCAATTCAATGCCAAATTCAACTTCTCGTATCAGAGGTAATCCCAAAAGTTCTTCAGGAAACACATAAGGAAACTCACATAAAAAAGGCACAGATTCAACTTTGTTTTCTGACACTTTTGAATCAATAACATAAGCAACATATGCTTTACAACCCTTTCTCACAATACTCAAAGCTTTCATCGAAGATATCACAGTAGACAATCCATTCAAAGCATCTCAAATCAATTTTTGCATCTCAAATCAATAGTTTTTCGTTTGTAGTTCACAACAACATCATGCAAAGTTAAACAATCCATACCCAGAATTATATCAAATTCATCAAAAGGTAACAGCATCAGATCAGCCGGAAAATAAGTGTCTCTAAATGTTAACAGACAATTCTTGTAGACTTTATCAACCAAAACACATCTGCCTAGGGGGTTCGAAACTCTAATTACAAATTCAGTAGACTCTATAGGCAAAGTCTTACTGTTCACTAAATTCATGCATATATATGAATGTGTCAATCTAGGATCTATCAAAGCAATCATAGAAGTATCATAAAGAGTAAATGTACCCGTAATCACATCTGGCGATGAAGCTTCTTCACGAGCTCGAATAGCATAGGCTTTGGCAGGTGCATGAGCCTCGGATCTAACAGCTGTATCTTTTATCTCCCTCTGACTGCCACTTACATTTTCCATATTTTTAGGAGGTCTACCACGAGAAGCATTTCCATTCGGTCTCGAATTTTGCATACTTTTTTACTCGACAGATTCAGGGCAATCACGGATAAAATGGTCTAGTGATCTACATCTTAACCAGGCCCAATCATATAGTCTACAATTACTAGGATGTCTTTTAACATAATGTTTACACTCAGGGCGATCAAATTTAGCATTTCTGATACTGGCAATGGATGTAGCTAGACTCTGAATTTCATTTGCGATCTAGCACAATCTCTACTCGAATACCCCACATTAGCCTTTGAACGACTATAATCATCTCTAAACTTCTTTGACGTAGACTGAAATGATTTGCTCAAGGATCTCTTTCTCACTTCTCTAGCTTCAGAATCAGCTTTTCTTTTCTCTTTCTCGAGATCTTCAGCCTTACAGGCTCGTCCAACAAGCACAATAAATTCTTTGATCTCCAAAATCCCAACTAACAAACGGATTATTTCTGTCTATCTGAATCTGTACGAGGTAAGTTTGTATGTTATAAGAGCATTATTTCTTTATATATATTGCTTAAGAATAATTAATTTGTATATTTGTGGTTACTAAATTGATGGTTAGTATATCAATTGTGAAAATGGTACTAACTGTACGAGTTACTGAGGATGGCATTTAGTATGCGAAACATCCAGAAATGGCTCTTAGTGAGCGAACTATCGAGGATAGAACTTAGTGTGTGAGGCATCCAGAATGGCACTTAGTGTGCAATACATCCATGAAGGCACTGAGTGTAAGAAACTTCGAGAAGAATACTTTGGTTGAAAGACATTGTTTGTGCAACAACAAACTTCAAGTATGCACAATTTAGAGAAGTAAGTGGGTGAAAGGTTTGTTAGAAATCCCAAAAGATGTGTATGTTATTATAAATTGTTAATGTTTATGTAAACAAATGAGTTTTTATCATACTAGCTTACTAAGCTTTGAAAGCTTACTGTGTATGTTTATTATCTGTTTTGTAAATATCGAAGCTACTGTGATCTCGGGGATCATTGAGGATTGTCATCACACTATCGAATCATATTTTAGTAGCTTTTGAAAGTGTAAATATTGAAGTTTGGCATGTATAGACTAGAAGTATATTGGTTATGTTTTAAAGTATGTAAATATATATCTAGCCATGTAATTTGGCTTGATTATGGATATGTATATGAATAAGTTGTGGCATAAGTTATGTGATGAAATTATGCTTATATGGTATGTTTTGATTGACCAAAGGAAATTGTCAATGTTGATAAATTTTGGTAGGTTTTGAGTATAAGATTGAATAATATATTCAAACATATGTTTTGATATAATTTTAGTTTAGGTATTGGTATGATTTAGTTGATGAATTGAGGTTGGAATTTATCGATAATGTAAAGACATGAATAATGTATGTTTTGATGTTGAGATTGGTTGAAATTTGTGTACAAATATGTTTGGTTTGGTGCTTGTAGGTTTGACCCAATTTGGGTGGGAAACTGGCTATTCAAATGGCCTATTTTTCCCCACACGGTCGTGTGCCTCAGCTGTGTGTGCACATGGTTATGTTGCACGACCGTGTGTCCCCTGGGGTACCCTACAATTGTAAGTCAAGCTCGAGCACGGCCAAGGGACATGAGCATGTAGCTAGCCGTGTGGCTCATGTCAGTTTCGACCACGGCCAAGGTAGACGGGTGTGTCTTGTGGCCGTGTGTATAAGTCAGTATGTTGCCCTGTTTTGAAATGGCCTAGACACACGGGCGTCTCTAATGCCGTGTGAGGCACACGACTTGTTCACACGGGCGTGTGGCATATACTGTTTGAAAAATGTTTAAGTGGAAAAATTTTGTATGTGTTCAGTTTAGTCCCTACCCCTTTTTAATGCATGTTTATGGTCTCGATGACCTATATAAGGGACTCTATATTGATGTTTGATCTCTAATGCTTTGATGCTTATGAAATGTATGTTATTTGTTCTGTTTAGTCCGGTAATACCTTTAGCCCTAGTCTGGTGATGGATATGGGTTAGGGGTTTTATAGCGGCAACAATACCCTTATCTGTTTTGACCAGGTAAATTTCAAGGCCAAAATTTTCTTTTAGGGGGTAGAGTTGTAATGCCCCAAACCTTTAGTGATTAAATTGTGTGTTATGTTGCATGTTGGCTTGCTTGCTTTGATGGCTAGAGGGGTCCTGAGAAGTGGGAGAAGTCCTAGGTTCAAACCTGGGCTTTAGCAAAATTTTTGGGTTTTACTGAGTTAAACCTTTGCTATTGGATGATGGTTTCCTAATTAATTGAGGAGAAGAGATGTCATAAAAGGCTTGTTGGTCCAAGGGGTAGTGGCATGTTATCTATGGTAAGGGACTTGAGTTCGAGTCTCTCTGCGCGCAAGGGGTGTCTTTTTGCTGCTGTGTTGTGCAGGAGGTTGTGTGTCGTAGGATTCTGAAGCTCTTGGGCGGTTAAGAGTATTGAGGGGAGTGGGGAGTGTGTAGCCGAATCTTGGGAGTGTTGTGGGGAGAAAAGATAGAAGTTTGAAGGGATATGGATAGTGTTTAGTTGGAGAGATTTGTGAAGTCAAGAGAGGAGCGTGTTGGTGTCGTACAAGGACTCTAGGTACAAGGGAATTCAGCTGGAGTGTAGTGGGATTCCTTTTCTTCATTTCATGTATTACCAATTTTTCCTCTTTTTTGTTTTTTTGCATTTTCGATTTGGCTGGCCGATTTGTGTTTGGTGTTTCTGAGTACTTTTGTTTCACACTTGTTGTGCAATTTTGAACTCCCTTTTGGTCTACCAGTTAATCGGCATCTTTTGGCTATTCTTTCTTACTAACCCTCTCACAATTGCACTCTTTTGATAGGCCGAATCCTGTCCACTCGTCCCTTTTTTGAACTTTGGTTGACTTCTTCATCATTTCTTCTTACCACTTTTGGTTGTGGATTCTACTTTCTAGCTCTCCCTCACTTCAACGCTACCCTCTCTTGATCGAGTTCACATTCTTCCTTCACCTTTCTTCTCTTCTTCTCCCTTGACCGAATTCACCATCTTCTCTCTTTTGACTCTTGTGTTCATCAAAGTTTATTCCTGTCCATCTGGCTATTGAAACCAAATACTCCATCCCTTTGGTTGCGGTTTGGTGTTGTTCGTCAGCAAGTCGTTAAGTACTTTTGCATTGCTAAAAGCCGAATACTCTTTCCCTTCTTGCCAATTCTTACCTTCTTTTTCCTAGGTGTGGTGTTTCTTTCGGGTTTTAGAGTTTCTTGGTAAGTGAAGGAGTTGCTAGAGATTACTGAGCAATCAAACCTTTTCCTCTTTATTCAATCAAGGTAATTCTATTTACGATCATGGGTATCAATTGGTGCGTGACTTGTTTAGGAAGGTGTTGGTCGATTGCCTATTTTCTCTTATCTTTGGGTTGTGTTTTCACTAAGTCGTATTTTAGTCTCACGACATGTGTTTTTAGTCATCGTTAATGGGTTGCTATCAATGCAGCTATTCGATTAGAAGAGTAAACCAGCCTTCATCAACGGTTTTGGCAGGGCTAATCACTCTTTAGCAAAGCAGGTATTGGATGTTATGTTAAGTTGGGAATAAGAAGGGTGATTAACCCTAGTATTAATTGACTAACCGATTATCGTGACTGAATGTAGGTTTGGAGAAACTCTTGGGCTTGTCGCACGTTTTGCAACAGGTGTGTAATCACACTGCAATAAAAATGTTAATCGACAAAATTCGGAAAACATGTCCGTTGACGCTATACGAGCGTGCACTCACTCGTATGGTGATTCAAATGCATAAATTTGGGCGTTTGACAGTAGAGGGCGCCATGATCGATTTCATGGACTTAGGCCGTCATGGGTCACAATGGGCCGAAATGGGCCGTGTGGGCCCACATGGGTCGTATTATGGGCTTTGGGCCCATTTCCACTGTTTGACTGTTAAGGTCGCATGGGTTGCCTAAGACGACTGTGGACCTACTAATGGGTCGGTAAGTACACTTAAACCCCATACTGATGAAATGACTGTTATACCCTTAGAGGTAAAATGATTGATATACCCCTATGTTATATTTGACTGTATTCAAGCATGACATTTTGGATACTCGTATATATTGTGATATAACATGTTGCATGGGGTGGGTTTGATATATTTGGAGGAAGTGTACTGTATTGGGAGCTCTGCTACATATACTATTAGTGCCGCAACCGGTGCTATATTCTGGAGTGTAGGGATGGGTGGGTCGATTTTATCCCCACATGGAGTGTAGGGCTGGACGAAGTGGAGTGTAGAGGATGGATGGGTAGGATCTCTGTATGCATCTCTGATACTGTACTGAATTGGGCTAAGGCCCACACTGATACTATTACTGTAATGGGCTAAGGCCCACACTATTATTGCCACTGATATGGGCTTAGGCCCAAACTGCTTTGCACTACATGATTTACTGGTTGATAAATAGGGATTACGCACTGATTTTTCATAAACTCACCCTTCTGCTTGTCTACACAGGTAATCCTTAGGCGGGTCGGTGCTGCGAGGGACTCGGAGATGGCCACATCACTGCTTACGTTATCGTACTTGACTTATTAGTGAAAGTAATTTTATTTGGGTAAATTTTTATGTAATAAGACCGCTTTAAGTTTTATTTTTAATTTGGGATTTATTTAATTTGATTTATATCTGTTAGCAGTAAGACTCAGGTTTTCAAAAGGTAAATAATTTACAACTACCATGCTACGCAACTTGTTTTAAAAGCTTTCGCACGAACAATGTTTTAAAGTGTAATACCGATTCAGTATGACACATGTTTTGCTAAACAAACTTGAAATTTAACAAAATAAGATAGCTTCTCATAAGGACCACCAACGAGGTTTTAACACAAATGGACTTTTCCAATAGAGCTATGCTTTTCAAAACTAACTCCAATGTGACATCACAGATTCGGCCATAACGTCTAGGCCGGGTTTGGGGTGTTACAAGGTAACTCCTCTTTGGATACCTATACCATGGCCTACAGCCAAATCAAGGTATTATTCACACCCAAAGTGCCGATATCATGGCCCAAAGCCAATACATGAACCTAATGACAAGTCATTAGCATCCTAAACTATTCCTAAGGTTCAACTGGGAAGTTTCACTTATCGATTTCATCGTTGAACACATCCGTATAGTTGTTTTCACCATTCAAACATTATTCATAATTTCATAATCACATTTTATGCAATACCAAAGCATATAACATACATTTATAATCAAATTACCATATACGAACTTACCTCGATCGTTAAAACGACGAAACAGATCAACTAGTTTCATACATTGATTTCCCCCGTTCTAGATCCAAATCTCATTTTTCTTAATCTATATAATAACAAAATTTACTTTTTTTATTCATTAATTCATTCAATTTAACACAACTTACACATTTTGGAAAAATTACACTTTTGCCCCCTTTTATTACACATTTTTGCAATTTAGTCATTATCACATAAAATCACAAATTTCATGCAATTAAGGACAAACCCTTGCCTAGTCAAATTTAATACATGCTACTAGCAGCCCATATTTTTCATTTAATTACACTTTTAAAAGTTTCTACATTTCACAATTTAATCCTCAATTGACATTTTTACCAAAATTCACTTTACAAAACTTGTATATCTAACAACAATAATTTATTTTCTATCATTAATTATCAAAATACACATTTAATCAACAATGGTAAAATTCACATACCTTAACAGTTTAGAAATCGGAGATACGGGCTAGCTAGATTAAGCTGCAATGATCTCAAAAACGTAGAAATCTTAAAAAATGAGACAAAAGCTGTATCTTAATGAGCTACCTAAGCTTCGCTGAATAAAAGGTATAACAATGGCTATTTTATTCATCTATTATAACTTTAATAACAATTTTACTAAACTAACCTTTAACTAACATTAAAAATCCACCTTATACATGTCCAAAGTTGTCCACTCATTATAAAATTGGTATATTTACCATGCAAGTACTCTATAATTTCATTTCTATAGCTAATTGATTCATTTCACTTATAGAATTCATATTTTACGCTTTACGCGATTTAATCCTTTTTATCGAATGGAGCATTTAAACGATAAAATTTCTGTACGAAACTTTCACACAACTCTAATATCATGTGGTAATTATTAAAATAATAATAAAATAATTTTATTTTGTTGTCAGATTTGTGGTCTTGAAACCACTGTTCTGATTTAGCTAAAAACGGGTTGTTACACCTGATGTGATCACTGTACATTTTCCATCTTTGATACTAATGTTAATGCTTTGATTAACCCGGGGTCAACGCATTCATATGTATGCACAACTTAGTGCCAGATAAGAAATTACCTTACGTGTTAATGATTAAAGTAACAAATCCTTTAGGCCAGTATGTGTTAGTTGATAAAGTTTGTAAAAACTGTCCTTTGATGATTCGGGATTGTAACTTTTCGACTGATTTGATGTTGTTTCCATTTGATGAATTTGATGTGATTTTGGGTATGGACTAGTTAACTCTGCATGATGCTGCTGCGAATTGTAGATGAAAGCAATTTGTGTTAAAATGTCAGAATAGTGAAATAATCCATGTTGAATTAGACGGATTTGATGGTACATCTAATGTTATCTCAGCTATATTGGCACAGAAATATGTCAGAATGGGATGTGAGGCATATCTAGCTTATATATTTGATTCCAGGGCTTCAGAATTGAAATTGGAGTTGGTTCTGACTATTTATGAATTCTCAAAAGTGTTTCCAGAAGAGTTACCAGGGTTTCCGCCGGTTAGAGAGGTTGAATTTTCTATTGAGTTAATATCGGGAACTTCTCCGATATCGATAGCTCTGTATAGAATGGCACCTACAGAATTGAAAGAGTTGAAAGAACAGTTGCAAGAGTTGACAGGTAGAGGCTTTGTTCAGCCTAGTTTTTCTCCCTGGGGTGCTCCTGTATTGTTTGTCAAGAAAAAGGAAGATTCAATGCGGTTATGTATTGACTATAGATAGCTTAACAAAGTAACAATCAAGAACAGATAATCCTTACCACGTATTGATGATTTGTTTGGTCAGCTGAAAGGTGCCACAGTATTTTCAAAGATTTATCTCCATTCTGGATATTATCAAGTACGATGGGTTAAAGATTCAGACATGTTGAAAACTACTTTATGCCTTCTAGTTTGACCAATGCACTTGCTGTGTTTATGGATTTGATGAATAGCATATTCAAGCCGTATCTAGATAGATTTGTTGTTGTGTTCATTGATGACATCCTGATCTATTCCCAATATGAAATTGAGCATGCCTAGCATTTGAGAATACTTTTGCAGACTTTGTGCAAAAAATAGTTGTTGATTAAATTTAGCAAATGTGAGACATGGGCATGTCTCTTGGCTGTGTGAGTCACACGGCCTGGCCACATAGCCATGTGATCCCTGCAGTGTTGAAAATTTTCATGATTTTTTCAAAAAAAGTTCTTTGAGTTTTCGATTTAATCTCGACTTGTTTCTAATGTGTAATTAGAGTCTCGAGGGCTCGTTTAAGGGAAAATATGTATGTTTTGAATTGTTTTTTAATCTATTTATTGATATGATTTTGAAAGTTTGAAATTTATTTTTGTTTGATTTTAAAACTCCGGTAATGCTCTGTAACCCTGTTCCGGCGAGGAATATGGGTTAGGAATGTTACATTTATTAGTATCAGAACTATGGTTTAATTGATTCTCAGACTAATTGTAACATGTATGAGTCTAGTTATACATGCCATTATATAACTTGTGATATTATGATATCTCCTGATTGTTTTAAAATATGTTTTCATATAGCAATGACATCAAATTGAGCCGACCCCGATGAAGTTGAAAGTAACGCTTAAGCTTCCATTTGTGGAGTAGCGTTAAGTGGTTCGAGGCCTGTATCTGAGGGCTGGGAAGGGAAGTTAAGGAAGTTTTCTTTCAAATGATGAGTGAGTGGTTTACCGAGTTCGTACGTATGAACCTAGTGGCTTATCGACCTCCACCCTGCCAGTAGACAAAATTCGTAAATATGGGTCTCAAAAATTTCGAGCTACAATTTAGGATGATCCTAAGAAAGCTATGTTTTGTTTAAAGAGTACTATCCTAGTTTTCGATGAGTTATCTTGTACACTAGCTAAATATGTAAGGTGTACAGTATCTTTACTGAAAGATTCGACATATCAGTGGAGTACCCTAATATCTGTTGTGCCAAGAGAGCATATTGGCTGGGAATTCTTCCAAAACGTGTTCAGAAAGCAAAACATAAATCAAAGATTCCTTGACAAGAAGCGTAAATAATTTCTCGTACATAAGCAGGGCCAAATGATAGTGTTAGAGTATGAACAAGAATTTGTTCGATTGAGTAAATATGCCTAGGAGTGTATTTCAACTAAGACTGCAATGTGTAAAGGTTTGAAGACAAATTAAATAAGGATATAAAGATTTTAGTTGGGATCCTCAAGCTAAAAGAATTCGTTGTTTTATTTGACAGAGCACATAAGGTCGAGGAGCTTAGCAAAGAGAAAAGAAAAGCCAATTTTGAAGCCAAAGATTCAAGAAAAAGGTCAATCAGGAAGTCGTATCAGACACAGTCGAAAAGATTAAAAGAATACCATAATCACTCTATTACTTCAGAGGGTTACCATGATAGAGACCAAGGCAAACATTATGTAGGTTCTAAGACACAAGTTACACTTGTAGCTAGTGTAGGTAGTGTTAAAGATAGTAAACCTGATTGTTAACGGTGTGTACGTCGACATTTTGGTGAGTGTAGAGCGAAAGAAAGGGTGTGTTCCAAGCGTGGTTCGCGTAAGCATTTTATTCGTGATTGCTTAGAAATATCTAAGAAAGAAAAAGTTCAAAATGTTTGACCTAGTAACACAGCCGTGAGGGGTAGACCACCCGTAACCCTGGAAATGTGAGTGGTAGTCATGCTGTAACAAAGGACTTTGCTTTGACATTTGAGGCACGAGCACCCGCTAGGGCTTATGCTATTCGTGCACGAGAGGAAGCTTCTACGCCAAATGTTATTATGAGTACTTTCTTTATCTTTGACACTGGTGTAGTTGCTTTGATTGATTCGAGATCAACTCATTCATATGTGTGCCTGAACTTAGTGTTACCTATTAAGTCCACTAAATTTGTGGTAAAAGTGTCAAACCCTCTAGGTCAACATGTTTTAGTTGATAAAGTTTGCAGGAATTATTCATTGATGACTCAGGGTTACAGTTTTTCGGTTGATTTGATGATATTGCCATTTGACGAGTTTGATGTGATTTTGGGCATGGATTGGTTAACTCTACATGACGCTGTTGTAAACTATAGATGGGAGCTTATTGTATTGAAATATTAGAATGGTGAGACACTTCATATTGAATCAGATAGTGTGAGTGGGTTGCCTATGGTTATTTCAGCTATGTCAGCACAAAAATATGTGAGAAAATGTTTTAATGCTTATCTTGCATATATGTTGGATACTAAAGTGTCTGAATTGAATCTTGAAACAGTGCCAGTGGTTTGCGAGTGTCCTGATGTGTTTCCAGAGGAGTTACTTGGATTACCGCTGATTAGAGAGGTTAAGTTTGCTATAGAATTAGTATCGGGGACATCACTGATCTCGATAGCACCGTATAGAATAGCTCCTACTGAGTTGAAAGAGTTGAAAACACAATTTCAAGAATTGATAAATAGGGGTTTTGCTCGACGCAACTTCTCACCTTGGGGTGCACCGATTTTGTTCGTTAAGAAAAAGGACGGATCGATGAGATTGTGTATTGACTATCGTCAGCTCAACAAGATTACAATCAAGAACAAATATCACTGCCTTGAATTGATGATCTAGTTGATTAGTTGAAAGGTGCCACGGTATTTTCGAAAATTGATCTTTGTTTTGGTTATTTTTAGTTGCGAGTGAAAAATTAGGATGTGCCAAAAACTGCAGCCAGAACCCGGCACAAACACTATGAATTTCTTGTGATGCTGTTTGATTTAACTAATGTATCTATAGTATTTATGAACTTGATGAACAGAACCTTCAGACCATATTTAGACAGATTTGTTGTGGTATTTATTGACGACATTCTGATATATTCATAAGACGAGTCCGAGCATGCTGAACATTTGAGAATTGTGTTGAAAACCCTGTGAGATAAGCAACATTTTGCTAAATTTAACAAATGTGAGTTTTGTCTTCGAGAAGTTGGTTTTCTAGGACATATAGTATCGGCTGATGGCATCAGAGTTGATCTGAGCAAATTTTAGTAGTTGTTGACTGGAAACCGAGAAATGTATCTCAAGTTAGAAGTTTTCTGGGATTAGCTGGTTATTACAGAATATTCGTAAAAGGGATTTTAATGATATCTACACCGATGGTGTGACTTTTACAGAAAGATGTAAAGTTTGAATGGTCTGATAAATGTCAGGAAAGTTTCAATCAATTGAAAGCAGTGTTGACCGTGGCACCAGTTCTGGTTTAGCCTGAATCGGGTAAAGAATTTGTGAATTTTAGTGATGCATCTTTAAATGGTTTAGGCTATGTTTTGATACAGGAAGGCAAAGTGATAGCTTATGCTTCTTGACAGTTAACACCGCATGAAAAGAACTATCCAACACATGACCTAGAATTAGTAGCTATTGTGTTTGCGTTGAAAATTTGGCTACACCATTTGGTTGGCTAAAAATGTCATATATTTACCGATCACAAGGGTTTCAAGTATTAATGTCATAGAAAGATTTGAATCTGAGACAACGCAGATGGCTCGAATTGTTAAAAGATTATGAGTTGATCATTGATTATCATTCGAGAAACCAAACGTAGTTGTTGATGCTTTGAGTAGAAAGTCCTTGTTTGTTCTGCAAGTGATTAACATGCGACTGACATTATCTGACGATGGTTTGATCTTAGCTGAGTTGAAAGCTAGATCGATGTTTTTGTAGCAGATCTGTGATGCTCAAAAGTATGATGACAAGTTGCTAGCTAAACGAGCACAAAGTGAGTCGACCTCCAATTTAGAATTTCAAATAGGACCCGATGATTTTTTATTGTTCAGAGGTAGAATTTGTGTACCGAAGAATCTAGAGTTCATTTAGAGAATCTTACACGAAGCTCATAATGGTAGCTTGTCTGTTCATCTTGGAAGTAATAAGATGTACGGTGATTTGAAATAGATGTACTAGTGGCGGAGAATGAAACCCAAGATTTTAGATTTGTATCAAGAAGTTTAGTATGTTAACAAGTTAAAGCTGAACATCAGGTACCTTTTAAATTGTTACAATCAGTGATAATACCAGAATAGAAATGGGATCGAGTTACAATGGATTTCGTATTGGGTTTGCCCATATCTCCGAGGAAGAAAGATACAATTTGGGTTGTTGTTGATCGTCTGACGAAGTTTGCACATTTTATTCCGGTACGTACAAATTACTCCATTGAGGGATTAGCTGAATTATACGTTTTTGAGATTGTCAGATTACACGGGGTACTAGTTTCCATAATTTCGGATAGAGATCTACAATTTACGTCACAATTTTGGAAAAAGTTACAGGAAGCTCTTGGAATGCAGTTGCATTTTAGCACTGCATTTCATCCTCAGACTGATGGTCAGTTCGAGCGAGTATTTCAAATACTTGAGAATATGCTTCATTGTAATGTATTAGAGTTCAAAGGCAACTGGGAGAAATATTTTCCATTTGTTGAATTCATGTATAATAACAATTATCAGTCGAACATAAAGATAGCACTGTATGAAGATTTGTATGGTTGTAAATGCCAAACTCTGTTATACTAGACTGAGCTCAGTGAGAAAAAGATACATGGGGTTGATTTGATTTGTAAGACTGAAGAAAAAGTAAAAGTGATCCGAGATAGTTTGGAAGCAGCTTCTTATCATCAGAAATCATATGCGGATCTTAAATGTGAAGACATAGAATTTCAAGTCAGCGACAAAGTGTTCATGAAAGTATCACCCTGAAAGAAAGTTCTTTGGTTCGGTCACAAAGGAAAGCTAAGTTTGCGATTTATCGAGCCGTATGAGATTACTGAAAGAATCGGACCTATTGCGTATCGATTAGATTTACCGTTAGAACTAGAAAATATTCATAATGTCTTTCACGTGTCTATGTTACAACGGTACCGATCTAACCCTTCACATGTTATTTTCTTGATGGATATTGAGATTCAGCCTGATATGTTATAGAGTGAAGAACCGATCAGAATTCTTGCATGAGAGGTGAAAGAATTAAGAAACAAGAACATAGCTTTAGTAAAAGTTCTCAGGAAATGACACATGATAGAGGAAGCCACCTAGGAACCCAAGGAAGCTATGAGAAAGCAATATCCGAACCTCTTTTCTAGTAAGAATTTTCGGGGGTGAAAATCCCTTTAGGGGGAGAGTTGTAACAGCCCGTTTTCAGTGAAATCAAAATAGTCATTTTGAGACCACAAATCTAACGTCAAAATATTTATTTTATTATTATTTTAATGTTTACAGCATGTTAGTAATATAGTATAAAAATTTCGTTAAGAAATTTTACCGTTTGCATGCTTAATTCAATAAAAAAGACTAAATTGTAAAAGGTGCAAAACTTAAGTTCTATAAGTTAAAAGATTTATTAGCTATGATATTAAATAGTTAGAGGGTTTATGTAATAATTATTCCGTTGATAATTTTAATGGACAATTATGGATATTATATATGTTATTTTTAACGGTTAATTAAAAGGTTAAATGTGTAATTTAGTAAATAATGTAAATTAAACTAAAGAAAAGACAAAAGTATCACCATTTATGTTCATATTCCATCGAAATAAGCTAGGAAAACACCATTTTTAATGCTTTGAGTTTTCATCTAGCTTGGTCCATGCATGTGTTCATTTTTTAGGTTAATTTTTAGTGATTTTTATGTTTTTGGGATCGTTGTAGCTTAATCTAGCTAGCCTTAGGACTAAATTGAAAAAAAAATTAAAAGGTTAGGGTTTTTCCATGAGTGTGTTCATGTGATTTTTGGTGTTTGATGGAAGAAAATGAATCCTTATTGTTAGATAAATAACTTTTGTTAACAGATTTTTGTTAAATTTGTCAATTAGGGGTTAAATTGAAAAATGTGAAATATTCATGGTGTAATTTGTGAATTAATGAAATATGTGAGATGCTATAAGCTTGTATGATATTTGGCTAGGCTTGGGTAGGGATGAAATTGCATGAATTTCATTTTATGAGCCTAAAGACTAGTTTGTAAAGAAATTTAAAGTATAGGGGCAAAATTATAATTTTGCTAAAATATAAATTTGAGTGAAATTGAATAGAATAATTATTGAATTGACCTGAAATTATTCATTTAGATCAAGATAAACCATGTACAGCTTTAGATTGTGGCAAAGAAAAAGCTTCGGATTAGTCGACTTCATTTTTCTACGTTTATCGTCGAGGTAAGTTTGTACGTTTAAGTTTCGTTTCTATTTTATGAATGGAATGCTAATATTGTATGATATTAAATTGAGTGTTGACAGAAAAATTCCAATGGCGTAACATTGATCACTGACAAATGAAAAGGGATAGCTTCGGCTACCGAATAAGAAAAGGGATGGTGACGACCATCGAACTATCAAAACGGATGGCTTTGGCTATCGAACAATGAAAGGGGATAGATTTGGCTATCAAATTATGAAAAGGGATGTAACGCCCCAAAATTGGGCCTAGAAGTATTGGGCCTTGAGCATGGGAGCGGTTAGGAGACTACTCATAAATATTTTAGTTAAGCAAGAAATGACACAAATAAATGCTTGCTTCAGTGGCTAAGTGTCCTGAACAGTGTTGGAGAAGTCCTGGGTTCAAATCTAGGCTCTAGTAAAATTTTAGTTTTTCCTCTTATGTGAATCTGGACTCTAGCACATAGGTCTTATAATTAATTATGGACGATTTTTATCACAAAATAAGCCTATGGTGTGGTGGCAAGGTGGTGTGTAGAGTAACCTTGAGGTCTAAGGTTCGAGTGTTGGTGCAACATAAAAGAAGTATTTATTTTGCTACATGGGACAGCTGGTATTTGAGTTAGATAGGGACTCTAAGTTTGAATGGGTCTTGAGGAATTTGAATGGGAGGTTGGAGTGTTTTGTGGAGGGATAAGGGGAGATATTTTTGGAGAAAATCAAGGGATGTGATTATGGTAGGAGGTTATAGCCAAATGGAACGCTAAGGCTCCCTTGGTTTCGATTTGGGAAAAAGGTTTGGACATTTTGTGTGGTGTGCAGGTGGCCGAATTCTCCTAATTCAATTTCGGTACCCTATTGTTTCGAGGTTGTGTTCGCTGGCGTTATTATATCTCTTTTGGTTGTTTGCCTTTCTTTTCTTGTTTTTGGCCGAATACGTATTCTTTTCATTTGGTCTTATTCTTTTCTACTTTGACTGTTTCTCTCTTTTCCCTCTATTCTCTTCTCATCCTTCCTTACCTTTTGTCGATTTGATCTCTTTTCTCTCGCTATTCCCTCTTTCGATTTTCCTTAGTCGAACCTCTCTTGTTCTCTTCTCTGTCTTTTCTTTCTGTCTTCTCGCTTTTTTCCTCCTAGGCCGATTATTGTGCTCCCTGTCTTTGTATTTTTTATTCTTTTGGACATCTAGTTTCTAACGATCGTCCGTTGCTATAGCATCCTTTCTGGTCTATCATTTGATTTTAGGTAAGTGCTCTTGGTTTATTGGTTTTGTTTCTTATTCTTTTGTTTTCTTCTTAAGCCGAATGTTCGATTTATGGTTGCTAATTCTCTATCCCTTTTTCGTATGTATGGGATCACTGGGTTCTAAAACTCTCGAAGAGAAAAAGGGATCCTCTAGTGCTTGGAGGCGTTCAAAATCCTTCTTCGGTATTCGATCAAATATCTAGGGGGTAAGTAGACTTGTTTTTGTTAGTAGTGGTCGAATACCAAATCTTTTCTAACTCTAGTTTGGGACTTATTTGGACTATGGGTATTAATTCAAGCCTTGGATTATACGTTTATTGCTAATGAGATCTGTTATTAATGCAGTAAATCGACAAGAAGTGTGCGATCGTTTTCAACCACTGATCTAAGTGAAATAGATCACATATCTTTCTGTCAAGGTTAGATGTCTGAGAAACTTGGAGCAATTTCGTAAACAGGTGTGTAACCACACCCTTCCTTATTGTAGATCGGCAAAAGCTGAAAAGTTGAAGTGTCAAAACTTTGACATTTGAAGCTTCACGATCATGCGACCGCTTGTGGAGTATACTGAGCCTACAAATCATGGGCGATAGACTGTAGAGGCCACCACGAGCGTTTTCGTGGACTTGGGCCGTTATGGGCCATGTTGGGCCGAAATGGGCTGTGTGGGCCCAATGTGCTAGTGGGCCTCACACGGGTAAAGTCCTCGGTAAGTGATAAATATTGGACTGGGCTGTGTATGTCACATAGCTGTAACTAAATTTGGGCTAAATGGGCCACACGAGCGTGTGGGTCCACTTGGGCCGAGTAGTGGGCCTTGGGCCCATTTACATCGTTATGACCATTTAGGTTATTTGTGTTGCTTGAAGTGGCTATAGACCTTCAGAGAGGTTATTATTTGTACTGAGACACCAAAATTAGCTAAATGACCAAAATACCCCTGAGGGGTAAAATTACCATTTTACCCCTAATTGTCGAAATAACTAATATACCCCTAGAGGTAGAATGACTACTTAATTTGTGTTAAGTATGATTGTTTTACCCCTATTAGGTAAAATGATCGTAATACCCCTGTATGGTAAAACGACGATTATGCCCTTATGTTCCATATGGTTGATGTGCTTATGATTTACATATATGATTGTACTGAGTATGACTTTGCATACACATAATATTTATGACATGACATACTGCATGGAGTTGGAATTTTGATATGGAGGAAGTACTATCCTGGTGGCTATGCCACAATTACTGATATTGGTGGCTTTGCTACATTTACTGTTATTGGCAGCTTTGTTGCGTTAGTATTACTGGCAACTTTGCTGCGATATTGGTGTGTTGGTTGGGAGGGTCAATTTTATCCCCACATGGTGTGTTGGTTGGTACGGAGTGGTGTGTTGGCTGGATTGGGATGGGTTGCATATTTGCACTATATCGACATCTTTGTATTGGGCTTAGGCCTACATCTTTTCTCAGATAGGGCTAGGGCCCTGCATCTTTATCTTGAAATAGGACTCAGCGATTGTTCTTTGCATGCATTGTTTACTATTTGACTGATAGGGGATTACACACTGAGTTTTCGTAAACTCACCCTTTCTTTTAACTGTACAGGTAATCCTCAGCCTTAGACGGTTTGGAGCCACGAGGGACTTGAAGGTGGCCACACGATTGCTGATGTTCTACTTTTTACTTTATTTATTTAAATTTTATATTGGGTTCTTGGTTACGTAATAAGGCCATTTGTGGTTTTAAATTTTATTTGGGCTTTGATTTCTTACCTTAGACTGCTAGACTAGGAAAAGATGAGTTTTCAAAATAATAACTATTTTTAAGGAAAACACGCGTTTTAAACTTCAAAGTTCTTAAAAGCTTTCGCGATTTGATTTAGTTTAAAGAATCAACGGTGATAAATATGGCAATCGTTTTGACAAATTGATTTCAATTAGTAACAACTTAATTTGCCAAATTTTATCAAGCAATAAAAACTAAAAGGTTTTTAACTTAAATTTGGATTCTTAAAGACAAGTCCTATTTTCGAAAAGTACTTTGATGTGACACGCTAGATTCATCCATAAAGTCTAGGCTGGGTTTGGGGTGTTACAAGGGATGGTGATGACCATCAATAATGAAAAGGGATGGTGACGACCATCAAATTATGAAAAGGGATAGCTTCAGCTGTCGAACTATGAAAAGGGATAACTTTGGTTATCGAATTACGAAAAGGGATAGGTCAACCATCGTATTATTACCTTGTGTGAACTTCAATAAGAGCATTCAATGTAAATTACATTAGTTTGATGAAAGGTAAGTAATGTGTACCTTGTGAAAGTTAAGAGTATGAATGTACATATATAAGTTTTTGAATTAGTTATTCTCATGTTAGATTGGGTTTACATGTTTTGTGGTTGTATATTGTATTGGAAAGGTTAAACTGTACGCGTTACGAACTTACTAAGCATGACATACTTACTTTGTGTTAATTTTTCTGTGTTTTGTAGTTGTCGTAAGCTTGTTCGGGTTGGTAAGTCATTGGAGATCTATCACACTATCTATCAGCCCTTTTGGTACTTATGGATGTTTAAGTTTGGTTATAATGACATGTATAAGTATTTTGGCTAATGTTGGCCATGTGTTTTGGTTGTTGGAATAGCCATTTGGTTTGGCTTGTGACTTAGAATTTTGATGTTGATATGAGCTTAGTTTATGGCATGTAAATATTACACTTATTATGGTTGATGTTTGGCTTAATATGTTTGGATTGTGATAGATAAATATGCATATTGTATAAGCCTTATAACTTGTTGTGGTTTGGTATCTTGTTAAGAAAGGTATATAGATGTCTATTGATGTTAGTGAATGAATGGCATACTTTGTACCATTTGATAGGCTTTCGTAAGTTAATTCAATGGTTTGAATTGATGCAAGTTTGGCTGAAAGTTAGTTAGTCATTTTGGCCAATTTGAATACATGGTTAAACATGTTTATATATTGTCATTTGAGGTGCCTAAGGGCATATTGGTTGTATGATGTTATACCATATGTATATGACTTGTTCATGCTTGATTTTGGTGCCTTATTAAGGCATGTGCATATGTGCATTTTGGTTATAGGTATATGCTACTTTGGTTTGAAAAATGGCTTGTAGAATAGCCTATTTTTGTCCACACTAGTAGAGACACGGGTGTGTGTCTTAGCCGTGTGTGATACAGGGCCAGGTGACACGGCCATGTGTCCCCTGTAGCTTTTGAAGGTGTCAAGTTAGGATGTTACACGACCTAGCACACGGCCAGACACGGGCGTGTGGGGTTATACCGAAGGGTACACGGCCTGGCACACGAGTGTGTGGCTTGGCCATGTGACCCACATCGGTGAGTTGCACGGGCTGGGACACGGTCATGTTTCCCTACTTCAAATGTCCACACGGCCATGTGACCCCTGCAGTGTTGAAATTTTCATGATTTTTTGAAAAAAATTCTCTGAGTTTCCGATTTAGTTCCAACTTGTTTCTAACATGTAATAAGGGCCTCGAGGGCTCGTTTAAGAGATAATATGTATGTTTTTAATTGGTTTTAATGTTTTTATCGATATGATTTGGAAAGTTTGAAATTTATGTTTGTTTAATTTGAAAACTCTAGCAATGCTCCATAACCCTATTTCGATGATGGATTCAGGTTTTGGGTGTTACAAAAGGTGTTGTATGGGTTATTCTGGATTGTTTGACTAAATCCACACTTTTTTTCCAGTACGTACGGATTATTCACTTGGAAATTGTACTTTTTTAGATTGTTAGACTGGATGGTGTGCCGGTGTCTATTATCTCTATAGGGACCCACGATTTACTTCTCGATTCTAGAGTAAATTACACGAAGCTCTGGGCACATAATTGCATTTTAGTACAATGTTCCATCCACAGACTTATGGCCAATCTGAGCGAGTGATTCACGTACTCGAGGATAAGCTCTAATGTTCTATTTTAGAGTTCGAGGGTAGCTGGGAGAAATTTCTTCCATTGGTTGAATTTACCTACAATAACAATTATCAGGCGAGCATTAAAATGGCATTGTATGAAGCTTTATATGGTCGGAAGTGTCGAACTCCATCATACTAGACTGAGTTGAGAGAGAAAAATTTATTCAGTGTTGGCTTGATTCGAGAAACCAGAGAAAAGGTCAAAGTAATACGTGACAATTTGAAAGCTACTTCTAATCGTTAGAAATTTTATGTGGATTTAAAAAGAAAAGACATAGAATTTCAAGCCAACGACAAAGTATTTTGAAACTATCACCTTGGAGAAAATTTCTCCATTGTGGCTAAAAAGGGAAGCTTAGTCCGCGATTCATCGGGCCATATGAGATCATTGAGAAAATTGGACTAGTAGCTTATTTTTTGACTTAACTATCAGAGTTAGAGCAAATACATAATGTGTTCATGTGTCGATGTTACGGTGGTATCAATCAGACCCTTCACATGTGATTTCACCTGTAGATATTGAGATTCAGCTGGATACATCATACAGTGAAGAACCGATTAGAATATTAGCTTGGGAAATTATAGAGTTAAGAAATAAAAGTATATCTTTAGTTCAAGTTCTTTCGCAACGTCCTGGAATTGAAAAAGCTACTTGGGAATCGGAACAAGCTATGAAAGTGCAATAGCCGAACCTATTTTCTAGTAAGATTTTCGGGGACAAATATTCCTTTAGAAGGAAAGTTGTAAAAGCCCATTTTCAATGATGTTAGAAATAGTGGTTTCGAGAACACAATTTTGACGAGTAATTTATTATTTTAATGTTTATTTAATGCCTACGAGATTATATTAAGGTCATATTAAAATTTTGCTTAGAAATTTTGATGTTTAAATGGTTAATTAGGTAAAAAGGACTAAATCATAAAAGGTGATAAAGTTGAGTTCTTTTTGTTAAAAGGATCAAATGGCTATGGAAATGAAAGCTAACAGACTTATATGGTAGTTATACCATTCTTAATGTTAGTGGACATTTATGGGTAAGGTTTAGTTAATTTTTAAGTTAATAACCAAGGTTAAAATGGTAATTTAGTTAGTACATTAAAACAAAACAAAATTAAAACATGTTTCATCTTTTTGTTTTGGTCTTCAACCAATTGAAAAGAGGAGGAGAACTCCATTGTTGATAGCTAGGGTTCAGCCAAGTCTTTTCTTTTCATGGTATCTAAATTTGAAATCATTTTTAATGATTTTTATGTTTTTGAGTTCGTTTTAGCTTAACTTAGCTAGCCTGGGGGTCAATTTGTAAAATTGTTAAAGGTTGAAGGACTTGTCATGGATCTTTTTGAATGATTTGTGATGTTAGTTGATGGATTATGAATCGCTATTGTAAAATGAACATGTTTTGTTAAATGACTTTTGGTGAAATTACATTTAGGGATTAAATTATTAAAAGTATAAATTCATGGGGTTTTTTGTGAGATGCTGGTAATAATGGGTTGTTTCAAGGTCCTTAATAACATTGGTTAAGTTGGATTTAAGCTAAAATGAGCTATATTCAAGTTATGAGCTTAAGGACTAAATTGTAAAAAGTCAAAATTTTAGGGGAAAATTCATGATTTTGCATAAATATGAAGTATGAATTAAATTGAATTCTAGAAGTACTTAATTGAATGAAATTATTTATTTAGCTCAAGATAAACCACAATCGGACCTAAATCGAGGAAAAGCTAAAGCTTCAGACTAGTTCGACTATACTACTACGCTCTAGTTATTGAGGTAAGTTCGTATGAAATACAGTTGTTTTAATGTTAGTCAAATTAACTATTACTATTTTGTTTTAATATAATTGAATTTGAATATAAATGTATTAATACTATGATGAATTGACGGATATCGAGCCCCGGTTGAACCTTAAGAATTCATAGGATACAAATGACATGTCATTAGAGATTTCATGTTTCGGGTGCTAGTCTTGAATGTCCTACCGATGGCTAAGGTCCTTCATTTTTTGTAGATTCTCCACAATTCATGTAGCTTACATTCCAACCCACAGATCGTGTGACTAGGCCCATTTCATAGCTCGTGTGAGCATTGATGTAAAGGAAATGTTATGGTTATATGTAAAGGCACACTATGTGTGAGCTTTCCCGAGTATCCAATGTAATTCTAGATAGTTCAACGGGTAAGAAAAGAAAATGAAATGGTAAGTATGCAAATGGATTGGATCATGACCTTATGAAAAAGACTTATGAGTTAAATGATGCATTTACCTATGGAAACTTACTTATCTTATGGTTGATTTCATTTGTATCATGGACAAGTATACTAACTTGTGAGTTTGTTGATGTTTTATAGGCTTTTACTAATCTTATGGCATTGGTAATGATTTATTCTTAACCTATTAATTGTATAAATGAAATGGTAAGTTATGTTTAAGTTTTTACGAGCTTACTAAGCATCCGCTACTTATGTAGTTACTTTCCTTTGTTTTTTTTTAGATTGTTAGTAGCTTGACCAGTTGGATGATCAATGGAGACCTATCACACTATCCCACAATCAATTTGGTAGTTTTTGAGTATTTTGGCCAAGGTTAATAATGGCATGTATAGGACGTTTGTGATGGTATTTTGTATGAATATATCAATGGTGATTTGGCATGTATATGCTTTGAATTTTATGTTTGGTTTAGTGAAACTTAACATCTTATTAAGTTATGTCAGTTTGGTCACTTTCAAATGCTTGTAAGTAAGGTTTTTAGTTGGTATATTTGTGGTGACATGTAAATGAACATATGTGATGTTATTTTGGTAGATAAGGATCTAGATTGGTATGTTTGGAAAATGATAATATTTGCATGTTTTGGTAATTAATGTTTTGATACAATTGTGATGCCTTCGAATGGCATATTGGTTACGTGACTTAAGATGTTTGAAGTGGTATATTTATGTGTGTTTAGATGGTGTTTGAATCCCTTGAACGTTTACCAAAGTGGTTTGAATGTTTAGGTATAAATTTCACTTGAAATGACTTGATTTTAGGTAATTTTTTGGGTTCACACAGCCTGGGATACGAGCTGGCACACAGTCTAGTGACACGGCCATATGTCATCTGAGAGTTTCTTAGTGTTTCAAGTCAGTGAGTTACATGGCCTAGCACACGGTCTAGCACACAAGAATGTATGGCAACTCGGAGAGTTACACGGCCTAGCACACGGCCTGACACACGGGTGTGTGGGGCAATTCAGTGAGTTACACGGGTGAGGAAATGGACTGGGACACAACCGTGTGTACTTTGTTTGAATGTCACATAGCCTGGGTGATGTTACACTGCCGTGTGACACCTGTTTTCCAAATTTTGCAACTTTTTCTTAAACTTTCAATTTTGTTTCAAATTAGTCACAAATTACTTCTAGGACTTTTTTTAGGGCCTCGAAGGCTCGATTTAGGGACAAAATGCACGTGACTTGTACACTTTGATGTAAATAAAAGCCTGAGTTCGAATAGATGGTGCATCGGGTGTATGACTTTTGCAATATGTAGCATCATTCACAATAGTGGAATTCATAGTCCGAGACATGGGTAAATGATATCCTCTCATTGGCATTACATGGTTGATGAAAAGTAAACATGGTTGTCTTTGTGGTTAATGACTTATTTACTATTCGATAGTAATTGAATTTTCATGAAGGAAAATGTAGTGGTTACTATGAGATAAAATAGAATCATACTGGGAGAAGTTTTATCCCAAAGAGATCAGGATATCCTATGAGGGTAACACACTTATGACAAGGTAATTGGATAAACAATAAGTAGTTGCTTCCGTAATAGTATGTCATTAGGAAGAGCTCAGTCGTGATACTCTAGTGGAATGACTTCGTGACTAAATAAGTGTATAATTGATAGGCGAAAAGTCAGAACTTAATTATAAATCATTTGAGCCCTAATTACATATGTCCAATCGGTCCCTCCACTAGCTCGTTGAAACTAGAAATGAATTGCGAGTTTGAATAGAAATGAAAAGGAAAAGAGAAATGGAAAAAAAATTCAGGAATGGTTATGGTTTTTTTTTTTTGAAATAGAAAAATGGAATCATTTGAAAATGAATGTAGGTTTCCAAAAAATGGAACTGGAAATGGAAATGTTCCATTTTCAATCCTATATGAATTACTTAAAAATGATCAGAGGAATGGGTTTATGTTTTTGAGTTGTTTTGATGCCTGAAAATGAAAATAAAGCATTTGGTCACAATGGACATGTTGAATTATAAAATATTGAACATATTTTCTCAAAATTTTACCAGGGATAAAATCGTAAAATTTTTACCGAGGGTAAAATTATCAAAAATCTACTAGGGGTAAAATAAAGATGAGAAAATTGTTTAATTTTGAATATTAAAGTATATTTTGAAAAAAAGAAAAATCAAATTGGGTTGGATCACATTCTAGACTACTCAGTTAAAATGCCAAAGAAGTACTCGTATTAAACCTATGCGAGAGAGGCCCAAAATCCCCCATATAACACGACAGTGGTGGCAAACCTAGTATGAATACTAGGGTGTGCTATCTACCCCGCTCCTCCTCTAACTAGGAAGTTGTTTTTCTATTTGAAATAACCACTACAACTCAATAAGGGTTCTACTTTCTCTTTCTATAAATATATGACACCAGTAGAGCTATTAACATAACTTTAACAGATTGTTACTTTACCGAAAATTGGGAAAATTTATTCTTAACTATCAAATTTATTTTTCCAGAATAACAATTCTACCTGTTTCTATTAAGAAGAGATAATTTTTGTTTTCACCCCAAATAAAAGAGAGAACTTTTTCTAATTCTGTGTTTCGATTCAATTGGTTTGAGCCTACACTTGAAGCAGTTCGTGGTACAAGAATAGTGTAGAAGATCGTTCAATTGAAATTTAGGAACAACGAACGTCTACTAAGCCGAACACATGAGTATGATTTCAATTAGGGTTTATTGCTATAAATATCACAAATTGGGTCGGTCTTTCAACATTTTAATTTTTTCCTATGCAAGAAAACCGTGTTCAAACTGAATTTTTTCCAACAATAATGCTGCCAAGTATAAATATGTGTCTGTCACAATTGAGGTTTTTGAGAAATTATGTGTCCTCTTCAATATGAAATTGATGCATTCCAGTAGGTTTGTTGTCACATCCCATATTATAGACCCCCATCGTACGATTGATTCCACTGGTCGAATGTAAACACTGCCAAGCAGTTAAACCATGATAGTTTAAATAGAGGCGAATACATACCCGTGTTAACAACTTGTGCCCGCTGACTATCAAACTTGTGTTGTCCATAGTAGTTAGCAACTACATGTCTTATACAATACCTATGGTGAGTGCAGCCCCAACGGCTTCCCTGTTGTTGAATCAAGACCATTATTTGGGACCCCGTTTGGAGATGATGCATATCTAGGTTGTAGGACAAGATGTCATCTCAAGTTAGAAAAGAGGAAATCCCAATCATCTACCTTTTCTCCAAACATTATTGCAAAGGCTATTGGTAGGATTTTTCGATTACCATCTTGTGCCACAACTAATAACAAGCAATGTAATGCCCCAAATCCCAAAAACCCTATTACAATTATTTTTGGTGTGTTTGTGGCATGGATGTGTCTCTGCCTTAGTGGTTTAGTGCTCTAGGAGTGTTTGAGAAGTCATGGGTTCAAGCCTTGGCTTCAGAAAGTTTTTGCTCCTTATTGAGTAAACTCTTGTCTTCTGCTAGTAGACCTTTAAATTAAAATGAGTAAAACATGACAATGTAACGCTTGCTAGCTTAGTGGTAAGTGGCGTGCAGAGTGTGCCTGGGGGTCTTGAGTTCGAGCTCTGCTATGCGCAAAGGAGTTATATTTTGCTGCTCTCGCAAGGTAGGAAGTTGGGGTTGACCAAAACTCTAATGATGGAGGGGTTGAGTGGGGAGTGAATAGCCGAAATTGAGGAGAGAATGGTGGGATGGGATTGAGGAGTTATCGGTTGAGAGATATGAGGAGGTTTTGGTGGAGGAAAATAAGGGATTTGGGAACAGAGGGGTTGTTGTGCCTAAATGGGATGCTCCTCAACCTTGAGGGTTGAATTGGTGTATCTAGTCATTCAGCCATACTCCTAGTGCCAAAAGTGTGAGTGAGTTGTTTCCATTTTGTTTCGATAATCATTTTTTTCCTTCCCTCTCAAGTTTTTGTCTTGGTATTCTCCCCATTAGCACACTTCTTTTGTGACTACCTCGATACTGCTTCTTTCCTATTCTCTTCTCTCTCGTAATCAAAGCTTCCATGGTCGAATATCCCTGCCTTAGTGGTAAGCCGACTCCTTTCCTCCTCTCCATTAGTTCAACGTTTTTCCCCTTGGTCGAGCACACCTTCTTACTTCGCCTTCCCTCTTCCCTTCTCTCTATACCTTTTCTTCTCATTTTGGTATCTCGGCCGAATGCCCATCTCACTTTGTTATTTTACTTTCGTTTGGTAGGTGTGTTGTGGTCTGTTGGGATGGATGCGATTCTCTTCTCCCATTCTAATGTTTTGTGTTGGCCGAACATTGCTAAGTAAGCCTCAACTGCATTTCCTCCCCTTTCGATTCGTTACCTTGTTGAACTCTCTTCTTGGGTTATATCTTCTTACCGACTACTTCTCTGTTTTCCTTTAAGATAAATCCCTATGCTTGGTTCTGTGTGCGTTACATCTTTAGTTTGCAATATGCTCAGACGTGTTGGTAAGTGTGGTGCGATTATGGTGGTATTATTATTACTTCAAGTGCGAGTATAATATAGAAGAGTGACGTCTTTTGGTGTAGGTGGTGGTCAAAGTTGGTCGGCACATCCCCTAGGAATCTAGAGTACGACTATTGGGGACTTTTGGTAAGAAGATCGTAATTATTTTGGAACTCTATTAGTTTCCTTTTGGATCATGGTTTAAATAACTGAGTGGTCAATCTATTAATTGTTCTTCAGGTACAAGAGTGTTTGGAGCACGGATTAACTCCAAATCACAACAGGTGTGTAATCACACTACTTCAATCATAAAACGAAAAAAGTCGGAAAACTATTACCATCGATGCCACACAGGCGTGCGCTCAGTCGTGTGGTCACCTAACTGCATAAGCGTGAGCATGTGACTGTAGAGACCACCACGAGTGATTTCGTCGGCTTAGGTCGTTTTGGGCCAAAATGGGCCGTGAGGGCCCCACGGGCTCGTGGGCCCCACACGAGTAAACCACATAGATGTGTGGAGATTATTAGGCTAGGCTGTGTAGTTGAAAGGCCAAGGTCATTTACGTGCTTTATGGGCCACACGGGCGGGCAGGCCCACATGGGCTGTGTAATAGGCTTTGGGCTCATTTCTACTATTTTATTGTTAAGGTCGCACGGGTCACCCAAGATGACTGTGGACCTACTGTTGGGTCGGTAAGTACACTTAGACCTCATACCGATGAAATGATCGTTATACCCCTAAGAGGTAAAATGACTAATATACCCCTATGATATGTTTGACTGTATTCGAGCATAACATTTTGCGTACATGGATTATATTATGACATGACATGTGCATGGGCGTGGGTTTGATATATTTGGAGGAAGTGTACTGTACTGGCGGCTCTGCTGCAATTACTAAATAGTGCCGCAATCGGTGCTATATTTGGAGTGTAGGGATTGGTGGGTCGATTTTATCCCCACATTGAGTGTAGGGCTGGACGGAGTGGAGAATAGAGGATGGATGGGTAGGATTTTTGTTGCATTTCTGTTATTGTTACTGTAATGGGCTAAGGCCCACACTGAAACTGGACTGTTACTAAAACAGGCTTAGGCCCAAACTATTTTGCCTACGGATTGGTTGATTATTGAAAAGGGGATTACACACTGAATTTTCATAAACTCACCCTTCTGCTTTCCTGTGTAGGTAATCTTTAGATGGGCTGGTGCTGCGAGGGACTCGATGGTGGCCACACGACTGATTTTGATTGCTGTCTGGGTTTTATCCTTTAAGTTACTAATTTGGGTTTTGGTTATGTAATAAGGCCTCTTAAAGATTTATTTTTAATTTGGGGATTTTCAATTGCTTTACTTTATAACTTCTAGTAGTAGGAAAAGACGGATTTTCAAAAAGATAACTATTTTTCGAAAACACCACGTTTTACGCGACACATTTTATAAGCTTCCGCAAGAGACAACGTTTAAAATCAAAGCCGTTTTAAACATGGTAGATGACATGTTCTAAAACCATCATTAAAAACAAGATACAAGGATAAATATGTAAAAAGGGTTTTTCTTTCAAATCACACTATACGAAAAACACTTCAATCTGACATCGCCAAATTCGGCCATAGCGTCTAGGCCGGGCTCGGGGTGTTACAAGTAATGCTCATATCTCTCGTATAGGAAGGTATCATCGATTTGTACCAATAGCTTTCAGTACCGAAAAGCTTGTCAAAATTGGTCGAATATCTAGAAGAAACGTTGGAAAACTCGGTTCCCTTGGACCAAATGATCTCGGTAGTACGCAGGCTCCATTTGTAGTTCAATTATAGAACCTGGTATCTATTGACTTAGAACCTGACACCATTGCCGTAAATCATTGTACAATGTGTCCCAACCGTTATGCATCTTCTCTATGGCCTTCTGTTTTGCAATCCACGCCTTGTGGTACGATGTGTAATTGTACTAGTATGAGAATCGTAGGGCTCGATTTCACCATAGGTAATATTATGTTGAGATTGTTTTTGAATCAAACTTCATATGATCCTGTCTAATACCTGTAGCAACACAAATATTTCAAAATTAGAAATTCAATACCATAAATATTAGACAGTCTTGATGCAATACCCGTGACAACACACATAGGCAGAGCGATATATTTCTTAGTGGTCTAGAACCTTGTCTTTTTCTTCACAGAAGCCATGATTCTCCATGGAAATCTACAGTCTCGCATTACACATTTTGTCCTGAATTTCTCTAGTCAAGATTTAACAACGTAGAAGTTTACCCCATTCTTTATGTTGTATCGCTTCCTTGCTACGACAAAATCATCTTTATAGGAAAATTCCTTCCCCGCTTCTAAATCACCATCGAACAAAGAACTTGCATGGCTCGGTCTTCTATGTGGGAGTTTTGAAAACTCCAACCTACACTCTACTGAGAGATCAACATTATACATGTGGGTCAGAGGTGAGTATGCCCTGAATCATAAATCTTCTTCGACAACTTTGTCTAGACCTTCACTGTTTGAACCTCCACCTTTTGGTTTAGTTGGAGTTAGCTCTAGTTCAAAAAATAGTGTGATTTTTGAACCATCTGACTTGGGCTCCTAGATTGGATTGTCATCAGATTCAGTGCCCTCTCCAATCACAACCCCTAACATGTCCAAGGTTGGATGTCCCTTCACCAGTAGAGGTTGTAGGGAGTACACCATCCCTTCTTGTATAGTTATCAGTACAACCAAAATCACCTACAGATTATCTACTAGTGGAACTTGATGCCATACCCCTGTAAGTGTTCTCAATGTAAAACATCGGACTGTCAAAGTTGAAATCAAAACCACTAACATAGTTTCGTGTCGGGGTGTCCAAATATCGATTATCGCCATACCTTGATTGTTGGACATTTTATTTTTCACGGTTGAAATTTAGGGATGAAGCTGATGAGTTTCTACCAATTGATAATTCCGGGATATCATAATGGGAGCTTTCTAACGAAGCCGTGAACCCACCACACAACTATGTCGATGGACTCTTATCTTCCTCTTCTGTTTCGGCCTCTTGAACTGGAACATATGTTGAGCTCTTATAGCCTTTATTTTTGTTGACAAACTCTGCATATAACTTGAGTATCGGTGATCAGCTAGCAAAATGCATTTGGACCATCAATTCAATCGACATTGGGCCTTTAACATAAAAAACCTCATATTTGGCGGGGTTCTTCGACGCTGAATATCTATATTTCAAGGACGATACTCTCACCTGGGTGGATTCGATGGCTTTTTGCCTAATTCTTCCACAGAGTTCCAGCAATTGTATGTTTGAGTTGAAAGCCAACGATGTTGTGTATGTTGATGAAAAAAAGACCCCAACATTGGTGTCACGAATTTCGCCATTGTAATAAACAATAGCATTAACCTGTCCACTCATTTCGAACCAAATAACTTGTTTCACATGTTTAAAAGAAAACATTACGCAAAAAAATAGAGTAGTAATTATCCATTAACAGAAAAAATTTTGCCTTATGGAACGTCTTGCGAAATTCAGCTTCTTGCTTTTCAGTATGCTCAAAATTTTCTTATGTCATCTCTAGCTGAACTACCAATTTATTTATATAACTTTTGCCTTAGAAGCATGGCCTACAAAAAAAATCACAAGAATCTCGAGATATGTGAAAGATTCTCGTATAAGGAAAACTTTTCAGGGCGGGTTGACAATGAGAGAGTGAAAATGCTCCCAGCTAGGTGCATTTTGAATAAAGTGGACTGAAAGCACGACCAGCTTGATGCATTTTCAGTGACATGTCATTTGCAAAAGTGTGCAGTTGGACGCACTTTCAGTCCACTTTACTTAAAACGTGCTTTGCTGGGAGCGTTTTCACCCTCTTATTGTCATCCTACCCTAAAAAGTTTTCCTCACTTGGGAATCCTTCACATAATATTTTTGCAGGCCATGCTTTTCAAGAAAAAGGTTTGCATATTGTGAAAAGATTTTCTCATGCGAAAATCTTTTAGATATCCCGAGATTCCCAGATAATATTTTTAGGGCACACTAGTAGGTTTTGCATATTTACTCGTTCCTATTGCCAACCTCCCTTTCACAATGTTTACCTCAAACACAAACACAATTAAGAATTCAATCGATTAATTAATTAATTGTACAATTCAATCGAATATGATTTTAATTAAAGAATGTGTACATAAAAGTAAAGTTATAATATTGATACACAAATTGATTTAATTGATCCTATTTTTATTTTTATTTTTATTATAATGTTTAATTTAAATAGTTAATATTTTTTATTACTATAATAAAAAATTTATGTGAATTTTTAAACAAAATACTATTCTAATAAAAGAAAATAATTTTGCATGATGTGTTGGAATGAAATTTTTTTTAAATCCCCTTGCCGATTTCACCTCTTGAAAAAGAGTTATTAAACCACCATTTGGAGCAGCATTCAAGAGTTCATGGAAGCCTCGGTTCAATAAGAACAAGTAGAGAAGGAGGAGCGAAGCAAACTAGTCAAGCCTCGGAGAAACACTGGATTTGATTCTTGTTCATTATCTTTTTAATTTTATTGTTGTTGTTATGAACATGTCTATCAATACTTGTGATGTTGATATGTTTAATTTAATTAATATGGCTTAAATTTAATTCGTTTTAGGTTGATTGCATTTCGTCTACTTAATACATTAAAATTGTGTTTATGTTGTTATAGGCCTCGGTAAGATGTTTGATTAAGTAAAAACATGACTAAGTTATTCTTGAAATACAATTGTAAGGTACCTAATGAATTAATTATTTAAACGGATTGAAATTGTAATTAATTGACACGATACTTAATCAGTGCATGTTTAATCATCTAAGGTAGCTGAGGGTTAAATTAGCAACGGTATCTAATGATTTTAGCCTTTTATAACTTGAAATATTATTATGATTAAATTGTTTCAAGGTAGAAATACATTGTTACCTCACGTAATCATTTATGTCCTTATTAGATTGAATTAATTGTTTGAATTGGCATAGAGATATGCTCAAGAGATTATTTTGATTTTATAAGTATGTATGTGCATTAACACATTTGCTTATTAAAATTTGTTTAATCGGTTGAATTGATGTAGAGATATAGTCAAGAGATAAATGAATTTTGGTAGGTAAGTATGTTCATAAGTTAGCAAATTATCGAGTTGCCATGAATTTATTCGTAACAACATGAACATGAGTTTAATAATTCTAAGTTAAGAATTGTAATTAATCTAACACAATTATGTCATCTTGATTAAAATCAACTTTTGAAATCGTGCATTGGAACTTTTATTTTAGTTTTATTTATTTTACTTTGTTAAAATCCAATTTTTTAATCACTTCTTCAAATCAAAATATTTTTCTTCACCAAAGTGTTTTTTAAATTGCATTCATAAATAATTCTTTTCATAGTCCCTGTTGGTACGATAACTCGACATTTACTTGTCACTTTATTACTTGTTGTGATTGTGTACATTTGTAAATTTCCCTCATTCCAATTATTCCTAGTAAATAAATTTCTACTACTTTCTGTTAGAATAACAAATATATGAAACTTATGTGTTAATAGCTCGACAATTTGAAAATGATAAAATGCATGACAATTTGAGAAAGATGTATTAGTAGCCTAGAATGAAAGGTGGTATTTCTGAATCTGTTTTTAAATGTTGGATGTATCAGCAAGATAAAGAAAGATGCTATTTGAGTAATTGTCAATTTTTTTTTACGAAGCCTGCACATTTTATCCTGGTATGAACGGATTTCTCACTTGAATTATCTATTTTTGAGACTGTCAGATTATATGATGTGCTAGTTTCTGTTATTTCTGATAGAGATCTACAGTTTATATTGCAATTCTGAAACAAGTTACAAGAAGCTCTGGGTATACGATTACATTTTAGTACTATATTTCGTTTGCAGACGGATGATCAATCTGAACATATTATTCAGACTTTTGAATATATGTTTTGGTGCTGTATTATAGAATTCGAAGGCAAATGAAAAAGAAATATTTGTCGTTAGTTGAATTTGTATATAATAACAGTTAACAGTCAAGTATAAAATTGTACAATATGAGGTTTTATATAGTCACGAGAACTCTGTTGTTTTTGACTGAGCTCACTGAGAAAAGATATATGTAGTTAGTTTGATTCATTGAAACTAAAGAAAGGTGAAAGTGATCTGAGACAGTATAAAAAAATAGTATTTGATCGCCAGAAATCTAATGTGAATATAAAGTGAAAAGAAATAGAGTTTCAGATTGGTGATAAAATATTTTTGAGAGTTTTGCCATAGAAGAAAGTTCTACATTTTGGTCGTAAAGGTAAATTATGTGTATGGTTTATCGGATCATATAAGATTATTGAAAAGAATTGGACCTGTTGCGTATTGATTAGTATTATTATCAGAGTTCTACAGAATTCACAATGTTTTTATGAGTATATGTGTTATGACGGTATCGACCGAACCCATCATCTGTTATTACTTTGATAAATGTTAAATTTAGCCTGACATGATTTACAACGAGATATTGATTGAAATTCTGGCACTTGAAGAGAAAAACTAAGAAATAAAAAGGTAGATTTAGTAAAAGTTTTCTGACAATGACATGATATAGAGGGAGCTATATAGGAAGTAGAGGAAACTATGAGAAGGTAATGTCTGAATCTCTTTACTGGTAAATTTTTTTAGGATGAAAATTCCTTAAAGGGGAGAATTGTAACAGCGTAATTTCAGTGAAATCGGAACAGTGGTTTCAGGACCACAAATTCGAGCCGAAAATAAAATTTATTTTTATTTTATTTTATGGTTCATAATATGATAGAAATGTCATGTGAAAATTTTGATAAGAAAATTTTATTGATTATGTGTTTAATTATGGGAAGGACTAAATCGCATAAAATGCAAAAGTTGAATTCTAGTAGCTAGAGGGATTAAAGGTAACGTCCTGAATTTTGGGTTTAGAAGAATTGGGCCTTGGGTGGAGCGCCTAAAATTATTGAGAGCAAGAAAACGGCACAAATGCATGTTAGCACTACTAGGTTAGTGACTTTGGAGTGTTTGGGGGTCTTTATGAAGTTTCGAGTTCAAGCCTTGACACATGGAAAATTTTTGTTTTTAGCACTAGGGGAACCCTGACTCTAGGTTGTATGCTTCTTAAATTTCTATGGGTAAAGCTTGACAAAAAGGAACCTGTGGTATAGGTGGTAAGTGACGCCTCATAAGGGTTAGAGGATTGGGGTTCGAGGCTTGGAAGGTGCAATAGAGGTTTTATTTTACATCAGTGCCGTGTAAGTGGTTGAGATTGATTAAAACTCTACAAGATGGAGTTTGAATAAGTCTTAGAGGGATATGAGGAGGGAGTTGAGGAGATAATGTGGATTGTTAGGAGAAAATCAAGGAAAGATTTGAATATTGAAGTGTCCAGTCGAATGAGGACTTTGGTGACACAAGAGTTTCGGCTAAGGGGGGAAATTGGGTCATTTTCGACTTTGGAGTGTTGTTTTAGTGATAGCCGAATCTTGCTAGAAGGGGTCGTCTCATTTTCTTCTTTTTTTTGTTCCTTCACCTTTTGATTTCAAGATTTTCTACTCTCGGTTGCACTCTGCATTTTTAGCCGAATTTGCGTTACTAATTAGACCTTTTTTTGTGCCGAACCTACTTGTTTTACTATTGGCTGATTTCTCCCTCACTTCTTCTCTTCTTGATTCTTTCTTCTCCTGTTTGATCTTTCACTTCTAAACCAAGCACTTCTTTCTTTGTAACAGCCCGATTTAGACCCTAATTAGAACGGTCATTTCAGGACCATGAATTCGAGTCAAAAAAATGTTTTAAAATTATTTTCAGTGTTTATTCTGTGTGAATTTATGTCTGTAAAAATTTCGTGATTTAATTTTATCGTTTAGGTGTCCAATTAAATGAAAGAACTTAATCGCATAAAATAAAAATTAAGCGGTAACTTGTGTAAGAGCCGAATTACTAATGGTTTTCTAATTTGGAGTCTTTATGATGAAATTAGCCAATTATATATGATGTTGGACGGTAATGGACTTAGGTTGTATGATATTATTATTTCATTAAGGGTAGTTAGGTAAATTAGTAATAATTTAATATATGTTAACATATCATAAAAAATAAGCTATCATCACATTATTTTCTTCATTCTTACACTGATTATAAACAAAAGAAACAAAGAAAGAACAAGGGCTAGGTTCGGCCATCTTCCAAGCTAAAATCAAGGTTCGTTTTTTTGTCGATTTTTGATAATTTCTACGTTTTTGAGATCGTTGCTTCGAGTACTACAAAGCCCATGCATGAATTTTTTATTTTGATGAATATTTTGAGTTGTGCCATTGTTGATAGCTTGTGATTTTTGTTGTTTGATGATGAAAAATGAAAGATATGTTTTAGATTAACATATTTTGTATTGGAGTTTTTGATGATTTTGTGTAATTAGGACTTAATAGCAAAAATAATAATTTAAAGGACTAAAATGTGAAATTGATAAAATATATGGACATGTATAGGCATGGGTACTATTCGGTCTAACATGGGTGTTTTGAAATTGTGTATTTTGTGTTTTGTGCAATAGGGACTAAATTGTAAAAATTGTAAATGTTAGGGGTAAAATGGTAATTTGCCTATTTATGTGTTTTTGGACTACATTGAAAGAAAAGATGTTTGAATGAGCTTAATTTGAATATGTTTAGATCAAGAACCAAAAAAATCAAATTTGGACCAGGGAAAAACGAAAGTTGTCGACTAGCAGCCCTGTCCCGTTTTATGATGTCCGAGGTAAGTTTATAAGCAAATAGATGTGTTTATTGGTAATTTAATGTTATATTTACATGCTGTTATGAAATGATAGAAACTAAATATACTATGACCAAATATGATTAAAATATGGCTACTACACTTTCGAGTTCGATTCGACCGAGTTACGACTTCCGAAAGCCCCGTATGAACCTTAGGAATAGTTAGGATACATATGTCATGACATAGGATTCCAATATATGTGTGTGAGTAAGTCCATGGCATCGATTTGTGATTCTGATGTGTGTTTACAATTAAGACCCTGTCTGGGACAGTCGCATCGAAATGTTGTTACATGTAAGACCACGTCTGGGAAGTTGGCATTTATGATTTAAGTGATTATCTGAGTGTCCTATCCAATTCCGAATGGTTCATCAGGCAAAGGTGATTGTGTAGAGATTGTATAATACGAGCTAAATGGTCAGGTAAGAGTTAACTTGATGCTTGTTTAAGATAAGGTAAGAAAGTACTATTGTTATGTGCTGTAAATCGTGTACAATTGAAATGAAAAATTATGGATATTGATATGTCTATTCGGCTTGTGAATGAATAATTCGTGTAACATTGAAATGTTATTTAATATGCATATATAAGATTTGTATATTCGGCTGCTTAAGTATTATGGATACATGAGATGTTATTAGTTGATTTTTAAGTTGCATAAAAGAATAAATGGATGTGTGGTTATTATGACTATTAGGTTTGGAAGTTGATTTATATTGCATTAAACAAATATATATGTATTCGGCATAGGTGGTTAATAATGTTAATGCAATTAGTTTAGTTAATATTAGTCAATTGTGGTAATGAGATGTTTATTTGCTTATGACTTACTAAGCCCTGATAGCTTAATCTTTGTGTTATGTTTACTCTGTTTTATAGATTTTGAAGTCAAGCTACGAGCTCGGGAATCGTCAGCAAAGTTTATCACACTATCGTCCGTTTTCTGTACATTATAAGTTTGAACCTGGTTTTATGGCATTTATAAGCTAGGTTATGTTTTGTTAAGTTTGAAGTTGTGTTTATATTAAGTCATGCAAAAATGGCTAATATGTTAAGTGATTATATGAAACTTTAGTCATGTTTATATGTGTTATATGCTTGAAAGTGGTTGGTGACTGTGGATATGTATGTTTGATAGGTTCGGCTATGGTACATGCATGGATAAAGGTATATGGGAATTTTGTTGATATGTTTTGTTAAGGTCTTATTATGTGATTTAGTGATAAAGAACATTCAGTTAAATTCAAACATGGTTGGAGATTAATTTGGTATACATATTATATGACTGGTTTAATAATTTATAAATATATATGTATATTCGAATGTATAATATTCTTTATATTCGATTTGTATTAAAAATGTATGAATATAGTTTGTCTAGTGAATTGAACATGACTTGGTAATGAGGTAAATTGATGAAAACGTGGTTGATTGTGTAATGGCTAGTTTGATACTATTTGTTATGGTAAGATGGAAGTATGTTTTATGAATGAATGATTGGTTAATCGAGCTAGTGTAATGTGTATAACATTTTAAGTTAAATAATTATGAAATGGTATATTTAGCTAAAGTGTCTTACGTGTGGTATAAACTTATGTGATTAAATTGATAGTTGAATAGACGTGAAGTGAATTGGTTATGTATATGTAATTTAATATAATGTTTAGATGTAACTCTTAGTTTGTGAATTAAAACATGAAATAAATTTGCTATTTGTGTCCGTAGATGGTTAAGGGTGATATGATGATTTGTATTTGAATTTAGTGAAATATGGTTATGCCTATTATATGTTAGGTTGTATTTTAATCTGTAAATGTGATTTGCCATAACGCGTTATGTGGATATGCTTATATATATATATATATACATCCGAGCGGATGTTTTTAATTTGCATTATTGTACATAATAGGTAAATTCATATTGACTATTACATTAATGCCGCATAAATGATTGATAAGTTTAATTTTGTAATTTGTTTTGTTTGATGTATAATTTATACCTATGCTAAAGCACTATAATGAGCAGTTACTATTTCAATTAATGAAACAAATGATTTGTTATATGTTTTGTATATTTATGTAATTTGTTTTGATATATGTTAAATTAAGTTTTGAATTGTGAAATTTAATAAATGTCTGTATGAACTTTGATATGATCGGTAATACCTCAAAACCTTTATTCGACAATAGATACGGGTTAAGGGTGTTACATTTTATTGGTATCAGAGCTACGATTTAGTCAGTTTTAAGGGTAACGTAGTGCGTGGGAGTCTAACTATACATGCCATAATTATATACTGTGATAGTGTGATGACTTCTGACATTTGAAATGTGTTCTTATATAGTAAATGGATCCTGACAGAGCTGTAGCTGATGATGTCGAGAGTGTAGCGCCTGCCCCACGCAAGGGACAACGTCGGCTGATTCTCGACCGACTTCGAGTAATCAAGAAAGTGAGGCTAAACAAGCCTTCTAACAAATGATGAATGACTAGTTTACCCAATATATCTGGACTAACTCGGATGCACAACAACCTCCACCCCCGACTAATCCATCTTCGATGCCTGTTGTACCTCAAGTAAGTGATCCACTAAGATTATATAAGCCACTTGTTGATAAAATCAAAAAACACGGGGCTGAAGAGTTTAAAGCTACCGATGAGAATGATGCTGAGCAGGCTGAGTTTTGGCTTGGTAATACCATCCGTGTGTTTGATGAGCTATCCTGTACCCTAGATGAGTGCTTGAAATGTGTCATATCTTTACTTTGAGACATAGCATATCAATGGTGGAATACCCTAGTATCAGTTGTTCCGAGAGAGCAGGTAACCTAGGAATTCTTTTAGACTGAGTTCCTTAAGAAATATATCAGCCCGAGATTTATCAACCAGAAGCATAAGGAATTTCTAGAGCTGAAATAGGGTCAGATGATCGTGACAAAGTACGAGCAAAAATTTGTGAGACTCAGTCGGTATGCCCAAGAGTGTGTTTCCACTGAAGCCATAATGTGTAAAAGATTTAAAGATGAGTTGATTGAAGATATCAAATTGTTAGTTGGTATACTTGAGATAAAAGAGTTTGTGGTACTTGTTGAGCGAGCCTGCAAAGCTGAAGAGCTCGGGAAAGAGAAAAGAAAGCTTGACTTTGAAGCTAGAGATGCACGCAAAAGAACATCAGGTAAGTCGTTCCAATCGGCATCAAAAAAGTTCTGAGATGATTTCAGCCGTTCTAAAGCCACTTCAGGTTACTCCAAACGGGATCAAAATAGACCACCAATGAGCTCGATAGCTACCTCAATAGCGAGTGTGGGTAATTTCAGATCAAATCAACCCAGCAGTTACAATTGCATGATCGGGCTTGCTTTAAATGTGGATCGACAAATCATTATATTCAAGATTGCCCAATGTTAGCTAAGGAAAATCCAATACAGAATACGAGATCGGGTAATACTGCAGCTTAAGGTAGACCACCCAAAATTGCTGGTAATACGAGTGGCAGTCAGAGAGGGACTAAAGATACGGCAATCAGATCTGAGGCTCGTGCACTTGCCAGAGCCTATGCTATACGTACACGAGAGGAGGCTTCATCCCTAGATGTTATTACTGGTACATTTACTCTTTATGATACTAATGTAATTACATTGATTGATCCTAGTTCTACTCATTCTTATGTATGTGAGACATTAGTATTCAGCAAGACTCTACCTGTTGAGTCTACTAAGTTTGTGATTAGAGTGTCAAACCCCTTGGGCTGGTGTGTTATGGTTGATAAAGTGTGTAAGAATTGTCCCTTGATGGTTCGAGATCTGATCTTTCCGGCTGATTTGATGTTGCTACCATTTGATGAGTTCGACATGATTCTGGGTATGGATTGGTTGACATTACATGATGCTGTTGTGAACTGCAAAAGAAAGACCATTGATCTACGGAGTCAGAATGATGAGATTGTTCGGATTGAATCTAGTGATTTGTATGGTTTACCAGTAGTGATTTCTTCGATGCTAGCTAAAAAATATGTGAGAAAAGGGTGTGAAGCTTATTTTGCATATGTGCTCGATAGTAAAGCGGTTGAAAGAAACATTGAATTAGTACATGTTGTATGTAAGTATCTGGATGTGTTTTCAGAAGAATTACCGGGTTTGCCACCTATTCGGGAAGTCGAGTTTGGTATTGAATTAATGCCTGGGACAACTCCGATATGCATAGCTCCGTACAGAATGGCACCTACAGAATTAAAAGAATTTAAAGCTCAGTTGCAAGAATTGACAGATAAAGGTTTCGCATGACTAAGTTTCTCTCCGTGGGGTGCACCAGTACTATTTGTGAAAAAGAAAGACGGAACTATGAGAATGTGCATCGATTACAAAAAGTTTAATAAGGTGACTATAAAGAATAAGTATCCGTTGCCACGAATTGATGATTTGTTTGATCAACTGAAAGGGGCTACAGTATTTTCAAAGATAGATTTGAGATCAGGCTACTATTAGTTACGAGTTAAAGATTCAGATGTTCCAAAGACTACTTTCAGAACGAGGCATGGACACTATGAGTTTTTGGTTATGCCTTTTGGACTCACTAATGCACCTATTGTTTTCATGGATTTGATGAATCGGATCTTTAGACCGTATCTGGACCAGTTTGTGGTTGTGTTTATAGATGACATTTTGATTTACTCTCGTGATGAAGCTGAACATGCTGAACATTTGAGACTTGTATTACAGACTTTGCGAGATAAGCAGCTGTATGTGAAATTCAGTAAATGTGAGTTCTGGTTAAGTGAAGTTAGTTTTCTGGGCCATGTGGTATCAACATCGGGTATTTGGGTTCATCCAAGTAAAATTTCAGCTATTCTTGATTAGAAACCTCCGAAGAATGTTTGTGAAGTCCAAAGCTTCCTGGGACTTGCTGGTTATTATAGACGGTTCGTGAAAGGTTTCTCTATGATTGCAACCCCGATGACAAAGCTATTGTAGAGAGATGTGAAGTTCGAGTGGTCAGAGAAGTGTCAGAAAAGCTTTGATCAGTTGAAAGCCCTTTTGACCGAAGCTCCAGTGTTAGTTCAGCCGAAATCGGGTAAAGAATTTGATATTTGTAGTGATGCATCATTAAATGGTTTGGGTTGTGTTCTGATGTAGGAAGGTAGAGTTATAGCTTATGCCTCGATACATCTGAATTTGAGACAACATCAATGGTTCGAATTGTTAAAAGACTTTGAGCTTGTAATTGATTATCACCCAGAGAAGGCTAACGTTCTTGCTAATGCTTTAAGCCAAAAATCACTGTTTGCTTTACGTGCAATGAATGTGCATATGACCATGTCTGATGATGGTTCGATAGTAGCTAAATTAAAAGCTAGAACATTATTTGTTCAACAACTTTGTGATCCCAAAAAGTCGATAATGAGTTGATCGCAAAACGAGCTTAGTGTCAGACAGATGCAAAATCAGAATTCAGAGTTAATGCTGAAGACTGTTTGAGATTCAGAGATCGAATATGTGTTCCAAAGAATTTGGAGTTGATTTAGATAATTTTGAATGAACCTCACAGCAGTCAATTATCCGTTCATCCAGGTAGTACAAAGATGTATAATGATCTGAAACAGCTTTACTGGTGGCATGGAATGAAATGTGACATTTCTGACTTTGTTGCAGGATGTTTAGTTTGTCAACAAGTAAAAGCTAAACATCAGGTGCCTTCAGGATTGCTTCAGCCTATCATGGTACCTAAGTGGAAGTGGGATAGAGTCACGATGGATTTTGTATCTGGTTTACCATTAACATCGAGCCAAAAAGATGCAATTTGGGTTGTTGTTGATAGATTGACTAAATCACTCATTTTGTTTCGATATGTACAGACTACTCACTCGATAAGTTGGCTGAATTGTATGTTTCTCAGATTGTAAGATTACATGGTGTGCTTATATCTATTATTTCGGATAGAGATCCGAGGTTTACATCGTAATTTTGGAAGAAATTGCAAGATGCACTAGGTACAAAATTACATTTCAGTACTGCTTTCTATTCGCAAACAGATGGCCAGTCTGAGCGAATCATTCAGATACTTGAGGATATGTTGAGATGTTGCAATCTTGAGTTTGAAGGTACGTGGGAACAATACCTGCCTCTGATTGAATTTGCATATAATAACAATTTTCAAGCGAGTATTAAAATGACACCCTATGAAGCTTTGTATGGTCGTAAGTGTCATACACCATTATACTGGACTGAGCTTATTGAAAATAAGATACATGGGGTCGATTTGATCAGAGAAACTGAACAGAAAGTGAAAGTGATTTGTGAAAGTTTAAAAGTAGCATCAGATCAACAAAAATATTATGCAGACTTAAAACGCAAGGATATAGAATTTCAGATCGGAGAAAAAGTTTTCTTGAAAGTCTCACCGTGGAAGAAAATACTTAGATTTGGTTGTAAAGGCAATTTGAGTCCGAGATTTATTGGACCGTATGAGGTTATAGAGCATATCGGGCCAGTTACTTATAGATTGTTGTTGCCACCTGAGTTGGAAAAGATCCACAATGTATTCCATGTTTTGATGCTTCGAAGATATTGATCAGATCCTTCACATGTGATTAGTCCGTCTGAGATTGAAATTCAGCCAGATATAACCTACGAAGAAGAACCGATTCGCATCTTGACTCGTGAAAATAAAGAGTTGCGGAATAAGAAGATTTCGTTAGTTAAAGTATTGTGGCATAAGCACAGAGTTGAGGAAGCAACATGGGAGCTAGAAGATGCAATGAAAGCACATTATCCGAAGCTATTCACTGGTAAGATTTTTGGGGACGAAAATCCCTAAGGGGGGAGAGTTGTAATAGCCCGATATAGACCCTAATTGGAACGGTGGTTTCGAGACCACGAATTCGAGTCAGAAAATTTTTTTAAAATTATTTTAAATGTTTTTTCTGTGTGAATTTATGTCTGTGAAAATTTCGTGATTTAATTTTATCGTTTAGGTGTCCAATTAAATAAAAGGAATTAATCACGTAAAATAAAAATTAAGCGGTAACTTGTGTAAGAGCCGAATTACTAATGGTTTTCTAACTTGGAGTCTTTATGATGAAATTAACCCATTATATATGATGTTGGACGGTAATGGACTTAGGTTATATGATATTATTACTATTTCATTAAGGGCAGTTAGGTAAATTAGTAATAATTTTATATATGTTAACATATCATAAAAAAATAAGCTATCATCACATTATTTTCTTCATTCTTGCACCAATTATAAACAAAAGAAACAAAGAAAGAACAAGGGCTAGGTTCGGCCATCTTCCAAGCTAAAATCAAGGTTCATTCTTTTGTGAGTTTTTGATAATTTCTACATTTTTGAGATCGTTGCTTCGAGTACTACAAAACCCATGCTTGAATTTTTTATTTTGATGAATATTTTGAGTTGTTCCATTGTTGATAGCTTGTGATTGTTTTATTTGATGATGAAAAATGAAAGATATGTTTTAAATTAACATATTTTGTATTAGAGTTTTTGATGATTTTGAGTAATTAGGACTTAATTGCAAAAATAATAATTTGAGGGACTAAAATGTGAAATTAATAAAATATATGGACTTGTATAGGCATGGGTACTATTCGGCCTAACATGAGTGTTTTGAAATTTTGTGTATTTTGTGTTTTGTGCAATAGGGACTAAATTGTAAAAATTGTAAATGTTAGGGGTAAAATGGTAATTTTTCCATTTATGTGTTTTTGGACTAAATTGAATGAAAAGATGTTTGAATGAGCTTAATTTGAATATGTTTAGATCAAGAACCAAAGAAATCGAATTTGGACTGGGGAAAAACAAAAGTTGTCGAATAGTAGCCCCGTTCGAGGTAAGTTTATAAGCAAATAGACGTGTTTATTGGTAATTTAATGTTATATTTTCATGTTGTTATGAAATGATAGAAACTAAATATACTATGGCCAAATATGATTAAAATATGGCTACTACACATCCGAGTTCGATTCGACTGAGTTACGACTTCCGAAAGCCCCGTATGAACCTTAGGAATAGTTAGGATACATATGTCATGACATAGGATTTCGATATATGTGTGCGAGTAAGTCCATGGCATCGATTTGTGATTCTGATGTGTGTTTACAATTAAGACTCTATCTGGGATAGTGGCATCGAAATGTGGTTACATGTAAGACCACGTTTGGGACGTTGGCATTGTACGATTTAAGTGATTATCCGAGTGTCCTATCCAATTCCAGATGGTTCATCGGGCAAAGGTAATTGTGTACGGCTTGTATAATACGAGCTAAATGGTCAGGTAAGAGTTAACTTGATGCCTATTTAAGATAAGGTAAAAAAGTACTATTGTTATGTCCTACAAATCATGTACAATGCAAACGAAAAATTATGGATATTGATATGTGTATTCAGCTTGTGAATGAATAATTCGTGTAACATTGAAATGTTATTTAATATGCATATATAAGATTTGTATATTCAGCTACTTAAGTATTATAGATACATGAGATGTTATTAGTTGATTTTTAAGTTGCATAAAAGAATAAATGGATGTGTGGTTACTATGACTATTAGGTTTGGAAGTTGATTTATATTGCATTAAACGAATATATATGTATTCGGCATAGGTGGTTAATAATGTTAATGCAATTAGTTTAGTTAATATTAGTCAATTGTGATAATGAGATGTTTATTTGCTTATGACTTACTACACCTTGATAGCTTACTCTTGGTGTTATGTTTACTCTGTTTTATAGATTTTGAAGTCAAGCTACGAGCTCAGTTGTAACACCCCAAACCCGCCCCAGAAGTTAGACCTGAATCTGGCATGCCACATTGAAGTCTTTTTTGAAAACCAAGTTTTCATTAGAAATCCTTCATATTTAAAACGTATTACACTAAAAACTTCTTAATTTTATTTCCAAAAATTCCTTTTTTCTTTGCGGCAACTAATTCTAAAAGTAACCGATTTACGAAAACATGATGTTTAAAAGTTAAGTTGCGAAAACGTAGTGTTTGAAAACAATTACTGTCTTGGAAAGTCGTATCCTACTTCCAACAGATATTAGACATACTAAATGAACTTTCCAAATAAAAAGTTAAGGAAATAAAGGGGCCTTATTACAACCCAAATAAAAAACCAAAGTGCTTAACTAAATAAATGAAATAGAAAAACATGTGCAGTTGTGTGGTCGTCTCCAAGTCCCTCTATGACACCGATTGATACGAGCACGCCCCGCGAACTTCATCGAACAAGTCTGTCAAGCCAAGCATTGACATGTTGGCAAGCTGATCCCAGCTCGTTTCCAGCTCCACGAGCTCCGTCCAGCTCAAATCCAGCTTATTCGAGCTCAATCCATATTGCCTAAGCTAAACCGAGCTCACTCCTAGCCCATTTTCAACTCACGAGCTAAACCTTAGCTCAACTTCAGCTCAGGAGTTTAGTCTCAGCTCAACTTTAGCTCACGAGCTAAAGCTTAGCTCATTTTAGTTAAAACTCGGTTTTGTCTTTAATGCATTGAATAAAAATTTGCACATACTTATTTAAGCATTAAACTTGTCTTATATTAATATTTGTTATTAATATGTCATAGTCATTATATAAATTGATTATGTTCACATAGCCGAATTTAATGTTTACATTGTGTTCACATTAGCTTGAATTAATTTTGTTCACATTTTCTTGTAGAAACTCAATGGACATATGGAGCATGAAGCAACATGTCTTTTTGGAGGTGCATGGACGGTTAAGAGCTTTGAATCTCCTAGGTGCATGTTCGGCTAAGTGCATGTATGGCCACATTCAATGTGTTCAAGGTTCATGAATGTTTCCATTCATGTATGGTATGCTACTCCTTCATTTTCCAAGTGACTATTCGACTAAAAGGAGGCTTCCCATTACTTCATACATGTGGCCGAACATCTCCCTCCATGAATCTTAAAATTCCGTTCACATTATGTTCACATGGCATGGCCTTTCAATTCAAAGTGTTCACACCTGTGGACTCTTCAAGAATTGGCATTCACACTTAATTTGGCTCATGAAGTCTCCTTCATTAATTCCCAACTCTTCACCAAGTAACATGAATTGATTGCCTCAATTACTCAAGTTAGCCGAACCTAGCTAATGTCCAACGGAGTCTTTCACTCATGATTCATTTCCTTAAGCATGAAGAACCTTCAAGACATCTCCACCATAGCCGAATCTGGTCATGAATATCAAAGGACTTCTTTCTAGAACTTTCAAGATGCATTCATTAGGCTTTTACTTAATTATTAAGTATGTAAAGTGTCCATCTGGCTAGCTAGTCTTTAGGCTATAAATACTTGTTATTTTTCTTTGAAAAGAACTTTTGGACTTTTGCCAAATTTTTTATTGAATTTAATCTTGTGAGAATTTTCTTCTCTAAACTTTTTTTGAGACTTTGTTGACTTATCTACCTAGTAGTGGCGTCAACCCTGTTTCTTTCAAGCCTATACCAAGGTTCCTATCTTGTTAGATAGTGGGTCGAGGTTTTCCTTTACCAAACCCAAAACTGAACTAAAAGAGCCTGTAAACAACGGGTCGATACCAAATCGGTATTGGTTATTGTTTGCACTTTTTGTTCAACCCTATTTCTTCATTTACCAAATTGTACCTAAACCGGTCATTCCATTCGTACCATTTCATAATACCATTTCGTTCTTACCCTTCATACCATTACGTCCATCTCTTCAATTCCCCTTACCTAATTGAACCAATTCATTCATCTTTACCTATTCGGACCCTAAATCCGAACTTTCAATTCTTCTTACCTATTCCAATTCGAACCAAAACCAATATCCCTCTTTCTCTTATCCGACCTTTCAATTAAACCTAACGTAACTTCTTGTCAATGATCGAGCACACTATTATGACTCGACCCTTCCGAGGCGGATCGTATCACCGATCCACCTAACGCTGGGGATACCTACATGGTTAATAAACGGGGTGAGTTTATGAAAACTCAGTGTGTAATTCCCTTACTAAAGTAACAGTCAGTATACAGAAACAAAAACAGAAACAGCCTAGGCCAGAGCCCATAAACAGTAACAGTATAGTCCAATTCAGAGCACACGTGGGCCAAAGCCTATTACAATATCATTTGGGTCACAGCCCATAACAGAATCAATTAGGCCCAGCCCAAACCAATAACAAAACAGAATAAGTGAATGCATGGATGCATGCTATCCCATCCCAATAATCCAACTTTTACACATCAACTCCGTCCCTCGATACACATCATGTAGGGATATAAATATCGACCCACCCATTCGATACACATCAATGGTAGCCCGGTTGCGCTACTACCTTCATTACAGCAAAGCTGTTAATCATATATTGGGCTTAAAAAGCCTTCAGTAGCGGTATTATAATTGGCACAAAGCCATCGGTAACTGTATTATGTTTGGCACATAGCCATCAGCGACGGTAATATAATCGACACACAGCCTTGGGTAAATATGATCCACACAGAGTCATCCATAAGTATGTTAGGCACATAGCCATATGTAAATACGATTAGCACAAAGCCATAATCAAGATGGCACAAAGCCATATTTAGGTTGGCACAGAGCCATAATCAGAATAATTGGCTTTAAGTCATCGGTAGCTGTATCATGTTAGGCACATATCCATCAGCGATGGTAATATAGCCGGCACATAGCCTCGGGTAAATTTGATCAGCACAAAGTCGTCAATAGTCATATATTAGGCTTAAAAGCCACAGGTGGATCCGCGGTCGTCAAGCAACCATGCGATCCTCATATACTTCCTCCGTTCCGTAATTCTAACCCTATGCAATATGTCGTGTATCTCATGCTCAATCATCACACGTGTATACAAAATGGCCATGCTCAGTAACAATCATTTAAACATATATTAAAAGCATACCATTTTTACAACCACAGTAAAGTCAGGTTAAACAAGTCATAAAATCACAGTCAATCAGTCAAATTCATAGTCAAAGTCAGTCATTTACCCACAGGGGCAAAACAGCCATTTTACCTTACAGGGGTATTTTAGTAATTTTACACTACAAGGGTAATCTGATAATTTTACAAACTTGGGGTATTTTAGTAATTTTACAAAATAAGGGTATTTCGGTAATTTTACAAACTGGGGGTATTTCGATAATTTTACAAATCGGGGGTATTTTAGTAATTTTACAAATTAGGGGTCTTAACGACCTAACAGAAGGTCTACCATCGCCTCGAACGACTTTAGTAACCTAAACAGACCTAACGTTGCAAATGGGCCTACGGCCCATTTCTCTGCCCAAGTGGGCCCAGACGCTAGTGTGACCGATTTAGCCAAACTACTTTCCACCTAACAATTATATTTACACAAGCGGGCCCACAGGCCCATTGGGCCCATTTGGCCTGTCAAGGCCCAGTACATGAGAACGCTCGTGACGGCCTCCATAGTCTATGGCCCATGGTTTGTGGGCTCGGTTACCACACGAGCGATCGCACGCTCGTGAAACCTCAAATGCAAAAGTTTCAGCTTTTCGGCTCTTGCCGACTTCTAACAAAGAAGGACGCGAATATACACATGTTTATAAGAACGCGCCGAAGTCCACGATCACCAACCTTGGCACATCCTGCATTGAGTCTTCCTCCCCAACTCATCTGGTTCACTCTATTAAAAGCCAGCTTCTCACCAATTCTCATGTTAGCTTCCCAATATGGGATTGCTTTCAACCATTAGGAAAAATTCCTCATTCTTATGACCACCTCAACCACAGAGTTCCAGTCCAACTCCAACTCCTACACAGCTCAAATAGCAAAATAAATACTCTACTGCATATCCCAAGACTTAAACCTCAGACCTCATAGTTACACAACATGCCACCTTACCACTCCACCACAGGCTCTTTCTGTGAGAAAAATGTCCATAATTAACTTTAAGACATATGTGCCAACGTCCAAATTCACTTAAGAGAAAAACCAAAATGAATTGTAAGAGCCAAGACTTGAACCCAGGCTCTCTTGCAACCTTAATGATGCCACAACCAATAGACCACATGCTTCCTTATGTCATTTATTTAAGACAATAATTTAAAAAGCCGTCATCCAAGCATCTAGGGTTTTATTCACTTAATACCAAAATTTCTGCTAAAGCCTAGGTTTGAACCCAAGATTTCTCCAACACTTCTCAGGGCCATTAACAACCAAAATAGAAATTTAATTGTGTCATTTTCTTGCACAATTAAATACTTATATACAACCTCCTTACGAACCCATACTCAAGGCCCAATACTTCTAGGCCTAAATTTGGGGCGTTACAATTCTACCCCCTTAAAGAAATTTTGTCCTCAAAATTTCCAACTATCTGAACAAGTGCTTAGCTCATCCTACACCACTATGCTCCCGCTGCGCACTCTAGTTTCAACTACACTAATACACTTTTAACATAATCTCAAAACCTCTCACACCCAACCAAATATCTACCCACAGAAGCAAACAGATTTTTGCCACACATGCATACAATTTCTATATTCAAACATCACGTCCAAACAAAACACACCTGACTTAAAAGGAACTGTGCACTCCCGAACCCGATGCTCTTTAGACCTGCATCTGAGACACAATCCTGGCTTCTTCTAGCATTCACCCGGATGGCACCGTTTACAACGCTCGCAAGCCGAAAAGTTCGGACGTGTCTTAACGCATTTCACAGAATGGGGCTCCTGCTTCAGAGGACTGTGATCCCTCATCCTGCTGCATTCCAAGTGCCCAGCTTAAAGTGTTTCACCATACCCCTTAACTCTTGCCTCGAACACTTCTTCTAGCATTTCCCTTACCAACCGGGTCAGCGCCTCCATACCAAGCTCCGAGTTATTGTTACTTGAAGTTGGAGAACTTACCTTGACTATAGTTTCTTGAACCATCTCATGTTCCTGGGAGACGAGCGACTCCTCGCGACCTTGTTTGCCTTCGGAATCCATCACAGTACTGTTGCTAACTTAAACAAAATCTGATTTCTAGAACATACATTGAATAAATACAAAATCTAACTTTAAGTACAGTCTAACAGAAAACTTACGAATTCGGGGCTGGAGACTCGGTAACCACACTTCAGGAAAATATTCAGAAAAACATTTCAAATACTTCAAATCTTTTTGAACCTTTTTGAAACAATTCTTTTAGAAATTTTAAAACCCATTCTACAGTCGAGTTTTGCAACTTGGCTCTGATATCATTAAATGTAACACACCAAACCCGCCACAAAAGTTAGACTTGAATCTGGCGTGTCACATAGAAGTGTTTTTCGAAAACCATGTTTTCATTAGAAACCCTTCTTATTTAAAACATAGTACACTGAAAACTTCTTAATTTTATTTCCAAAAATTCCTTTTTACTTTGCGGAAGCTAATTCTAAAAGTAACCGATTTACGAAAACATGATGTTTCAAAGTTAAGTTGGGAAAGCATTTTAAAAATGTTGTGAAAACATAGTGTTTGAAAACAGTTACTGTCTTGGAAAGCCGTGTCCTACTTCCAACAGATATTAGACATACTAAATAAACTTTCCAAATAAAAAGTTAAGGAAATAAAGGGGCCTTATTAGAACCCAAATAAAAAACCAAAGTGCTTAACTAAATAAATGAAATAGAAAAACATGTGCAGTTATGTGGCCGTCTTCGGGTCCCTCTGTGACACCAATCCACCTAACGTTGGGGATACCTGCATGGTTAACAAAATAGGTGAGTTTACGAAAACTCAGTGTATAATCCCCTTACTAAAGTAATGATCGATATCTGAAACAAAAATAGAAAGCGATCTAGGCGAGCCGTTAACGATAATGATGCAGTCTAGTTCAGAGCATACGTGGGCCAAAGCCTATTAGAATATCATTTGGGCCGCAGCCCATAACAGAATCAATTGGACCTAGCCCAAACCAATAACAGAAAAGAATATGTGAATGCATGGATGTATGCTATCCCATCCCAATAATCCAACCGTTACACATCAACTCTGTCCCCCGGTACACATCATGTGGGGATATAAATATCGACCCATTCATCCGATACACATCAATGGTAGCCCAGTTGCGGTACTACCTTCATTACAACAAAGCTGTTAATCATATATTAGGCTTAAAAAGCCTTCAGTAGCGGTATTATAATTGGCACAAAGCCATCGGTAACTGTATTATGTTTGGCACATAGCCATTAGCGACGGTAATATAATCGGCACACAGCCTTGGGTAAATATGATCCACACAGAGTCATCCATAAGTATGTTAGGCACATAGCCATATGTAAATACGATTAGCACAAAGCCATAATCAAGATGGCACAAAGCCATACTTAGGTTGGCACAGAGCCATAATCAGAATAATTGGCTTTAAGCCATCGGTAGTTGTATCATGTTAGGCACATATCCATCAGCGACGGTAATATAGTCGGTACATAGCCTCGAGTAAATATGATCAACAGAAAGTAGTCAATAGTCATATATTAGGCTTAAAAGCCACAGGTGGATCCACGGTCGTCAAGCAACCATACGATCCTCATATACTTCCTCCGTTCCGTAATTCTAACCCTATGCAATATGTCGTGTATGTCATGCTCAATCATCACACGTGTATACAAAATGGTCATGCTCAATAACAATCATTTAAACATATATTAAAAGCATACCAGTTTTACAACCATAGTCAAGTCAATTAAAACACAGTCATACAATCACAATCAATCAGTCAAATTCATAGTCAAAGTCAGTCATTTACCCACAATGGCAAAATAGTCATTTTACCCTATAGGGGTATTTCAATAATTTTACACTACAAGGGTAATCCGATAATTTTACAAATTAGGGGTATTTCGATAATTTTACAAACTGGAGGTATTTCGGTAATTTTACAAATCGGGGGTATTTCGATAATTTTACAAATCGAGGGTATTTCGATAATTTTATAAATTGGGGTTATTTCGATAATTTTACAAATCAGGGGTCTTAATGACCCAATAGAAGGTCCACTGTTGCCTCGAGCGACTTAAGTAACCTAAACAGACCTAACGGTGCAAATAGGCCTAAGGCCCATTACTCAGCCCAAGTGGAACCACACGCTAGTGTGGCCCATTTAGCCCAACTACTTCCCACCTAACAATGCTCATGGTGGCCTCTACAGTCTATCGCCCATGGTTTATGGGCTCGGTTACCACACGAGCGATTGCACGCTCGTTAAGCCTCAAGTGTCGAAGTTTCAGCTTTTCGGCTCTTGTCGACTTCTAACAAAGAAGGACGCGAACACACACCTATTTATGCGAACGTGCCGAAGTCCACGATCACCAACCTTGGCACATCCTGCATTGAGTCTTCCTCCCTAACTCATCTGGTTCGCTTTATTTAAAGCCAGCTTCTCACCAATTTTCATGTTACCTTCCCGATGTGAGATTGCTTTCAACCATTAGAAAAAATTCTTCATTCTTATGACCACTTCAACCGCAGAATTCCTGTCCAACTCTACCTCCTACACAGCTCAAATAGCAAAATAAATACTCCACTGCGTATCGGAAGACTTGAACCTTAGACTTTACAGTTGCACAACATGCCACCTTGCCACTCCACAACAGGCTCTTTCTGTGATAAAAACGTCCATAATTAACTTTAAGACATATGTGCCAGCGTCCAGATTCACTTAAGAGAAAAACTAAAATGAATTGTAAGAGCCAAGACTTGAACCCAGGGTCCCTTGCAACCTTAATGACGCCACAACCACTAGACCACATGCTTCCTTGTGTCATTTATTTAACACAATAATTTAAAAGGCCATCATCCAAGCATCTAGGGTTTTATTTATTTAATACCAAAATTTCTGCTACAGCCTAGGTTTGAACCCAAGATTTCTCTAACACTTCTCAGGGCCATTAACCACCAAAGTAGAAATTTAATTGTGTCATTTCCTTGCACAATTAAATACTTATATACAACCTCCTTATGGACTCATACTCAAGGCCCAATACTTCTAGGCCCAAATTTGGGGCGTTACATCGGGAATCGTCAGCAAAGTCTATCATGCTATCGACCATTTTTGGTACATTATAAGTTTAAACCTGGTTTTCTGGCATGTATAAGCTAGGTTATGTTTAGTTAAGTTTGAAGTTGTATTTATATGAAGCCATGCAAAAATGGCTAATATGTTAAGTGATTATATGAAACTTTAGTCATGTTTATATGTGTTATATGCTTGAAAGTGGTTAGTGATTGTGGATATGTATGTTTGATAGGTTCGGCTATGGTACATGCATGGATAAATGTATATGGGAATTTTGTTGATATGTTTTGTTAAGGTGTTATTATGTGATTTAGTGATAAAGAACATTCAATTAAATTCAAACATGGTTGGAGATTAATTTGGTATACATATTTTATGAATGGTTTAATAATTTATAAATATATATATATGTATATTCGAATGTATAATAATATTTATATTCAGTTTGTATTGAAAATGTATCAATATAATTTGTCTAGTGAATTGAACATGACTTGGTAATGAGGTAAGTTGATGAAAACGTGGTTGATTGTGTAATGGCTAGTTTGATACGATTTGTTAAGGAAGATGGAAGTATGTTTTATGAATGAATGATTGGTTAATCGAGCTAGTATAATGTGTATAACATTTTAAGTTAAATAATTATGAAATGGTATATTTAGCTAAAGTTTCATTACGTGTGGTATAGGCTTATGTGACTAAATTGATAGTTGAATAGACGTGAAGTGAATTGGTTATGTATATGTAATTTAATATAATGTTTAGATGTAACTCTTAGTTTGTGAATTAAAACATGAAATAAATTTGCTATTTGTGTCTGTAGATGGTTAATGGTGATATGATGATTTGTGTTTGAATTTAGTGAAACATGGTTATGCCTATTATATGTTAGGTTGTATTTTAATCTGTAAATGTGATTTGCCATAAAGCGTTACGTGGATATGCTTATATATATATATACATCCGAGTGGATGTTTTTAATTTGCATTATTGTACGAAGTAGGTAAATTCACATTGACTATTACATTAATGCCACATAAATGATTGATAAGTTTAATTTTGTAATTTATTTTGTTTGATGTATAATTTATACCTATGCTAAAGCCATATAATGAGCGGTTACTATTTCAATTAATGAAACAGATGATTTGTTATATGTTTTGTATATTTATATAATTTGTTTTGATATATGTTAGATTAAATTTTGAATTGTGAAATTTAATGAATGTCTGTATGAACTGTGATATGACCGGTAATACCTTAAAACCCTAATTCAGCGAGGGATACGAGTTAAGGGTGTTACATTCTTTCTCTTTCGAATTTCTTCATTTCATCTCATATACCTAAAAAAATTGATTACCTTGTTCCTGTTGGCCGGACCTCTCTCATTGCCAATTGAGTTTCTCTAGTCGACTTCTACACTTCTCTTCCTCCCTACTTTCTTTTCTCTACAGTGTTGATTTTAGTTTGGTGGCTGAATATAGCATTGATCCTCCATTGGGGTTTTGTTTCTAGTTTCGCAAAAGGTTCTCTAGCATCCGGTAAGTTGCTTGCCACCCTTCTTGTTCTTTCTAAATGGTTTTCATGACACATTCCTTTCCATTTATTAAATCGAGTAACTATTATCTTTTTATCGCCAACTCTTTCTTTTAAAGAGGTTGTGTGGATTCTAGCCTCACAAGAAGTGAAGGGTTTTCGAGGGATACAATTATGGTGGAGATCTACTTATCTTCTGATCGATTATCTAAGGTAAATGGACTTATGGTTCTAGTGTTGGCCGATTGTCTCTTCTCTCTTGGGCATGTATCTTTTCTTTAGATTAGCTAGGATTAACTTTGTTTTAGACGTTAATAAATTGACAGATTACCCTTGTGATTAAGATATTCCACAAGAAGGTAAGAAGGATTCGTAATCAAACGGTCTGAGAAAAGTATAAGCTGATTCAATCAAGGCGAGTATAGGTTAAAAATTTGGGAATAAGTGTTGTAGGATCTTTATCAGTAGAAAGATTAATTGTACCTCTTGACTGATTATAGGTTCAGAGCTCGTGGATTTGAGTGCAGTTTCGCAAAAAGGTGTGTACCCACACTAATAGATCATAGAATGGCAAAAATTCTAAATGCCAGAATGCTGAAAAGTTGAAAGTATGATGACAGTTGCCACATGAACTTGCGAACGCACGTGTGGAAAATCCGATACAATAGTAGAGGCTGCCTTGAGCGATCTCTTGAGTTTAGGCTGATTTTGGGCCGAAATGGGCCGAGTGGGCACAATGGGCTCATGGGCGCCACTCGATTTTTGTTATGGATATGTGAAAATATTGGATCGAGCTACGTTGTTCACATGGCTAAGGTCGATTTTGGGCTTAGCGGGCCATATGAGCATGTGCGCCCCACTTGGGCTACGTAATGGGCTTTAGGCCCAATTGTATGTTTTTCTTGGAAAAGGTTGCACGAGTCGCGTGAGACAACTGTGGACCTACGGATAGGTCAGTAAGTGTACCCAAACCCCGATTTATGAAATGACCATTATGCCCCCGAAGGGCTAAATGACTAAAATGCCCCTACATGTTATATGATTGTTATTGCATGCTATTTATGATATGTTTGCATTCATGTGATATTATGCTACATGGGGGATGAGATTATTGGTTTGGAGGAAGTATATGATTTGTTAAGGTCGCATGGTTGCTTGACGACTGTGGATCCACTGATGGCTTTAAGCCGGTTGTGTGATTGGCAGCTCTACTGCAATATTAGTTAGTGCCGCAACTGGTGCTACATTAGGAGTGTAGAGATGTGTGGGTCGATTAAATCCCCTCATGAGTGTACGGTTGGACGGGATACGGAGTACAGGATTGGTTGGGTTTTTGTGCATTGCATAATCTAATTCTGATTGTGACATGGGCTCAGGCCCAACTAAGGCTACTATGGGCTAAGGCACAAGTGCCACCGTTATTGTAATGGGCTTAGGCCCAAATTGATGTGATGCATGCTTTACAATTGATGAGGGTTGTACACACTGAGTTTTTGTAAACTCACCCCCTCTTTTTAATTTTTTTTAGGTAATACACAGTAGGTGGTTCGACGTATGGGTAGACTCGGAGGTGGCCACACTGCGAACAGCTTTAAATTTTCGTATTTTCTTTTACATTACTTAAATTACATTCTCTTTGGGTTTTTGATGTAATAAGGCCTTTTCTCTAATTTTCTAGCTTTTAATTTAGGGGTTTTTAACTATTATGATTTATTTCTGTTAAAAGTAGGGCACGATTTTCCAAAAATGATATATGTTTTCATAACATCATGTTTTCGCAACATTGTTGAAATGCTTCTGCAACAAACATGTTTTTAAAAGTAAGGCTAGTTTAAAATGGTTAACAAATAATTAAATTGAGTTTAGAATTAAACAAAGGGGCTTTTCTCTTTCAAGCGAGATTTATTAATAAGACAAAATTTTTCGAAAATGCATTTTAATGTGACACACCAGATTCAGTCATAACATCTAAGCTGGGTTTGGGGTGTTACGTTTAGTGGTATCAGAGTCGAGTTGTAAAACTCAGCTGGGAAATGGGCTTTAGTTTTTGGATTTTAAAGTTATTTATAAACGGATTTGAAGCATTTTTAAGGATTTTTATTGTGTGGTTCACCGAGTCTCCGGCGTCGAACCAAGTAAGTTCTCATGATACTGAAATCTATTTTAAACTATTATACTATAGATAGTTACTGGGCTTACTTTAGATGATAGACTATACTGAGACTCTTTAGCTAGAGTAAATTGAAAAACTATAGGAAAGTAAAATTGTAGCGAGCCTGTGATTACGAAAACAACTCTTAACTACTACTGTCATAAAACATCTACTTAATTACTAAAACTATGAGCTAAATTACATAAAATTTCTTAGCCAGATTATACGGGAGGTGATAATGAGCACTAGAAGCGGTGTAAGAGGCCACGTCAGAGGCCGTGGAAGTGCTAGGGCTGGATCTTCGGCACCAGGTCACATGCTCAACGTTGAGGCGAAAGAAGCATCGGCTTCACCGATACCTGAGACAGGGTCATATCATCGAGCAACTGGGGACGATGCATTGTCCCAAACAATGTTAAGGATTCTAGAAAGGGTCGTTGGGCCCAACACTGGTACTGGGAGCCGAGGGTCGATTTCTGAGAGACTCCGGTCGAATGGAGCCGAGATCTTTAAGGGTATCGCAGAAGTAGCACTGAATGTTGTCGAATATTGGTTAGAGGCCACCGAAAGAATAATGGATGACCTTGATTGCACTTCCGAGCAAAAACTGAAAGGAGCAGTGTCATTGCTGCGAGAGGAAGCTTACCAGTGGTGGCTTACCATGAAAGAGGGCACTCAGCCTGACCGGATAACATGGGAGTTCTTCAAATCAGTGTTTCAAGAGAAGTACGTGGGCGCAAGCTACGTGAATGCTCGGAGGAAGGAATTCTTGAACTTGACTCAAGGAGACTGGTCTGTGGCGGAATATGAGGCAGAGTTCTTACAACTCAGTCGGTATGCTAAAGGAATAGTGGCAACAAATTATGAACATTGTGTTCGATTCGAAGATAGCCTCAAAGACAGTCTTTAAGTACTAATTGCTCTTCAAAGGGAGCGGGATTTCACAGCATTGGTGGAGAAAGTAAAAATTGTTTAAGATGTAAAATGCACTCAATGCCTAAACCAGGAAAGAGAAAGGGGTACAAATAAAAGTGATTCTGAGCTCTCCAATAGCGATCAGAGGCCTAAGATAAGGGCCAGAGTGGATGGGCTAGTCAGAGCGGGACCCTCTGTGGCTACGACTGAGTTACCACCATGTGCTATTTGTGGAAAAGGTCGTGCAGAAGAGTGCTAGAGGAGAATAGAAGCCTGTCTGAGTTGTGGTTCCATGGAACATCGTCTCAGAGAGTGTCCCAGAAGATCGGATCAAAGGCAAGTCTTTGGTAGAGGTAATGTACAGCCACTAAGAGGTGGGCAGCAGCAACCTAGAGGCCATGGTTAGGCCAGGGGTGGAAACGGTTTGGGCTGTGGAGTACCAGGAAGAGGTGCTGATCATACTGAGGTGAGGCAGCCGATTTGGTCTATGCAGCATGCTGTTGAGAGGACGAAGATGCTTCAGATGTGAATATTGGTACATAATTTATCCATAGTATACTATTTATCTATTTTGAGATTAGAATTATAGTGTGCAATAGAAGCGTAGTGGTGTAACCGAGGTTGTGCGACCATTGGACAGTTGGAAATTTTGAGGACGAAATTTCTTTAAGGGGGTAGTGCTGTAACGCCCCGAATTTTGGGCTTGGAAGAATTGGGCCTTGGGTGGAGCACCTAAAATTCTTGAGAGTAAGAAAACAGCACAAATGCATGTTAACACTACTGGGTTAGTGATTTTGGAGTGTTTGGGGGTCTTTATGAAGTTCCGGGTTTAAACCTTGACACATGGAAAATTTTTGTTTTTAACACTAGGGGAACCCTGACTCTAGGTTGTATGCTTCTTAAATTTTGATGGGTAAAGCTCAACAAAAAGAAACCAGTGGTATAGGTCATAAGTTACGCCTCATAAGGGTTAGAGGACTGGGTTTCGAGGCTTGAAAGGTGCAATAGAGGTTTTATTTTACATCAGTGCTGTGTAAGTGGTTGAGATTGATTAAAACTCTACAGGATGAAGTTTGAATGAGTCTTAAAGGGATATGAGGAGGGAGTTGAGGAGATAATGTGGATTGTTAGGAGAAAATCAAGGTAAGATTTGAATATTGAAGTGTCTAGCCGAATGAGGACTTTGGTGACACAAGAGTTTCGACTAAGGGGGAAATTGGGTCATTTTCGGATTTAGAGTGTTGTTTTAGTGATAGCCGAATCTTGCTAGAAGGGGTCCTCTCGTTTTCTTCTCTTTTCTTGTTCCTTCACCTTTTCATTTCAAGACTTTCTACTCTCGGTTGCACTTTGCATTTTTAGCCGAATTTGCGTTACCATTTAGGCCATCTTTTGTGCCGAACCTACTTGTTTTACTGTTGGCCAATTTCTCCCTCACTTCTTCTCTTCTCGATTATTTCTTCTCCTCTTTGATCCTTTCACTTCTAAACTGAGCACTTCTTTCTTTCTCTCTCAAATTTCTTCATTTCTTCTCATATACCTAAAAAAAAATGATTACCTTGTTCCTGTTGGCCGGACATCTCACATTGCCAATTGAGTTTCTCTAGTCGACTTCTACATTTCTCTTCCTCCCTACTTTCTTTTCACTTCAGTGTTGATTTTAGTTTGGTGCCCGAATATAGCATTGATCCTCCCTTGGAGTTTTGTTTCTAGTTTCGCAAAAGGTTCTCTCACATCTGGTAAGTTGCTCGCCACCCTTCTTATTCTTTTTAAATGGTTTTCATGACACCTTCCTTTTCATTTATTAAACTGAGTAACTATTCTCTTTTTATCTCCAACTCTTTCTTTTAAAGGGGTTGTGTGGATTCTAGCCTTGCAAGAAGTGAAGGGTTTTCGAGGGATACAATTGTGGTGGAGATCTACTTATCTTCTGATCGATTATCTGAGGTAAACGAACTTATGGTTCTAGTGTTGGCCGATTGTCTTTTGTCTCTTGGGCATGTATCTTTTCTTTATATTAGCGTAGGATTAACTTTGTTTTAGACATTAATATATTGATGGATTACGCTTGTGATTTAGATAATCCACAAGGAGGTAAGAAAGATTCGTAATCAAACGGTCTGAGAAAAGTATAACGATTTGGGAATAAGTGTTTTAGGATCTTTATCGATAGAAAGATTAACTGTACCTCTTGACTGATTATAGGTTCAGAGCTCGTGGGTTTGAGTGCAGTTTTGCAAAAAGGTGTGTACCCATACTAATAGATCATAGAATGGCAAAAAGCCAAAATGCCAGAATGTCAAAAAGCCGAAAGTACGACAACAGTTACCACATGAACGTGCGAACGCACATGTGGAAAATTCAATACAATAGTAGAGGCTGCCTTGAGCGATCTCATGGGTTTAGGCTAATTTTGGGCCGAAATGGGCCGTGTGGGCACAATAGGCTCGTGGGCCCCACTTGGGTTTTCCCATGGATATGTGGAAATATTGGACCGAGCTATGTTGTTCACATGGCTAATGTCAATTTTGGGCTTAGCGGGTCATATGAGTATGTGGGCCCCACTTGGGCTACGTAATGGGCTTTAAGCCCAATTGTATGTTTTGATTGGAAAAGGTTGCACGAGTCACGTGAGACGATTGTGGACCTATGGATAGGTCGATAAGTGTACCCAGACCTCGATTTATGAAATGACCATTATGACCCCGAAGGGTGAAATGACTAAAATGCCCCTACATGTTATATTATTGTTATTGTATGCTATTTATGATATGTTTGTATTCATGTGATATTATGCTACATGGGGGATGGGATCATTGGTTTGGAGGAAGTATATGATTTGTTAGGGTCGCATGGTTGCTTGACGACTATGGATCTACTGATGGCTTTAAGCCGGTTGTGTGATTGGCAGCTCTGCTGCAATATTAGTTAGTGCCGCAACCGGTGCTACATTAGGAGTGTAGGGATGTGTGGGTCGATTAAATCGAAATAGGAGTGTAGGGTTGGCCGGGATACGGAGTGCAGGGTTGGTTGGGTTTTTGTGCATTGTATAATCTGATTCTGATTGTGACATGGGCTCAGGCCCAATTGAGGCTACAATGGGCTAAGGCCCAAGTGCCACCGTTATTGTAATGGGCTTAGGCCCAAGTTGAAGTGATACATGCTTTACGATTGATGAAGGTTGTACACACTGAGTTTTTTGTAAACTCAACCCCTCTTTAATTTTTTTTAGGTAATCCTTAGTAGGCGGTTTGACGTATAGGGAGGACTCGAAGGTGGCCACACTGCGAACAGCTTTAAATTTTTGTATTTTCTTTTACATTACTTAAATTACATTCTCTTTGGGTTTTTAATGTAATAAGGCCTTTTCTCTAATTTTCTAGCTTTTAATTTGGGGGTTTTTAACTATTATGATTTATTTCTATTAAAGGTAGAGCGCGGTTTTCCAAAAATGATATATGGTTTCAGAACATCACATTTTCGCAACATTGTTGAAATGCTTCCCCAACAAAAATGTTTTTAGAAGTAAGGCTGGTTTAAAATGGTTAACAAATAATTAAGTTGACTTTAGAATTAAACAAAGGGGCTTTTCTCTTTCAAGCGAGATTTATTAATAAGACAAAATTTTTTGAAAATGCATTTTAATGTGACACGCTAGATTCAGTCATAATGTCTAGGCCGGGTTTGGGGTATTACATTAAATAGCTATGGAATTCAAAACTTGAGGTCCTTATGTGGTAATTAGACCATTAATAAAAAGTTAGTAGATATTTTTGGATGATTCATCCATGGAAAATTAGAAAAAGACTAAGGACTAAATTGGAAATCAAAATTATTAAAGATGATAAATTAATTAAATAGAAATAAAAATCATTTTTGTCATCTTCTTCCCCAAAATATTCCATGGAAAAAGAGAGAGAAGAAACTTTCTTGGCCAAATAGGGTAAGTTTTCTTGTCCCAGTTTAGTAATTTTGATATTTTTGAAACCATGATAGCTTAATCTATCCACTTGGGGAATCAATTTGAAGAGTTATCAAAGTATGGAAACTAGATCATGAACGAATATGCTGAGAATTTGAAATTTATGGTAGAAAATAGAAGGTTGTTGATAGATAAACAACTTTTACAAAGTGATTTTTGATGAAAACATGATTTAGGGACTAAAATGTAAATTTGTGAAAATTAAAGAAAAATTTTGAATTTTATAGAATATGTGTTGTAAATTTTATGGTGAAACTTTGGTTAAGCTTGGAATAGGGAGTATATTGCACAAATTTTATTTTCCGAGCCTAGGGACAAAATTGGAAGTTATGAAAAAAAAGGGGGAAAAATGGTAATTTTGCCTAGGATGAAAATTGAGTCCCCTTGAATATGAAATATGATAAATTGATGTTAAATTTACTGTTATAGATCCAGAAAGACCAAATTCGGAGCTAGAACGAGGAAGAGAGGAAAATGCCAGATTAGTAGATTTTATGTACACGAACATTTTCGAGATAAGTTCGTGTAACTAAATTGTGTATGTTTATATGTTTGAATTAAACATTTTGTTTGTGAATTGTATAAATATTGTATATATATGACATTGAAAAATATATTTGACAAAGCTCGATCAATAATAATGCCCAATAAATGGTAAATGATAAAAATGTTACTTATATACTTGAAATGAATATGGAATGTGTTTATTTGAATTATATGAATGTTTAAGATGTATGAAACAATCACATGCCTGATAATGCTTGAAAAATGTTAAATCCCATTTGAATAAATGAGAAATAAATGGATATGTGATTTCCCAAAATGAATGAGGTCCTGCATTTTTTGCGGATGGGTAATTTTGAAATAAGTCCTCTCAAGCATATGTTATGGATTGGATTTAGCTCAGACGAGTAATCCAAATGAAGCTCTTTAGAGCATATGTCATAAAAAGGATTTAGACTGGACTGGTAATCCTAACTAAGCTCTATTGAGTAAATATATATAGGAGATAGGATTTAGCTTAGACTGGTAATCTTGTTGTATACATGTGTGGCTTGAGAGTGTACTCTCTGGGGTGCCATTGGACATGAATTGATGGATCCTGATTTGTACACCTCGAGTGTACTACCTGTGTCTCCATCGATATTCCGATTAAAATTCAACAGGTAAAAATCTTGACATGAGAATATATGAATAAGGAATGAGTTATTGCACGTATCTATCTTAAATATATGAAAATGAGGATACATGAGATGATTTATATATGGTAATATGGGATGATGATATTTATACATGAAATTTATTTGATGAGTATGTTCATCTTTGATTATAGATTTGTACCCCTTAAGTGTACAATTCATGACCTTGATATTTCGAATGATATGAGTAAAGTTGTGACATGAAATAATCTGAAATCGAGATGAACTATTATGAAATTATACTTGTAATTTAAAGAGATGATTATACATGTTAAATGAATACATGTTGTGGAAAGCATATGTGCCTGGAAACTTGATCGTTGTTGAGCCCATATATGTTTTGATGTTATTATGGAATATATGACTAACATGGGCAATAAGGATATGTGTAGGGCTTGAGGTCAAATTGATTGAATATGCCTTACATAGTTACCTCAAAAGAGAATGAATGGTAAGTTAAGTACCATATTATACGAACTTACTAAGCATTTTATGCTTACTTAGTTTTATTTCCCTATTTTATAGTAAATCGGAAGCTTGTTGGATTGGAAGCTTGGCGGAGATCACTCGCACTATCAATCGGCTTATTTCGGTACATATGGTAAATCAATTATGGTTGTAATGGCATGTATAGGTTAAATTCGCTATATTGGCATGTAAATGTAAATGATTATTGTAATCTAGCCATTGGAATGGCTAGTGATGATTATGTTTTGGTATATGTATATATGTATTAAGTTTATTCTATGGAGATAACATAAGTATTTATTATTGATTGATTGAGAAAGGTTAAATGAGTATGCTTATAAAGGTAAGATTAAAAGCATGAATGCATGTAACAATATATCATATTAGAAGATATAAATTGCTTGAATTCAATGCTTGGATTGGTTGGTGTTTGGCTGTAAGTTTGATGCAGGAACTTAGTAAAAATTTTGGGTGAGAAATGAAGCTACAAATGGCTTTATTTTGTCCACACGGGTAACACACGGGTGTGTGTCTAGGCCATGTGTGACACATGGCTTGGTACATGGGCGTGTGGTTAGACCGTGTGTCCCCTACACCTTAAATTTGAGAAAACAGAATCCTCAGAATTGAGCACATGGGTAGAGACACAAGCGTGTATGTAACATCCCGATTTTGGGCCTAGTAGGAAGAGTGATTCGAGACCATGAATTTGACGTAAGAAAATTAATTTTTATTATATTTTTATGGTCTACAATTCTATGGAATTGTTTTGTGAAAATTTCGTCTGGAAATTTTGATGTTTGGGCACTCAATTTAGTCAAAAGGACTAAATCGTAAAAAGTGCAAAAGTTGAGTTCTACATGCTAGAGGTGTCCAATTGTTATGAAATTTTAAATTGGGGGTTCTTAATTATTAATTAGACCATTGTTTAATTTTTTGGACAAAAATGGACATGAAATGGGTGAAATAGAGCATTTTTAAGTTAGGGGCATTTTAGTCATTTAGTAATTAAAATGAATTAAAAACAAAATTAAAAGCCAATTTTTGTCCATCTTCAGCCCCATGGTAGAAAATTGCATGGAGAATACATATTTATGGATTTTCAAGCTTCCAAGCTCGATTGTAAGTCCGTTCTAGCCCGTTTTTAATTATTTTTATGTTTTTGAAATCCTCGTAACAAGATCTACCTATTTCTACAATTTATTTGAGTTATGATGAAGGTCTAGGGTTTGACCCATGTTATAAATTTGTGCATTTTGATGTTTAATGGTAGATTATGCATGTTTATGGTTGGAGAAACGACTTTTACTAAGTAGTTTTTTTTTATGAAACCGCTAAAAAGGACTAAATTGTAAAAGTTATAAAATTTGTAATAAAAGTGTGATTTAGTGGAAATTTTGGGATGCTATAGTTATGAAAATGGTTTGACTAGGCCCATACAGTGAGAAAATTGAATAAAATTCATTTTACGAGCCTAGGGGCAAAAGTGTAATTTTGATAAAATTTAGGGGCAAAAATGCAATTTTGCCAAAATATGATTTTTGGATCACATTAAATAATGTGACTAATAATTAGACTAAATGTGATATTATAGATCAAGGAAAAAGAGGATTGGTCATAGATCGGGTGAAAAATAGAAAATCGACGGTTAGGTTCCTTTTTGCTATTTTGGTGCCAAGGTAAGTTCGTGTGATTTAATAAGCATGTTATTCATGTTATTATTGTTATACATGAAATATATCTTGCTATGATTGAATTGATTTGATGTTAATGGAAATTTGATGGAAAATGACATTTTAAATGAAATGAGTAAGTTTGCATGTAAATAATATATCGTTTTTACTTATGTTATAATATTTTGTTATTATATGAGATGTGGTTGTATATTGAATGATCACTTGATGTAAATTATTAATTGAAATTGATTATGGATGAACTGGTAAAATGTTGAAAAGTGAGGAGTTTCCTGGTTGAACCTCCGGAATAGAAAAGATACGAATGATCCGTTGCGAGAACACATGTGTAGTACTATGTGCAGGCTACTATGTGTTTAAAATGGTTTTAGGTCACGTGTGTAGTACTAAGTGCAGGCTACTATGCGTACCCGATAGCTTTGATCACATGTGTGGTACTAAGTGCAGGCCATTATGTGTAAGAGACGGTTTTGGTCACAGGTGTAGTACTAAGTGCAAGCTACTATGTGCACCAGATAGCTTCGGTTATAAGGGTGGTAATATGTGCAGGCCATTGTGTATCTGTTATTATTCTGATGAGTTCAACGGGGAAATTGACTAAGTGAAAATACATGTGATCATGTAATAATTAGTGTAATTGAATATGACCATGTGATGAATAAGTGTAGGTACATGTGTGTAAAAATTTATGAGCAATGTGCTCGATAGTTGAGCGAACTTTCGGTAAGATGGAATGGAGTAAGTGAGATTATGTAAGAATGAGATTGAAATAAAATAGTTTTAGACAGCAACAATTGTGTGACTTTGAAAAATCACCAAAACTGGTACAAATTGAATTAAAGGTTGAATAAGATATGAAATTAAAGCTTAATGAGTCTATTTTCACATAAAAGAAACAATAAAAGAAAAAGAATTTCATATTATGTGATATTTGAATTTTTGTGAGACAAGTGCAGAATGATTTTGGAATCCCCTATTTTGACTTTGGAAAATCATTAAAATTTGTATAAAAATAATTATGGGTTATAATTTATATGCGTAAAATCCTTAATGAGTCTATATTCAATAGAAATATACAGAAGCGTTATCTAAGTTTTGTACCATGAGATAATTAATTCTTAGTGAAGAGAAGTCAGAACTATCAGACAGCGAAATAGGGGTGAATTTAATGAATAAAATATATTTATTGGCTAAACAAAAACTTCTAAAAATTTTATGATAGAAATATATGTGAGTCTAGTTTCTAGAAAATTAATAGATCTTAATTTGGAGTTTCGTAGCTCCAGATATAAATAATTTAATGACTGCAACTTGAGAAAATAGCTTGACTGGACTTTGAATAAATAGAAAGAATTTGTAAATAGCATGTTAATACATTGCTTATTATTTTTCATGCGAGCTTACTAAGCGTAAAGCTTACTCCCTCCTTTCCATTTCCTTATTGTTCTCAGGTAGGCTCAGGGTTGGAGATCGTCGGAGGCAGCATCACAGTATCAAGCCAATACCTTTGGAATATTGTTACATATGTTAGAATTATCAATTGAGTGGCATGTATAGGGACCTAGTTTTATAACATGTGTTATTATAATTTGGCCAAATGTATTGGCCTATATTGAGCTATTGATTATGGCTAGTAAATCTAGCTATTCATGTTATGTCTAATAATTGTGATGTGAATATGTTTGTTTGCCACGCATGGTTGGTAATATGTCATGTGTGTTGAATGCATGTTTTATGACCAATCGAGGTGGTCATGACCATGAATTGAATGTGTCTTAATAAAGGGTGTTTAATCACTAAAATGTTGCTATGAATTGTGATTATGACGTGTATAAAGTTGTAAGGGGTTATGGGTAACATAAAGACTTGGAACATAGCCTAAGAGTCAACTACACGGGGTGAGACACGGCCGTGTGTCTTAACTGTGTGAGGGACACTGTCTGGTGACACGGGCATGTGACCTGTTTCATTAGAAAAAAATTTCTATGTTTTCCCAAAACTTTCCAAAGTTCTCGATTTAGACCCGAACTGTTTGTAAAGTTTGTTTTGGGCTTCGTAGACCCAAATAAGGGAGTATGTGCATATGATTGAATGTTTCAAAATGTGAATGAAATTTTATGGCCTGATTATACGAAATTGTGTACGTTTAAGTCTGGTAACACCTCGAACCCTATCTCAGCGTCAGATACGGGTAAGGAGTGTTACATTTAGTGGTATCAGAGCTATGGTTTAGTCAATTCTCGAACTAACCTAGCATATCTATGAGAGTCTAGCTATACATGCCACCAATCTGTGATAGTGTGATGTCTCCTGACGCGTCTGAGAGCCATTTTATTTAGACAAAAGTACTCTCCAACCGAGCTACATCCGACCATATTGATTGTGGTAATGAGGTATTTGAGTAAAGTACAATAATGATGAGTTGAAACTTGGAAAGGTACGAATAAGATTCACAATACCCTATTATGGATAAAATTTCATTGACCTGATTGGAAATAAAAAATTTCATGGATTGAAATCAATTATTGAAATGAGATAAAAGATTATATGGCATAATGAAATTACCTGTGATTGATTGATAATTCCATAATATATGTGACTGAATTGCTCGAGTAAATGCATGTGTAGATAACTTATCAAAAATGTTAATGGGATGAATATTTATGTATATCTCTTTGGATAATTATGATTGGCAAGCTCGTATAGCTAGAGTAAATGTGTTAAATTGCTTGGACTGATTTATACGATTGAAATGATATGTCTAAATAATGGTGTACGAGGTGAAAGTATAGATTGTGATAAACTTATTCATGTTTGTTGGCCCTTGTATGATTAAATGAATAGATAAGTAAAGTTATCCAAAAAACATGGAATGCACGCATAAGTATACTTGACTAAATGAGATAATTGAAAAGTGAGCGTAAAATCAATATGAAGGTTAGTTTACCCGAAATGAATGACATGATTGTGATATGATTACTATGATGATGAAAATTGTGCTACATGTATACATATATGAAAGTCGAGTTAGAGGCCCTACGACCCGTCCCCCTTACCAAAGTAGTGTTTTATAATGGAGTTTCCCGAGATTTGTGATGAACAAGTTTTCGGATGAGAGACCAGAGAATTCAGTGATAGAATGGTTATAAGCATGATTAGTGATTGAGAATGGGTTCATAAGTACAGATAGAGCTAGAATGATACCCTACGACCCGTCCCTCTTACCAAAGTGGTGTTTTATAATGGAGTTTCCCGAGATTTGTGATGAACAAGTTTTCGGATGAGAGACCAGAGAATTCAGTGATAGAATGGTTATAAGCATGATTAGTGATTGAGAATGGGTTGATAAGTACAGATAGAGCTAGAATGATATTGGATTGACTAAAAGATTATTTAATTTTTGCAATATCATAGTTAGTAAAAAGGTTAAGTTCGAAAATCGATCTATTCTGAAATGATGTCGGGAAATAATAATAGAAATATAAGATTTTCACGTATGGTAATTACAGTGAGCAGATTATGACTACCTCTCTTGAAATATAGTATGAGATCATTTGTATTTTCTAATGAATTTTGATATTATGAGAATGTTTTCTAATCTTAATGTTTGACAAAGATATTGTCAATTTCATTGGGTTATGATCTACATGATTCTATATTCTTTCTGGTATTCTGTTAAATTTCGTCGGTTAGAAATTGATGTGAAATTGTAAATGGTGCCATGATTTTGTCTCTACAGATTATATCGTTCTGGTCGTATTCGTTTTCAGTGAGTTGGAATGATGTCTTTCTGGATTTCTTTTCTCCGAGGAACCATTGAGGTCTTTCGTACTTTCTTATGAACTTTGTTCTCGGTCTTTCGATATGGTATCTTGATTTGGATTTCTATATTCTGGATTTCTCTGTATTGGGTTTCTTTATCTTGAGTTTTTGGTTATCTTTATCTCGTAACTTGTAGAGCATGGCTTATATTTAAAGTATGACCTTTAGCTTGCAATATATAAATATATCAAGCATGACTATGTATCTGATTTGATCATGGTAATTTGGTGGTCTTAGTACTTGGATTTCTCCAACTTCTGTGCAAGGGCATAACACCAGCAAAGGTATAAATGGTGAAAATGCAAGTTTCAATTTTTATGGTGGATTTCTTGTCCTCAATTAATTTAATCAGCATTAATATATTTGATTAAGATTCGGGTTCTACATCTTGATATCTTGGGAAAGCTAAAGGAGGTTTTGAAATTTAAAAACAACTGAGAATGGAGTCAGAAAACAAACGAATTGTAAAAAGGTTTTAGAGAGTATAAGGCCAAGATGAACTGACTAGTTCATTTTTGAAATCGAAAAGATTCAAGCATGTGAGTAATTGAGTTATGATGGCATCAATTTGACCATTGTGTATTTGAACACTCTCGGATAGAGGTTGAAATTTAACCGATGTGTGGCATAGCAATGAACCGCCTATGATGCTAGTTTGGGAAAATAAAGAGAGATGTATTGAAGGAACAACCTGAGTGAAAGTTCTTTGGCATCAATTATGAGATTGAAGAATCTAAGTGAAAACCAAACCCACTTTCTTGGTAAGATTTTCGGGGACGAAAATCCCTAAAGGGGGGAGAAATGTAACATCCCGATTTTGGGCCTAGTAGGAATAATGGTTACGAGACCACGAATTCGACATAAGAAAATTCACTTTTTTTTACATTTTTATGGTCTACAATTCTATGGAATTATTTTGTGAAAATTTCGTCTGAAATTTTTGACGTTTGGGCACTTAATTTAGTCAAAAGGACTAATGTAACAGCCCGATTTAGACCCTAATCGGAACGGTAGTTTCGAGACCACAAATCTGAGTCAGAAAAATATTTTCAAATTTTTTTTTGTGTTTATTTTATGTGAATTTATATCTGTGAAATTTTTTAGCTTTAATTTTATCATTTGAGTGCCCGATTAAATAAAAGGACTTAATCGCATAAAATAAAAATTTGGTGTTTAATTGTAAAACGACCTAATTGTTGTTGTTATTTTAATATGGAGGTTTTATGTTGCAATTATGCCATTGTCATATTGAGTGGACGGTAATGGCCAAGGTTTATAATGGACATATTTACCCCTAACATATTGGTGGTTAATTACCATTTTACCCCTGAGATTATTGCATAAATGGCCTAACATAATTTACCCCTGAGATTATTGGTGGTTAATTGTAAAACGACCTAATTATGCCGGCACTGGTTTATGCTACATGTCGACGAGAGGACAGAGACGCCCCAGATGTTATTACGAGTACGTTTTTCATTCACCATGTACCTTACACTACATTGATTGATGTCGGTTCTACGCACTCTTATATAGCATGCACTGTGTCTGAGACTTTGGGTGTAATGGGTGAAAACACTACGAGTGAGATTACCGTGTTGAGTCCATTAGAGCAGTCAGTGAGAGTGAACAAATTGTTTAAGGATGTACCTTTGGAGGTTCAAGGACAGATCTTTTTAGCCGACTTGATGGAACTTCCTTTTGGGGAATTCGATGTAATATTGGGCATGGACTGGCTGGTTAAGCATCAGACGAATTTGGATTGTGCTTCTAAGTGAGTGGTTTTGAAAACTGTAGAGGGTGACGTGGTGGTTGTGATTGGGGAGCGTCGAAATTATCTTTCAAATGTGATTTCTATGCTGAGAACTGAGATGGTTCGTAAGGGTTACGAGGCATATATAGCCTATGTCAATGCTTCTAGATCTGAGGATGCGTCTGTTAAGGATATCAGAACAGTTAAGGAGTATTCAGATGTCTTTCACGATGAGCTACCAAGGTAACCTCCTAACCGTGACGTTGAGTTTGAGATAGAGCTATTGCTTGGTACAGCTGCGGTGTCTATTGCCTCTATTAGAATGGCACTGAAGGAGCTCGTAGAGCTTAAGGCTCAAATTCAGGAGTTATTGGATCGGGGGTTCATCCGCCCAAGTGTGTCTCCATAGGGAGCACCGGTTTTATTCGTTAAAAAGAAAGACACCTACAATTCCTAGGCACTAATCGGTTCTCCAAAGAAAAGGTTCCCAAAAGAGTCAGTTCGGCACTCCCAAAACAATGAGACCGATTTTTACCAAATGATCTATTTTTCCCCAAATAGCACTCCTAGTTCCTCCATCATTCGACTCTTCCACTATCTCCAATTGAACACTCTCCCAATCCCTGCAAAATCTCCCCACTTTACTCCCCCATCCCTCCTAAAATCACTCCCCCTATCTGCCTACAATTCTCTCCAACACACACCACTCAACCAACCATTCAAACTCCACCAATTCCAGTCAAATTAGGACACTTTTACGGCACAAAAGCAAAATAAAATAAACTTAAGAACTGCTAAGCCTCGAACCTCAAACGACGAGAACACTCTACACGCTATTTACCACTAAGCTAGTAGGCTTTTTATGTCAAACAACACCCTCATTAATTTAAAAGTCCACTAGCAGTAAACAAGGGTTTATCCAATAAGAAACCAAAATTTTACTAAAGCCTAGGTTTGAACCCAGAACTTCTCACACCTCTTAGAACCCCCTTAACCAACAAAGCAAGCAAGCCACACAAATTAAATTACTGAAGATTTAGGGCCTTAGACACCCCCATGCAATATGTCATGTCATAATATCATACGTGTATGCAAGAATGTCATGCTTGAATACATTCATACATATAATAAGGGTATATCAGTCATTTTACCTCGTAGGGGTATAATAGTCATTTCATCATTATGGGGTCTAAGTGTACTTACCAACCCAGGAAAAAGGTCCACTATCATCTCGAGCGACCTGTGTAACCTTAACAGTCAAACAATAGAGATGGACCCAAAGCCCAAAATACAGCCCATGTGGGCCCACACGCTCTTGTGGCCCAATAAGCCCAAACATGGCCTTGGCCATGCAGACTACACAGCCTAGCCCAATAATCTCCACACGCCTGTGTGGGCCTACAAGCCCGTGGGGCCCACACGATCCATTTAAGCCCAGAACGACTTGAGCCTATTAGATCGCTCATGGTGGCCTCTATTGTTAAACACCCACGTTTAATGGGTTTGGATCACCACATGAGCAATCGCAAGCTCGTGTACTGTCAATAGACACATTTTTCCAGCTTTTTCCAATTAACAGTTATTGCAGTGTGATTAGACACCTGCTATGAAATTGTAGCCAAAACGCTTTCGATATCAACCACCTAAGATCAACAACAACCCACCATCAGCCCATATTCGTGCTTAATCTAAAACCATAGCCTTGGTAATACCTAAACCTATTCATCACTACTTACTAATCGAACAATCGCAAAACCTCTCTTGTTCCAGAACCAACATAATCTCTCCAATGCTTAACCTTCACACAAAATAGTTAACCGATTCATAAGTTACTATAACCCAACATAGATATGTCTAGCACTTTAAACACTTACCACGAGTGAATGTAACACCCCAAACCCAGCCTTGACATTATGGCTAAATCTGGCGATGTCACATTGAAGTGTTTTTTGTAAAGCGAGATACTGTTGAAAAAACCCATTCTCTATTTAAACTATTTGTGCGATCTTAAAGGCGTTCATTTAGGTTCAAAATGTGAGTTGTTTGCAAAAAGTTATTCATATTAAAACGTCCATATTATATTTATTTTTTTTAAAACGTTATTCATTTCCAAAAATATCATGTTATAGCGGAAGCTTTTTAAAACAGTAGCGTACTTGCACTCACTCGTAAAAATATTGTTTCCTTTGAAAACTTGTGTTTTCCTAACACTAGCAGTTATAAACCAAAGCAATTAAAAACCCAAATTAAAGTTAAAATCCATAGAGACTTTATTATAGTAAAAATAAACAAATAAAAAAAATAAAACTTTAAATTAAAAGTCGAATACAGAAGCACGAGCGATTGTGTGGCCACCCTCGAGTCCCTCGAAGCACCCATCTGCCTATGGCTGGGGATTACCTGTATAATTAACAGATGGGTGAGTTTACAAAAACTCAGTGTGTAATCCCATAATAGCAATCAATTAGAGTAATCACAACTTGGGCCTAAGCCCTTTCAGTCTCAGTAAGGGCCTTAGCCCATTTTATTATTAACAGTAGCAATATCAATTTGGGCTTTATTCCAACTCAATATAGAAACACTCATGTGTTTGGGCCTTGGCCCATTGCAGTAACAATAACAGTGCAGTAATAGTAAACAGTGCATTATTAGTAAACAGTATGCAAGTCCTACCCAATCCATCCTCTACACTCCATTCCGTCCAGCCCTACACTCCATGTGGGGATAAAATCGACCCACCCATACCTACACTCCAAATATAACACCGGTTGTAGCACTAATCAATATTTACAGTAGAGCTGCCAGTAATAGGCTTTAAGCCATCAGTGATTTGTAGCAGAGCTGCCAGTACAGTACACTTCCTCCAATCATAAATAAACCCATCCCCATGCAATGCATCATGCAACGTGTCATGTCATAAATATTATTATTCACGTACTCAGTATAGTTACAAATAGCATGCTAAAATATAAACACACATCACATAGAGGCAAAACAGTCATCTTACCGTATAAGGGAAAAACAGTCATTTTACCTTACAGGGGTATTACAGTCATTTTACCCTACAGGGGTATTTCGGTCATTTTACTCTATAGGGGTATTTCAGTTATTTTACCCTATGGGGGTATTTGGGTCATTTTATCCTATGGGGGTATTTCGATCATTTTACCTTATGAAGGATATTTTAGTCATTTTATCCTATAGGGGTATTTCAGTCATTTTACTTTATGTGGGTATTTCGGTTATTTTACCCTATGGGGGTATTTTAGTCATTTTACCCTATGAGGATATTTCGATCATTTTACCCTATGGGGGTATTTCGGTCATTTTACCTTATGGAGGTATTCCGGTCATTTTACCCCATGAGGGTATTTCGGTCATTTTACCCTACCCTATGAAGGTATTTCAGTCATTTTACCCTATGGGGGTATTTCGGTCATTTTACCCTATGAGGTATTTCTGTCATTTTACCCTATGGGGGTATTTCGGTCATTTTACCCTATGAGGTATTTCTGTCATTTTACCCTATGGGGGTATTTCGGTCATTTTACCCTAACATGGTCCAAAACGGCCTAAGCCCATGAGATCGCCCATGATGGCCTCTCATAATCCAGTACCCACGTTTATGCGTTTGGGGTTACCACACGAGCGACCACACGCCCATGTGGTTCAACAGTCCTATTTTTCGGCTTTTGTCAATTTACGGTTAAGATAGTGATTACACACTTGTTTACTATAATGTTCAGTCCACTCAAGAGCACTCTAACCTAAAGTCAAACATAACGTACTGTTAGCCCCTTCATGATAAGGTTACAAGACCCCACTTAATTCACTTATCTCAAAAGAATAAATTAACACTTGCCTTAATCAACCGATTTAGGCTTACACCCCTCCACCGTTGTAGGAAACTGATTATAGGCCCTTCAGGAACTCCTGCATACCAACCAAAAATCTATTAACCTTAAAAATTATTGCTCGGACCAACCTTTTTTACCAACGCAAGCCACTTACCAAAACGCAAAGCCGGGTATCGAGAAGGAACAATTAGCCTATTACCCCCTTAAAAGACAAAAGCTTGGCACAACACACCCTAGCAATTAATGGCAGTAAGAGGAGATGTTAAAAGAATACTATTAGTATGATAAAAATAAAAATAGAGAAAGAGTCACCGAAAAGTTATAGTTACCACCAAAGTCTACAAAGAGCAATGAAGATTAGTCACAGTGAGGTGAAAGAAATAGCAGTTTTCGGTCAAGGAGAAACTGATATGGGGTGAGGGTAAGAAGGAAGATTCGATCAAGAAAGGACCAATAGAGAGGGAGAGGGGAGAATACAATATATTCGGCCAAGAAGCCATAACTGATTGAAGGGGAAGATAGAGAAATCAGTCAAGAAAGGTCACAACAAGAACAAAAACTGAAGAACAACTTGACAAAACTGAAAGTGTGAAGGAAAAAAGAGAGGGAGAACAAAATTGTATCAGGTAGAAAAAAAGGGATACACGAAAGAACCTTAGGTATCAATCGACTTCTATAGTAAAATAGGAAATACCCTAAAAATGCTCACAAAACTTAAAATAGAATACTCAAACTCACCTCCAAAATCGAAATTCCTAAGTACTCATTGTTCAAATTCAGCACTCTAATCCCTCTCACCCCACTTCCCTTGATTTTCTCCTAAAATCCTCCCCATATCTCTCCTCAACTCCCTCTTACAAACCCTCCATGACCAATTCAAACTCCAATCCACTCTGTAGTGTTTCAGTCAAACTCTACTACCTCCCATGGCCATCAGTAAAAATAATCTCCATTTGCACAAGCAGGGATTCGAACCTCAGACCACTAGCATACTCCACATGCCACTTACCACTAGGCTAGCAGGCTCACTCTGTCATGTTTTTAACAAATTTTACTTACAACCCTATCCTTAAAAATCAAAATTATGTGTAAGCCAAGCCTTAAACCAAAGACTTCTCAACACTCCCAGAACACTTAACCATTGAATCAGATACACAGTTGTGTCACTTTCTTACACAGTTAATTATTTATGTACAGCCTCCTACCTTCTCCCATGCACAAGCCTTAATACTTCTAGGCCCAAATTTGGGACGTTACAGTGAAAGGATCATTTGTTGGGAAAGAATAATCGGCCTAACCCCCTTAACTATTGAGATCGAGCCCCTAGTAACATTCAACAGAACCACAGTGTTAAAAGAGGATCATAGATACGATAGAAAGGAAAAAAGGGTGAATAAAAACAAAATCTATATAGCAGCACTTACCACCCAGATCAACGGAGAAGAAGCAAATGAAGGAATCGGCTCACAGAAGGTCAATGAAAGAGCACTATTCGGTAAAAAAGGATTAAATTACACTTGAGAGAAGAAGGAAGAAGAAAAAGAAAGAATCGATCACTCCAGGCTAAAACCGAATGAGTTTGAGAGGTAAGCAAACAATAAATATTCAGCCAAGGTAAAATCGCTCGAGAAAGGGGTGTGAAGGAAAGGAAAACCATGGACAATAGGGTTGGAGGGAGGAGTAGAAATGTATGCAACTAGAACTAAAGGTACTTCGTAATGGCACAAGTCAGTTATAGAAACAAAGAAAGAGAACCACAAAAAACCCAAAAGAACCCAAAAGAGAGACAGTACTGAAAGTTTTAGAGGAAAGCACTTAGCCGAAATCCCTATGCCCACTACCCAATTTCAACACAACTCTACTACACCTCAAACTCCACTTTTTCCTCCCATTATCTCTCTCCTAGAATCTCTCCACCTTAATCAACTCAACCGCCCATTCAAACTCCCACTAAACACCTCAATTTCGGTCAATCTAGGATACTTCCCTAGCACTTGTAGCAAAAATAAAATGCTCCTTCTACCCTGCCAAACCTCGAACCTCAAACCCCAAGGAACACTCGACACGCCGCTTACCCCTAGACTAGCAAGCTATTTGTGACATACTTTACTGAATTTTAATTAAGAGACCTACTGACTACAGATAGGTTTAATTCAAGCAAAACAAAAACTCTTTGTACAAGACAAGGCTTGAACTCAGGACACCTCCAACACTTCTCAGGACACTTAACCACTGAAGCAAGCATGCATTTGCGTTACACACACAGAGAAAATAAGTCCATATATTTGGGGCGTTATAGAAAATTTGACGGAAAATGACATTTTAAATGAAATGAGTAAGTTTGTATGTAAATAATATATTTTTTTACTTATGTTATAATATTTTGTTATTATATGAGATGTGGTTGTATATTGAATGATCACTTGATGTAAATTATGAATTGAAATTGATTATCGATGAATTGGTAAAATGTTGAAAAGTAAGGAGTTTCCCGGTTGGACCTTCGGAATAGAAAAGATACGAATGATCCATTGTGAGAACACATGTGTAGTACTATGTGCAGGCTACTATGTATTTAAAATGGTTTTAGGTTACATGTGTAGTACTAAATGCAGGATACTATGTGTACCAGATGGTTAGGTCGCATGTCTAGTACTAAGTGCATGCTACTATGCATACCCGATAGCTTCGATCACATGTGTGGTACTAAGTACAGGCCACTATGTGTAAGAGATAGTTTTGGTCACAGATGTAGTACTAAGTGCAGGCTACTATGTGCAGCAGATAGCTTCGGTTATAAGGGTGGTAATATGTGCAGGCCACCGTGTATCTGTTATTACTCCGATAAGTTCAACGGGGAAATTGACTAAGTGAAAATACATGTGATCATGTAATGACTAGTGTATTTGAATATGACTATGTGATGAATAAGTGCAGCTATATGTGTGTAAAAATTATGAGCAATATGCTTGATAGTTGAGCGAACTTTCGGTAAGATGGAATGGAGTAAGTGAGATTATGTAAGAGTGAAATTGTAATAAAACAGTTTTGGACAGTAACAGTTGTGTAAATTTGAAAATTCATCAAAAAAGGTAGTAATCGAATTAGAGGTTGAATAAGATATGAAATTAAAGTTTAATGAGTCTATTTTCTTATAAAAGAAACGGTGAAAGTAAAAGAATTTCATATTCTGTGATATTTGAATTTTTGTGAGACAAGGTTAGAATGATTTTGGAATCCCCTATTTTAAATTTATAAAATCATTAAAAATTGTATAAAAATAATTATGGGTTATAATTTATATGCTTAAAATCCTTAATGAGTTTATTTTCTAGAGAAATAGACAGGAACATTATCTGAGATTTGTACCATGAGATAATTAATTCTTAGTGAGAAGAAGTCAGAACTATCAAACAACAAAATAGGGATGAATTTAATGAATAAAATGTACTTATTGGCTAAACCAAAAATTCTAAAAATTTTATTATAAAAATATATATGAGCCTAGTTTTTGGGAAAATTAGCAGATCTTAATTTGGAGTTCCGTAGCTTTAGCTATAAATAATTTAATGACTGCGACTTGAGAAAATAGCTTGACTGGGCTTTGAATAAATAAAAAGAATTTGTAAATAGCATGTTAATACATTGCTTATTATTTTTCATGCGAGCTTACTAAGCGTAAAACTTACTCCCTCTTTTCCATTTCCTTAGTGTTCTCAGGTCGACTCGGGGTTGGAGATCGACGGAGGCAGCATCACACTATTAAGCCAATACCTTTGGAATATTGTTACATATGTTAGAATTGTCAAGTAAGTGGCATGTATAGGGACCTAGTTTTATAACATGTGTTATTATAATTTGCCCAAATGTATTGGCCTATATTGAGCTATTGATTATGGATTGTAAATCTAGCTATTCATGTTATATCTAATAATTGTGATGTGAATATGTTTGTTTACCATGCATGGTTGGTAATATGTCATGTGTGTTGAATGCATGTTTTATGACCAATCGAGGTGGTCATGACCATGAATTGAATGTGTCTCTGTAACGCCCCAAAAATCTCGATATCCAAAAATCTTGAAATAAAAAAAATCTCGAAATCTTAAATTTTTCTTTTTGTGCTTAGCAATTCCGGTTAAGTGTTAATTACGTGATGGTAGGTCTTGGTCAAGGTTTGAGTTCGAATCAAGGGGTAGAAGAAATTATATTTTAATTATTAAAAGAATCAAGGCTGACAAGTAGGTGGGCTTTTGAATAAATGAAGAAACAATTGGACACAAAAAGAGCTTGTGGTGGAGTGGCTAAGTGACGCCACATAAGGTGTAGTGAGGTGGCGTTAGTAGCTAGCAAGGGGGTCCAAGGTTCAAATCTTACCTTAGTATTTTTAGAGTTTAATTTTGGCCTTCTAGAAGGATGGAAGTGGCGTGAAGATGGACTCCAAGGGGAGTGTTCAGAAGAGAAAATTAAGGAAAGGATCAAGGGGTTATCAGGGAGAAAAACGAGGAGATGAGAAGTGAGGAGTAAGTGGAGCTGAATTGGGAACTTGGGCTTGAAGAATTCGACTATAGAGCTATAAATAGGTGCCAAATGGGATGGTTGAAAAGCTAATGACAAATTTCCCTTCACTTTTTTCTAGAAACCCTTTTCTATAAAAAGCCGAAAACCCTTTTTTCTTTTCTTTCTTTGTGCCGAATTCTTATCCCTCCTCTACTCAATATTTTCTTTGCTTTAGTCAATTCTTCTTGCTCTCTTCTTTGGTGCTGAGTAATCAATTGTTGCCATTCAAATCTCTAAAAGCCGAATACCCTTGGTGCTGCCACTACTCTTTCCACCCAATCGTTTTTTGATAAGTATCGAGTATTCGGTCCCTCACTTTTTTCTAATTGACTTTGGTAGGGAATTAGTGTCAGATATCAGTTTTGGATTCCTGCCGATAAGTACGTGTGATTAACCTTTGAGTGATATCGATTGTAGGTTTAGGCTAAGGAGATCACATCACGCTTGCTTACCAGGTGTGTACATACACTGCACACACACAATGAATCAGCAAAAGCTGAAAAGCCGAAATGCTGAAAAGCCGAAAGTTTGGCTACGGTAGTCCTGCGAGTGCGCGAACACTCGTAAGGGGGAAATCGATAGGTTTCCTGAGGCCCTCGGGCTATTCTGTGGACTTGGGTTGTGATTTGGCCATAAGGGCCAGAATGGGCTAAATGGGCCCAATGGGCTATTGGGCCCATAATAGGCAAAAATTGAGTATTGATGCTTTGTGATAGGAATTTGTATGTGAGTATGAATATTCATGTGACTAGGCCTAACGGGCCATATAAATGTGATTTGGGCCTAATGGGCCATATATAGGTGATTTGGGCCTAATAGGCCATACGAATATGATTGGGTTTAATGGGCCAGATGCAGGTATGTGAAATTGTTGGGCTCTGTAAGGGGTTTTCGGCCTAGAATATGGTAACTACATAAAACTTAATAATTATTTACGACTGTGGACAAATCATAGGGTTAAGGTGTGGCAACGGGTATATGCATGTCTAGGATTGGATCTAGGGAGAGCTTGGTACTTAAGCGGTCTTAATGACTCACCTTCTCTTCTCTGGAATCCTAATTGGTGCATAGTATTCGTTTATCTTAGCTCGCGGGACTTGTTAACTGGCCAAGGTAAGTGAAAACCGTACTTAAAGGGAAATTACTGAAACGCCCCTAAGGGCAAAAATGATCAATTACCCCTAGGTATTGAATGTAAGTTTTGTGGATGCGACATGCATACATATGATATTCTGCTTAGGTTGCATATAGGTTGGGAATTATGTAACGGAGGAAGTATATGAGGATTGCATCGTTGCTTGACAATCGTGGATCCACCGACAGCTTTTAAAGCCCAATATGTAAATGAAGGTAGTTCCGCAACTGGGCTACCATGGTGTGTGGGTTGGGTGGGTTGATATTTATATTCCCACATGGTGTGACGGGGGACGGAGCCGGTGTGTAGCGAATGGATAATTTGGATGGGATTGCATTGCATGAATGATGAATGATGTTTTTCTTTTGAATGCTTGTTTTCTTCGAGTGTTGTACACACTGAGTTTGCGAAAACTCACCCCCCTCTTTTATTTTATTTTTAGGTGATGCTCAGTAGAGGGTTCGATGTTTGGAGGGACTTTGGGTGGCCAGCTAACAAGATAAATTGGACTTGTTTTTTTTCAAGCATATAAGTTTTTATTTAATTAAGTATGTCTCAGATCAGATTGTAATAAGGTTTTCATTATGTTATTATTACTTGAATTATTATTATTATTTTCATTGTAATTTACAAGAAGTTGAACATGGGTTTCCTAAATTATAGTATGTTTTCTACGTTTCCGCAATTAAATTTTTAAATGATAAGTTTTCTACGTTTCTACATTTAATTAAGTATGTCTCAGATCAAATGTTTCAAACAAGGTTTTCGCAACTAAAATGTGTGTGTTTTTTTTAGTTAATTAAGGTTTCCTTTATTTTAAGAAGGGTTTTCAATGAAACCACAGTTTTCGCTAAAACACTTTAATGTGACACACCAGATTCAGCCATAGCGTCTGGGCCGGGTTTGGGGTGTTATAGTCTTAATAAAGGGTGTTTAATCACTAAAATTTTGCAATGAATTGTGATTATGATGTGTATAAAGTTGTAAGGGTTTATGGGTAACATAAAGGCTTGGAAAATAGCCTTAGAGTCAACTACACTGGGTGAGACACGCTCGTGTGTCTTAACCTTGTGAGGGACACGGTCTGGTGACACGAGTGTATGACCCTGTTTCATAAGAATTTTTTTTTAAGTTTTCCCAAAACTTTCCAAAGTTTTCAGTTTAGTCCCGAACTCTTTCTAAAGTATGTTTTGGGCTTCGTAGACCCAAATAAGGGACTATGTGCATGTGATTGAATGTTTCAAAATATGAAAGAAATTTTATGGCCAGATTTTACGAAATTGTGTATGTTTAAGTCTAGTAACGCCTTGAATCCTGTCCCGGTGTCAGATACGGATAAGGGGTGTTATAGTGTGTCTCAATCGTGTGTGCTATACGGCCTATAACACGAGTGTGTGTCTTGGCCATGTGAAAACTACACCTAATTTTGAAAGAATTTAATTAACCACATGGCCTAGCACACGAGCGTGTGGCATGGCCGTGTGCACAAGTCAGAGAGTTACATGGGGTCGAACACGACCTGCATACTATGATGTTTGAAATGACTTGGTAAGTGCTATGATATATTATGAAAAAGAGACTACGGTTGTTAGGCTAATGCCAAGATATGTTAAATCATGTTTATGAGTTAATGGAGTAAACATCTTGATTGAATAAAATTATAACTATGAGATTTATAGTAATTGGTATTATTTTGTGTTTAAATTGTTGAACTTGATAAATGGCTAATAAGAGTTTCTTATTATTTTCATACAGACTTACTAAGCTATATAGCTTACCCCTTCCATTCTCATGTTTTATAGTGCCCTGAAGCTAGCTCGAGTTGGAGATCGTCGGATATCCTATCACACTATCAAGCTATCAATTTTTGGTATTGTTGAATTCAAGTATTTTAAGATTATGGCATGTATAGGGGTTAAGTTAATTTGTTATATGTGTCCGTATTGATTTTAGTCAATGTAATGGCTTATAATCATCAAAGGCTTGTTTCGCTAGTTGGCCATGTAAGTTGGCTTATATTGGCTAACGTGGTTGTAAGCCTAAGTATATTTATATATGCGTCAATGTTTGTGGTGATATGATCATGGGAAGCTTGGTGAATGTGATATGTTTGGAAATGTAATTTATGGCATGATTGTGTAATGCTTGGAATTGTGATCTATTGATGAGATGAGGAATATGACTATATTTGTATTAATGTCATTTGTGAATGTGGAAACTTGCATAATTTGATGTGGAAAGGCTAATGTTTTAAGCATGTTTAAAAATGGAATGAGAATAACATTTTATTGTCTTGGTTGTGACTATTTGGTTGCTCTTCATGCTTGAGTTTGTGTCATGAGATGTTGAGTAAAAATGGGCAAGTGAGGGTGGCAAAATGGCTTGGTAAATAGCCTTGTTTTTGTCTACAAAGGTAGACACACGGGCTGTAACAGCCCAATTTAGACCCTAATCGGAACAGTGGTTTTGGGACCATGAATCCGAGTTAAAAAAATATTTTTAAATTATTATCTGTGTTTATTCTGTGTGAATTTATATCTGTGAAATTTTCGTGATTTAATTTTGTCATGTAGGTGTCCGATTAAATAAAAAGACTTAATCGCGTAAATTGAAAAGTAGGTAGTTTAATTTGTAAAGGGCTTATTTGTTAATGACTTTCTAAAAGGGAGTATTTATGATGAAATTATCCCATTATATATGATGTTGGACGGTAATGGGTATGATATAAATGATTTTATAATTCATTAATTAAGGTTACTTTTGTAAACTAATATATTTATAACATATATAATATAAAACATAAAATAAAGTTTGCATACTTGTTTTAATTGTTCTTCATTGCCGAATATAAAACACAATAAAAAGAAAAGGAAGCAAGTTAGGGTTCGGCCTATTTGGAGCTCAATCAAGATCAAGAACCAAATAAATCAGATTTGGATAAGGGAAAAACGAAAGTTGTCGACTAGCTGCCCAATTCCGTTTTGTATCGTCCGAGGTAAGTTTATAAGCAAATAGATGTGTTTATTGATAGTATAATGTTATAATTACATGCTGTTATGAAATGTTATTATTAAATTATGCTAAGTCCGAATATGTAAAATTTTGGCTATGACATTTCTGAGTTCGATTTGACCGAGAAACGACGTCCGAAAGCCCCGTATGAACCCTAGAAATATCTAGGATACATATGTCATGACATAGGATTCTAATACATGTGTGCGAGTAAATCCATGGCATCGATTTTTGAGTCTGATATGTGTTCACGAGTAAGACCCTGTCTAGGACAGTGGCATCGATATGTGGCTACATGTAAGACCACGTCTGGGATGTTAGCGTTGTACGATTTATGTGATTATTCGAGTGTCCTATCCAATTCCAAATGGTTCATCGGGCAAAGGTAAATTGTGATCGGATGTGTTAAATGAACAAAAGAAGTGACAGGTATGAATTAGCTTGCTAGTTGTCAATGATAGGGTTTGTATATGGTTTGTTTGATAATATAAGTATATATGATATAAAGCATGCATTTTCGTGTTTTAAATTAAGTGTATTCGGCTTGAACAAGTGGTGTAGATATTATGAAAATGATCTTTGGATATACATTTATATGTAATCATGTCTATAATAGGCTATGGATATACTTTGTGTATGTGATGTTTTAGATGAATTCTTGAGCTTATATAAATATGTATACTAGTGAATTGGATTACATATTGATAATTTAACTTAGGAAGCCGATTGATATTTGGCTAATATGTTCATGGGAGCATTCGGCTAAGGTAGCTTTGCACATGGAAATGTAGTATATCAAATTGTATATGTTACTCAACTGTTTATTTGCTTATAGCTTACTAAGCTACGATAGCTTATTCTGTCTTTTATGTTACTCTGTTTTATAGATTTTGAAGTCAAGTTACAATTTCGGGGACTGTCAGCTAAGCTCATCACACTATCTACTATTCTGGTACCTTTTTAGCTAAACTTAAATTATGGCATGTATAGGCTGAAATGTGTTTTGAAATATTAGATTTTGGTTTTGTATATAATGAGCCATGCAAAAATGGCTAAGTTATTATAATAGAATCTGTGTTACGTTAGTTAAGGTTGAGATTAATTTTGGTTAACAGGTTGCGTACCATAAAGGTAAGATATATGTGGTAAGCATTATTTATTTGTGAGTGGCTTACTAAATATGTTTGAATTTGAAATGTTAATTAATTGTGAGGGAAAATATGGAATGCGGCATAAGTCAAAGTGTTAGGTAGTTATGTTGAAGTTGATTAATTTGAAGAATATGTGGTAGGTAATACATGTGTCTTATGGTCAATTTCGTTGTTTGGTCTGGGAACTTAATAATCAAACGGTAAGTGTGATCTTGGCTTAGAGTAAATAAACATTAAGCATACATTTCTATTGAATTAGGTAAGTTGAATATATTACATATGTGAATCGTTGATAAGTCTGGTTATGGAACAATGTTTCAAGACTTTTATAATTGCATTAGTAGGTTTGGTGTTTACTACTGAACTATATTGATGTTATGTTAGATGCTTATATGACTCAAATTGGTAATTAAACCTAACAGAACTTAGGTTGCATAAGAAACTTTGTTTTTTTTTTAAAAATATATATATATATTGTACTAGTATGTGGATATAATCTATTAAATGGCTACTTACATGTCTATATAGGCATGTTTATAAACGCCACTTATACTTGGTTCATGAGTAAACGTGCATGGTCATAGAGATTTATTAGTTTTTTTTATATTAATGAATGTGTAAAATAGAACTATGTGGACCGAATGAATAAAGAATGCATTGGGTTAATTTATTTGTCTATTCAGATATTTGCGTTGAAAATTTGTATTAATTTGTAAAACAAATGAACTTTATCTTAGTTCATATGATGCTGTCGCATTAATGAATGGTGAGGGAGGAAATGATATTTATTTATTTTAATTGATGTAAAATTTATATATAAACATGACTTTTGTAAAACAAGTCTAATATTCAATAATAAAGTTGTGGTGTGTCTTATTTTCTGAGTATGTATAAAATGCTTAATATTTATATATTTATATATAAACTCATTTTGGACTTTGCAATATTTATATTGCGTTGTGAATGATAAAATCTTTAAGATCTAATATTCGAACGAGTTATATATATGTTATCTAGATCTCGAAGTACAATTATTAATGAATATTTCTATGAGTAATAGTAAAATTGGTAATGCCTCATAACCCTAATTCAGTGATGGATATGGGCTAGGGGTGTTACATTTTATTGGTATCAGAGCTATAGTTTAGTTGGCTCTAGGACTAACGTAGAATGTGTGAGTTTAGCTATACATGCCATAATTATATACTGTGATAGTGTTATGACTTCTGAGATTTGAAATGTGTTTTTATATAGTAAATAGATCTCGACAGAGATGTAGCTGGTGATGTCGAGAGTGTAGTGCCTGCTCTCGCGCAAGGAACAGTGCAGGCTGATTCTCGATTGACTTCGCGTAATCCAGAAAGTGAGGCTAAACAAGCCTTCTATCAAATGATGAATGACTGGTTCACTCAATATATCCAGACTAACCCAGTTGCACAACAGCCTCCACCCCCGATTAATCCATCTTCGATGCCTGCTATACCTCAAGTAAGTGATCCATTGCAATTAAATAGACCACCTGTCGATAAAATTCGAAAACATGGGGCTGAAGAGTTTAAAGCCACTGATGAAGATGACGCTGAGCGGGCTAAGTTCTAGCTTGATAATAGCATCCGTGTGCTTGATGAGCTATCCAGTACTCCTGATGAATGTTTTAAATGTGCTATATCCCTACTTTGAGACACAACATACCACTAGTGGAATACCCTAGTATCAGTAGTTCCGAGAGAGTAGGTGACCTGGGAATTCTTTCAGATTGAGTTCCGTAAGAAATATATCAGCCAGAGATTTATCGACCAAAAGTGTAAAGAATTTCTGGAGCTGAAACAGGGTCGGATGACCGTGAAAGAGTACGAGCGGAAATTCGTGAGACTCAATCGGTATGCTAGAGAGTGTGTTTCTACTGAAGCCATAATGTGTAAAAGATTTGAAGATGGGTTGATTGAAGATATTAAACTGTTAGTTGGCATACTTGAGATAAAAGAGTTTGTGGTACTTGTGGAGCGAGCCTGCAAAGCTGAAGAGCTCGAGAAAGAGAAAAGGAAGGCTAACTTTGAAGCTAGAGATGCACACAAAATAACATCCGGTAAATCATTCTAGTCGGCATCAAAGAAGTTTCGAGATGATTCTACCCGTTCTAAAGCCACTTCAAGTTACTCCAGACGGGATCAGAATAGACCACTAGTGAGCTCGAGAGCTACCTTAGTAGCGAGTGTGGGTAATGTCATATCAAATCAACCCGAGTGTAAGCACTGTGGTAAACAACATCCCGGTAGTTGTAGATTGCACAAGAGGGCCTCTTTTAAATGTGGATCGACAGATCATTATATTCGAGACTACCTAATGTTAGCTGAAGAAAATCCGGTGCAGAATACAAGAGCGGGTAACATTGCAGCTTGAGGTAGACCACCCAAAAATCCTGATAATGCGAGTGGTAGTTAGAGAGGGACTAAAGATACGACAGTCAGATCTGAGGCTTGTGCGCCTGCCAGAGCCTATGCTATACGTGCACGAGAGGAGGCTTCATCCCCAGATGTTATTACTGGTACATTCTGTAATGCCCCGTACCCGAGACCGTCACTAGAGTCAAGCATGAGGTGTTATTAAACTTAATTTCATCAATTAAACAGCTTAAATAATTTATTTTTAAAATTTCCAGACAAGCTGGCTAACTGTGTCACAGTCACTTAAAAATTAATATCTCGAGTTACAAAACTCAAAATCCAATTCTGTAAATTTTTCCTAAGACTAGACTCATATATCTATCAACTAATTTTTTTCTAGAATTTTTGGTTGGGCCAACTAGTACACTTTATTAGTTAAAGTCTCCCCTATTTTAGGGTTTGACTACTCTGACCCCTGTGTATTACGAATCAAATATCTCCCTGTACAGAGTTTCAATTATTATGCTATTTGTTTCTCATAAAACTAGACTTAATCGGAATCTGTACATATAAGGCATGACTTCTAATTATCTTTGTACAACTTTTTTGTGAATTTCCAAAGTCAGAATAGGGGATCTAGAAATCGCTCTGGCCCTGTTTCACAAAAATTTAAATATCTCATAAAATATAACTCATATACCTGTTTTGTTCCATCCATATGAAAATAGACTCATCAAGATTTAATTCTATATCTCATTCACTATCTAAATCCATTTCTACTATTTTTAGTGATTTTCCAAATTCACATCATTATTGCTATCCGATACTGTTTTAAAGCTAATTTTACCTTTTTCATGATTTCCATGGAATAACTAGCATTTAGGCATACATAACACCAAACATGTCCTTGATTAGCCATTCCAACAGCTAATCATTATCAAGCATTTACATACCATTCATCAACCATATCATAAGATCATACACACAAAATGGCTACGATGCTATACATGCCATACTCAAAATGAAACGTCTAGCTGTACCAAAATAATCCTCGTGATAGTGTGCCCGGACCTCCGACGTACTTTACGATTCCCGAGTTAGCTTGACAAAACTATAAAAGAAGGAAAATAAAGGGGGTAAGCATTAAGCTTAGTAAGTTTGCATGCAAATAAATAACAACATTCATAAGAATTATCTTACTACTTGGCATGATACTACTTAATACAACTTCAGTAATTGTCATGGACATATTTTAAACTTCTTCACTTACTCACTTACTTAAATACTTACTTACTTAATCAAATTTATTGATATATTTTACTTACCTTTTTCCTTATCAAGCATACATGAACATTATGTACTTATCTTTGCTCTTCTAGCATGAACTTGTCTTAACTTTTTAGTATAACTCGTCTTACCTTACCTTACCTTGATATTCTCTTTAAATTTTCTCGTTGAACTACTTGGAATACTAAGGATACATGGGTACCTTACCATTGCCATGACTTGTCATGGTATTACGTGGTATCCTTTTGAAACTTACCATTGCCATGTCTTGACATGGTCTTACATGGTATCGTTGCCTTATGAACTCACAAATGCCATGCCTTGGCATGGTCTTACATGGGACCTTTGCCTTATAGTAACTTATCAATGCCATGTCTTGACATGGTCTTACATGATTTCCTTGCCTTAGAAACCTTACCAATTTCCATGCCTTGGCATGGTCTTACACGGTATCCTTTAACCCTAATGTCATGACATTTGTATCCTACACATTCCTAAGGTTCAACCGGGACTTTCTAAAATTACTTCTCCGTCAATTCATGCTTGAGTCTTCTTTAATAATTTCATAAAATAAATTTACACATGCTGGAAATTAACAACATTAACATAAAATAATAGAATATTGCATTTATTTACCGCAAACTTACCTCAAAACAAAATACGATCAACTATATTGATTTAGTCCACTATCTTTTTCTTTCTCCGCTCTAACTCCGGATTTTGTTCTTCTTGATCTATAATAAAAAAATTTAGCTTATTTAATACTCACATTTATTAAAACAGTCCTTGACCCAAACTTTGGCAAAATTACATTTTTGCCCCTAAAATTTTACATATTTACACTTTTTCCCAAAGGCTCGGAAATTAAACTTCATCCTATTTTCTTATGTTTTATGACATGCTGATCATTTTTCCCTTATATGACAACATCAAATTCTCACTCTAACATGTACTTATGACTATTAGGTATTTTTACCGATTAAGCCCTTTTACTCGTTTTCACTTTAAACCGAGTAGCACAAGTTGTCTAACATAATTTAAAACCTCATATTATATCATAAAACACCAAAATACACAAATTTCACCTATGGGTATTTTTCCAAATATGAACCCTAGGTTGAATTATTGCTAGCATAAGCTAAATCGAGCTACCGGGATTTCAAAAACGTAAAGAACATTAAAAAGGGGGATTGGATTCACTTACTATGGAGCTTGGAAGCTTGAAACAAACCCTAGCTATGGAGAACCCTTTAATTTTCGTCCTAATGAAGAAGATGGACATATTTTGCCATCTTTTTCCTTTTACCGAATGACCAAAATACCCTTAATACCTTTCTTTGAAAATTTTCATGTACAAGCCTATTTTTGTCCAAAATTTTAGAAATTGGTCAAATTTCTATTTAAGACCTCCTAATTAATATTCCAAATTAATTTCATACTAAAAACTTCTAGAATGCAAGTTTTGCAAATTATTCGATTTAGTCCCTAAATATCAAATTGGACCTTCTATCGATAAAATTTCTAAATGAAATTTTCACACAATCATGCAATCATGCCATAGACCTTAAAATGATAATAAAATAAAATTTTCCACCTCAAATTTATGGTTTCGTAACCACTATTCCGTTTAGGCCCTATTTCAAGATGTGACACATTCACTCTTTATGATACTAATGTAATTGCATTGATTGATCCTGGTTCTACTCATTCTTATGTATGTGAGACATTAGTATTTAGCAAGACTCTGCCTGTTGAGTCTACTGAGTTTGTGATTAGAGTGTCAAACCCCTTGGGCTGGTGTGTTATGGTTGATAAAGTGTGTAAGAATTGTCCCTTGATGGTTCAAGATCTGTGTTTTTTAGCGGATTTGATGTTGCTGCCATTTGATGAGTTCGACATAATTTTGGGTATGGATTGGTTAACTTTACATGATGCTATTGTAAATTGCAAAAGGAAGACCATTGATTTACGGAGCCAGAATGATGAAGTTATTCGGATTGAATCTAGTGATTTTTATGGTTTACCAGCAGTGATTTCTTCGATGCTAGCTCAGAAATATGTGAGAAAAGGGTGTGAAGCTTATTTTCCCTACGTGCTTGATAGTAAAATGGCTGAAAGAAACATTGAATTAGTACCTGTTGTATGTGAGTACCAAGATGTGTTTCTTGAAGAAATACAATGTTTGCCACCGATACAGGAAGTAGAGTTTAGTATTGAGTTAATGCTTGGGACGAATCTGATATCCATAGCTCCATATAGAATGACACCTATAGAATTAAAAGAATTGAAAGCTCAGTCGCAATAACTGACAGATAGAGGTTTCGCGCGACCGAGTTTCTCTCCGTGGGGTGCATCTATGTTGTTTGTGAAAAAGAAAGACAGAACTATGAGAATGTGCATCAATTACAGACAACTTAATAAGGTGAATATAAAGAATAAGTATTCGTTACCACAGATTGATGATCTATTTGACCAACTGAAAGGGGCTACAATATTTTCGAAGATAGATTTGAGATCAGGCTACTATCAGTTGCGAGTTAAAGATTCAAATGTGCCAAAGACTACCTTCAGAACAAGGTACGAACACTATGAATTTCTGGTTATGCCTTTCGGACTTACTAATGCACCTGCTGTTTTCATGGACTTGATGAATCGGATCTTCAGACGGTATCTCGATCGGTTTGTGGTTGTGTTTATAGATGACATTTTGATTTACTCTCGTGGTGAAGCTGAACATGCCGAACATTTGAGACTTGTGTTGCAGACATTGCAAGATAAGTAGTTGTATGTGAAATTCAGTAAATGTGAGTTCTTGTTAAGTGAAGTTAGTTTTCTGGACCATGTAGTATCAACATCTGGTATTTGGGTAGATCCAAGCAAAATTTTAGCTATACTGGATTGGAAACCTCCAAAGAATGTTTCTGAAGTTTGAAGCTTTCTTGGACTTACTGGTTATTATAGACTGTTTGTGAAAGGTTTCTCTATGATTGCAGCCCCGATGACAAAGCTATTGCAAAAAGATGTTAAGTTTGAGTGGTCAGAGAAGTGCCAGAAAAGCTTTGATCAGTTGAAAGCCCTTTTGACTGAAGCTCTAGTGCTAGTTCAGCCATAATTGGGTAAAGAATTTTCTATTTATAGTGATGCATCATTAAATGGTTTGGGCCGTGTTCTGATGCAGGAAAGTAGAGTGATAGCTTATGCCTTGAGACAGTTGAAGCCACATGAAAAGAATTATCCGACACATGACCTGGAACTAGTAGCCATTGTGTTCGCGTTGAAAGTTTAGCATCACTATCTATTCGGTGAGAAATGTCAAGTTTAATTTGATTATAAAAGCCTGAAATATTTGATGACCCAGAAAGATCTAAATTTGAGACAATGTCAATGGTTAGAATTACTAAAAGACTACGAACTTGTGATTGATTACCATCCAGGAAAGGCTAATGTTGTTGCTGATGCTTTAAGCCGGAAATCACTGTTTGCTTTGCGAACAATGAATATGTATATGGCTATGTCTGATGATAGTTCGATAATAGCTTAATTGAAATCCAGACCATTATTTGTTCAACAAATATGTGATGCCCAGAAGGTTGATAATGAATTGATTGCAAAACGAGCTCAGTGTGAAACAGATCTTTGATTGAAATCGAGTTGATCGATGATGGTATCCGAGATTCGAGAGACCGAATATGCGTTCCGAGGAATTCACAGTTGATTCAGATAATTTTGAATGAAGCTCATAGTAGTTGGTTATCTGTTCATCCAGGTAGTACAAAGATGTATAATGATCTGAAACAACTTTACTGGTGGCATGGTATGAAACGTGACATTTCTGACTTTGTTGCAAAATGTTTAGTCTGTCAACAAGTAAAAGCTAAACATCAGGTGTCTTCAGGGTTGCTTCAGCCTATCATGATACCTGAGTGGAAGTGGGATAGAGTCACGATGGATTTTGTATCTGGTTTACCGACACCGAGCAAGAAAGATGCAATCTGGGTTACTATTGATAGATTGACTAAATCGGCTTATTTTATTTCGATACGTACAGTCTACTCACTGGATAAACTGGCTGAATTGTATGTTTCTCAGATTGTGAGATTACATGGTGTACCTATATCTATTGTTTCGGATAGAGATTCGAGGTTTACATCACGATTTTGGAAGAAATTGCAAGATGCCCTGGGTACGAAATTACATTTCAGTACTACTTTCCATCCACAAACAGATGGCCAGTCTGAGAGAATCATTCAGATACTTGAGGATATGTTGAGATGTTGTATTCTCGAGTTTGAAGGTACGTGGGAACGATACCTACCTTTGATTGAATTTGCATATAATAACAACTATCAATCGAGTATCAAAATGGCACCTTATGAGGCTTTGTAAGGTCGTAAATGTCGTACACCATTATACTGGACTGAACTTAGTGAAAATAAGATGTATGGGGTTGACTTTATCAGAGAAACTGAACAAAAAGTGAAAGTGATCCGTGAAAGTTTGAAAGCAGCGTCAGATCATCAGAAATCTTATGCGGACTTGAAACGTAAAGATATAGAGTTTCAGATCGGTGACAAAGTCTTCTTGAAAGTCTAACCATGGAAGAAAATACTCAGATTCGGTCATAAAGGCAAATTGAATCCGAGGTTTATTGGACCGTATGAGGTTATAGAGCATATCAGGCCAGTTGCTTATAGACTATTGTTGCCACCTGAGTTAGAAAAGATCAAGAATGTATTCCACGTTTCGATGCTTCGGAGGTATCAATCTGATCCTTCACATGTGATTAGTCCGTCTGAGATTGAAATTCAGCCTGATATGACCTACGAAGAAGAACCGATTCGCATTTTGACTCGTGAGATTAAAGAGTTGCGGAATAAGAAGATTCCATTAGTTAAAGTATTGTGGCATAAACATGGTGTTGAAGAAGCAACATAGGAACCAAAGGATACAATGAGAGAATGCTACCCGAACCTATTCACTGGTAAGATTTTCAAGGACGAAAATCCCTAAGGGGGGAGAGTTGTAACAGCCCGATTTAGACCCTAATTAGAATGGTGATTTTAGGACCACGAATTCGAGTTAGAAAAATATTTTTAAATTATTATCTGTGTTTATTCTGTGTGAATTTATGTTTGTGAAATTTTCGTGATTTAATTTTGTCATTTAGGTGTCTGATTAAATAAAAGGACTTTATCGCGTAAATTGAAAAGTGGGTAGTTTAATTCATAAACGGCTTATTTGTTAATGGCTTTCTAAATGGGATTATTTATGATGAAATTACCCCATTATATATGATGTTGGACGATAATAGGTATGATATAAATGATTTTATAATTCATTAATTAAGGTTATTTTTGTAAGCTAATATTGTATAACATATATAATATAAAACATAAAATAAAGTTTACATACTTGTTTTAATTATTCTTCATTGCCGAATATAAACTAAAATAAAAAGAAAAGAAAGCAAGTTAGGGTTCGGCCTATTTGGAGCTCAATGAAGATCAAGAACCAAAGAAATCAGATTTGGATCAGGGAAAAACGAAAGTTGTCAACTAGCTGCCCGATTTCATTTTGTATCATCTGAGGTAAGTTTATAAACATATAAACGTGTTTATTAATAGTATAATGTTATAATGACATGCTTTTATGAAATGTTATAATTAATTTATGCTAAGGCCAAATATGTTAAATTTTGGCTATGACATTTTCGAGTTCAATTCGACTGAGATATGACGTTCGAAAGCCCCGTATGAACCCTAAGAATAGCTAGGAAACATATTTCATGACATAGGGTTCTGATATAGGTGTGCGAGAAAGTCCATGGCATCGATTTGTGATTCTGATATGTGTTCACGAGTAAGACCCTGTGTGGGACAGTGGCATCGATATGTGGCTACATGTAAGACCACATCTAGGACGTTGGCATTGTACGATTTGTGTGATTATCCGCGTGTCCTATCCAATTCCAAATGGTTTATCAGGCAAAGGTAAATTGTGATCGGATGTGTTAAATTAACAAAAGAAGTGACAGGTATGAATTAGCTTGCTAGTTGTCAATGATAGGGTTTGTATATGGTTTGTTTGATAATATAAGTATATATGATATAAAGCATGAAGTTCCATGTTTTAAATTAAGTGTATTGGACTTGAACAAGTGGTGTTGTAATATCCTGATTTTGGGCCTAGTCGGAATAGTGGTTTTGTGACCTCAAAATCCGAGATAGAATTAATTATTTTATAATTATTTTGATTTTTATGATATGATTGCATGATTGTGTGAAATTTTCGTGAAGAAATTTTATGCATAAAGTGCTTAAATTAAAATTAGGGACTAAATCGAATAATTTGCAAAACTTGCATTCTAGAAGTTTCTAGTACGAAATTGTTTTGAAATATTAATTAGGAGGTCTTAAATAGAAATTTTACCAATTTCTAAGTTTATGGACAAAAATTGGACATGGATGGAATTTTTGGAAAGTTTAGTAGTAAGGGCATTTTGGTCATTTAGGGGTAAAATGAATTAAAATACAAAATTAAAAACCAATTTTGCTCATCTTCAACCCCATGGCCGAATATAGCAAGGAGAAACCATGGCTAGGGTTTTTCAAGCTTCCAAGCTCGATTGTATGTCCATTCTAGCCCCGTTTTTCAAGTTCTTTATGTTTTTGGAGTCCCGGTAGCTCGATTTAGCTTATGCTAGCAATAATTTAACCTAGGGTTTATATTTGGAAAAATACCCATAGGTGAAATTTGTGTATTTTGGTGTTTTATGATAGAATATGAGGTTTTAAATTATGTTAGACAACTTGTGCTACTCGGTTTTAAGTGAAAACGAGCAAAAGGGCTTAATTGGTAAAAATACCTAATAGTCATAAGTACATGTTAGAGTGAGAATTTGATGTTGCCATAGAAGGGAAAAATGATCAGCATGTCATAAAACATAAGAAAATAGGCTGAAGTTTAATTTACGAGCTTTGGGGAAAAAGTGTAAATATGCAAAAGTTTAGGGGCAAAATTGTAATTTTTCCAAAATATGATTTTGGGTCAATTTGAATAATGTGAGTCCTAATTAGACTATATTTTCAATGATTGAGCAAGGAAAACTGAAATTCGGGCTAAAATGGGGAAAATACCAAGTTGTGGACGAAATGGTAAAAGTAGCCATTTTCGCATACGAGGTAAGTTCATATGTAAATGTTGGTAACATAGTTATTATTTTAAATGTTTTTATGTTATTTAAATGATATGATAATTATTATGAAATATTATACTCGTGATAATTGTTTGATAATATGTCAAATTATGTGATATACTTGGAAAATGTGAAATACTACCGAGTATCGGTATCGGTATTCCGTAAGATGGTTGAGATACATGATTGGGAAAAAGGTCCCGTTGAATCTTAGGAATGGATTAGGATACAAGTGACATGTCACTGGGATATTTGGGCATCCGAACTCGTTGAGTTGAGTCCGAGTTCACTTATGGATGCGAATGTCCGAACTCGTTGAGTTGAGTCCGAGTTCGTGAAATGTAACTAGGCATCCGAGCTCGTTGAGTTGAGTCCGAGTTCACTTATGGATGCAAACTCCCGAGCTCATTGAGTTGAGTCCGAGTTCACTTATGGGCGGGTTACATAGTAGCTTGGCTACATATGTGGCACTTATGTGCAAACTTTCCATGTATCCGAATTATATTCCGATGTGTTCAACGGGTAAAGTTCTACTCAAATTGAGGAATACTCAAGATGAAAGGGGCGTATTGGTAAGTGTTGTGAAATGGATACTTTGAACATGTATGTACTTAACCCTCGGGTTGAAAAATTGATATAACAACAATATGGTAAGATGATAAATGAAAATATGATATGAATGTCTTGGTGATGATTATGCAAATGATGTTTTATGTTTGCTTATATGGTTATGTTACTTGCTATTTGCATGTGAACTTACTAAGCATTTATGCTTACTCTCTCCTTTTCATTCCTTGTAGTGTTGACAAGCCAGCTCGGAAATCGGGAACGGTCGGAGGCACGCTCACACTATCCGTATACCATCTTGGCATAATGGCTTGTATATTTTGAGTATGGCATGTATAGCATTATAATCATTTTGTATATATGGTCTTATGATATGGTTATTGAGTAGTATAAAAATTCTTGGTAATAATTAGCCATTGGAATGGCTAATTATGATCATATTTGGTGTTACGTATGTCAAATTGCTAGTTAATCCATGAAAATCATGAAATAGGTAAAATTTACCATAAAATAGATTAAGACAGCAGTAGTGACATGAATTTCAAAAATCATTAAAAATAGTAGAGATATAATTAGATGACGAATAAAACATGGAATTGAAGAATTATGAGTCTATTTTCATATGGAAGAAACGAAACAGGTATATGAGTTATATTTTATGAGATGTTTAAATTTTTGTGAAACAGGGCCAGAGTGATTTCTGGATCCCCTGTTCTGATTTTGGAAATTCACCATAAATTTTATAAAAATAATTAGAAGTCATAATTTATATGTAAAGATTTCTTATTGAGTCTAGTTTTAAGAGAAACAAACTTCATAGTTATTTAAATTCTGTACAGAGAGATAACTGATTCGTAATACACAGAGGTCAGAGCAGTTGAACCCTGAAACAGGGGAGACTTTAACTAATAAACTGTACTAATTGGCCCAGCCAAAAATTCTAGAAAAAAATTAGTAAATAGATATATGAGTCTAGTTTCAGGGAAAATTTACGGAATTGGATTTTGAGTTTCAGAACTCGAGATATGAATTTTTAAGTGACTGTGACGCAGTTAGCCAGCTTGTCTGGAAGTTCTAAAGTTAAATTGTTTGAGTTGTTTAAGCAATGAATTAAGTCTGTTAACACCTCGTGTTCGACTCCGGCAACGGTCTCGGGTACGGGGCATTACAGGTGTGGATATTATGAAAATGATCCTTGGATATACATTTATATGTAATCATATATATAATAGGCTATGGATATACTTTGTGTATGTGATGTTTTAAATGAATTCTTGAGCTGATATAAATATTTATACTAGTGAATCGGATTACATATTGATAATTTAACTTAGGAAGCTGATTGATATTTGGGTAATATGTTCATCGAAGCATTCGGCTAAGGTAGCTTTGCACATGGAAATGTAGTATTTTATCAAATTGTATATGTTACTGAGTTGTTTATTTGCTTATAGCTTGCTAAGCTACGATAGCATATTCTATGTTTTATGTTACACTATTTTTTAGATTTTGAAGTCAAGCTACAAGTTCGGGGACTGTCAGCCAAGCTCATCACACTATCTACTGTTTTGGTACCTTTTTAGCTAAACTTAAATTATGGCATGTATAGGCTGAAATGTGTTTTGAAATATTAGATTTTGGTTTTGTATATAATGAGCCATGCGAAAATGGCTAAGTTATTATAATAGAATTTGAGTTACGTTAGTTAAGGTTTAGATTCATTTTGGTTAACAGGTTGCATGCCATAAAGGTATGATATATGTGGTAAGCATTATTTATTTGTGAGTGGCTTACTAAATATGTTTGAATTTGACATGTTAATTAGTTGTGAGGGAAAATATGGAATGCGGCATAAGTCAAAGTGTTGGGTAGTTATGTTCAAGTTGATTAATTTGAATAATATGTGGTAGGTAATGCATGTGTCTTATGGTCAATTTGGTTGTTTGGTATGGGAACTTAATAATCAAACGATAAGTGCGGTCTTGGCTTAAAGTAAACATTAAGCATACATTTATATTGAATTAGGTAAGTTGAATATATTACATATGTGAATCGTTGATAAGTCTGGTTATGGAACAATTTTTCAAGACATCTATAATTGCATGAGTAGGTTTGGTGTTTACTAGTGAACTATATTGATGTTATTTGGATGCTTGTATTACTCAATTTGGTAATTAAACCTAATAGAACTTGGGCTGCATAAGAAACTTTGTTTTTTAAAAATATATATATTGTACTAGTATGCGAATATAATCTATTAAATGGCTACTTACATGTCTATATAGGCATGTTTATAAACGCACTTATACTTGGTTCATGAGTAAATGTGCATGGTCATATAGATTTATTAGTTTTTGGTATATTAATGAATGTGTAAAATAGAACTATGTGGGCTGAATGAATAAAGAATGCACTGGGTTAATTTATTTGTATATTCGGATATTTGCATTGAAAATTTGTATTAATTTGTAAAACACATGAACTTCATCTTAGTTCATATGATGCTGCCGCATTAATGAATGGTGAGGTAGGAAATGATATTTATTTATTTTAATTGATGTAAAATTTATATATACACATGACTTTTGTAAAACAAGTCTAATATTCAATAATAAAGTTGTGGTGTGTCTTATGTTCTGAGTATGTATAAAATGCTTAATATTTATATATTTATATATAAACTCATTTTGGACTATGCAATATTTATATTTCATTGTGAATGATAAAATCTTTAAGATCTAATGTTCGAACGAGTTATATATATGTTATCTAGATCTTGAAGTGCAATTATTAATGAATATTTCTGTGAATAATAGTATAATTGGTAATGCCTCATAACCCTAATCCGGCGACGGATACGGGCTAGGGGTGCTACACAGGCATGTATCTAGGCCGTGTGTGACACACGGTCAGCCCCATGGGCATGTGATCCGGCCATGTGTCCCCTGCACCATAATTTTTGCAAAACAGAATGCTCAGAATTGAGCACACAGGTAGAGACACAGGCGTGTGTCCCAGCTGTGTGAAGGACACGGCCTCGGGACATGGGTGAGTGTCTTGGCCGTGTGATTTCCATTTATTTTTGGGTGAACAAAGAGTTACACGGGTTAGGGACACAGGTGTGTGTGACCACACGGCCTGCCCACATGGGCGTGTCCCAAGCCACACGGGCGTGTGACCCTTGTTTGGTAGAAAAATTTTCTAAGTGTTGTAAAATTTTCTAAAGTATCTGGTTTAGTCCCGAACCGATTTCAATGTATGTTTTGGGACTCGTAGGCTCGTTTTAGGGACGATGTGAATTTAAATGAAAAGTTTTGAAATTTGATGGAAATTTACGTCTCGATTTTGTATGATTGCTTGTGTATAAGTTCGGTAATGCCTCGTACCCTATTCTGGCGTTGGTGTAACAACCTGATTTAGACCCTAATCGAAATGGAGGTTTCGAGGCCACGAATCTGAGTCAAAAAAAATTTAAAAATTATTTATTGTGTCTATTATGTGTGAGTTTATGTCTGTGAAATTTTTGTGATTTAAATTTTTTGTTTAAGTGTCTGATTAAATAAAAAGACTTAATAACGTAAAGTAAAATTTTGGTGGATAATTGTAAAAGGGGTCGAATAGTGGTTGTTCTTTTAATATGGAGGTTTTATGTTGCAATTAAACCATTGACATTTTGAGTGGACGGTAATATCCAAGGTTTATAATGATTTTATATTATATTATAAAGGTTATATAAGTAATTTAGTTAATAAAATATTAATTAAAACCAGAGTTATTATATTCATTGTTTTATCTTTGTTCATCAACCGAATATTAACAAAAAGAAAAGAAATAGAAGAAGCTAGGGTTTGGCCACCTTTTAAGCTTGATTCAAGGTTCGTTTTTACTCGGTTTGTGATAATTTTTATATTTTTGAGATCGTTGCTAAGTTATCTTCAAGACCCATGCTTGAATTTTTTATTTTGGTGAATATTTGGAGTTATGCCATTGTTGAAAGCTTGCAATTTTTTTTGTTTGATGATGAAATATGAAAGATATGTTTTGGGTTAACATGTTTTGTATTGGAGTTTTTGATGATTTTAAGTAATTAGGACTAAATTGTAAAAATAATAATTTAGGGTACTAAAATGTAAAATAAATGAAATATATGGGCTTGTATGAACACTAGGAACATTTGGCCTAACATGGGCATGTTGAGATTTTGCATATTTTGTGTTTTGTGCAATAAGGACTAAATTGTAAAAAGTGTAAAATGTCAGGGGTAAAATGGTAATTTTCCCATTTATGCGTTTTTGGACAAAATTGAATGAAAATATGTTTGAATGAGTTTAATTTGAATATGTTTAGATCAAGAACCAAAGAAATCAGATTTGGATCGAGGGAAAACGAAAGTTGTCGACTAGTCGTCCTGTTCCGTTTCACATCATCCGAGGTAAGTTTATTAGCAAATAGACGTACTTAATTGTAATTAAATATGAATTATATATGCTGAATTGAAATATGTAATATATATATGCATTAGCCGAATGTGAGTAAGCTTGGCAACTATGCTTACGAATTTATTTACGACGTCCGAAAGCCTCGTATGAACCTTAGTAATAGCTAGGATACATATGTCATGACATAGGATTCCGATATGTGATGTGTGAGTAAGAACATGGCATTGATATATGACTCCGATATATGTGTGCAAGTAAGACCCTGTCTGGGATAGTGGCATTGATATGTGATTACATGTAAGATCACGTCTGGGACGTTCGCATTGTACGATATATGTGTGATTATCCGAGTGTCCTATCCATTTTCGAATGGTTCATTAGGCAATGATAAGTTATGATTGGATGTGTAAAACAAGCTAAATGATCAGGTATGAGTTCGCTTGTTATCTACTTGTAATAAGGTAAGTAAGTATTTAATATTTGTTACAAATCACATATGAGATAAATAAATAATGTGTGTGAATAAGAAAGTGTATTCTGCCTTTGAAATGTATATTGGGAATATCTTTGAGATGGTACTTGAACAAGTGTAAATGGGATAATGTATATTCGGCCCATGTGAAATTGTCAATGGAAGTTAAGTTTTATATGAAATTATGATCTTGATAATAAAAGTGAACATGATAGAATAAATTAGTTAGTCAAGTTGAGTTAATGTTAATATTGAATCGTTTGTTTGCTTATGACTTACTAAGCTATGATAGCTTACTATATGCATTATTTACCTCTGTTTTATAGATTTTGGAAGTTGGTTACAAGCTCAGGGATCGTCAGCAAAGTACATCACACTATCGACTGCCTTAGGTATTTTATAAGCTGACTATTCAAACCTATGGCATGTATAGGCTGGATTATACTTTTGAAATGTTGGATTTTGGTTATGTATAATTTAAGCCATGCGAAAATGCTATGTGCTATGGATGAATAATATTTGTGATATGTGTTTTTGTTTGTTAAAGTTGCTTGGTGATTTGGATATGGTTTGAATGAGTCAGACATGGTATACATAAGCTATGAATTATGTTGTTTTGCTGCTCTTGGTTAAATTGATTCGGATATGACTTATGATGATAGCAATAGTTAAATTTTGTTGACAAGTATATTCGGTGTGATGTTGGATTTATGTATTGAATAAATTGATTGATAATTTGGCTATTGCACTTATATATCTAAGTATAGGATGTATCGGTCATGGTACATATTTATATATATGTTCATAAGTATATTAGTTGTTTTGACTATGGTATTTGTATATATAAATATGTGTGAGGTAGGTTGATATGCTTGTTAAAGTGTTAATAGACGATTTGGTACTAAAGAATATTTTGCCATATTCTAGTGCGGTTGGGATTATTTCAGTATATTTATTATATGTTATGGTTTGTCTTAAAATTGGTTCACTAATTCGGCTTTGAAATAAATGAAATGATGATGGCATATATATATATAGAATGGGTACTAGTTGTTTTAATTCGGTTGTATTAGCAATGTATGAGTATATATGTATATGTGCATAAGTCATGGATATTAATGTAATAAATTGGATAGGTAGAGACAAGTTAGCTAAGTTAATTAGACTTACTAAATGCTGTCTTTGAGATTCGACAAAGGTATTTAAAGTAGGTCATTATGTATATTAGTATGTTTGAATGATACTTGTTATTTTGATTTGGTTTGTAATGGAAATGTATATGCATATATTATGCTTAAATGGTTGGTAAAATAGGTACAATTGATGAAGATAAATATTGAATATGTGTTAGGTATGCCTTGCTAGTAAAATGGATATTTAATTGATTAAACATGTGCAAGTATAGGATTAAGAAATAAAAAGTTTGATTTTTATTTTGTTATTCGATTATCATTTAAGTGATGAACCTTTGATTCTTATATGCAATATGTTTCTTAATGTAAGTTTAATATTTAATTAGTTATATGCTCTACCTGTATATAAGAATATGACCTATGTTAATATGAGAATGTTTGGAATTGTACCTATGTTCAGTAATGCCTTGTGACCCTAGTCTGGCGACGGATACGGGTTAATGGTGTTACATTTTATTGGTATCAGATCTAAGGTTTAGTCGATTCTATGACTAACGTTGCACGTGTGAGTCTAGCTATACATGCCATATTATATTCTGGAATAGTGTGATGACTTCTGACATTTAAAAACGTATTTTCATATAGTAAATGGATCCCGACAGAGTTGTAGCTAATGATGTACAGAGTGTAGTGCTTGCTCTCGCGCAAGGGACAATGCCGGTTGATTCTTGACCGACTTCGAGCAATCAAGAGGGAGAGGGTAAACAAGCCTTTTATCAAATGATGAATGACTGGTTTACTCAGTATATCCTGTAACACCCCTTACCAATCTCCAATGCTGGAATAGGGTTCGAAGCATTACCGGACTTACAACACAACATTCATACATATCCGAATTATAAATCTTGCATGCAAATTAAAAATTTTATCAATCACAATTATATTGTCCCTTACTAGGCTCGTCTCAGCCTTAAACTATGCTTAGATGTGGCTCGAGACTAAACTGATAACTCAGCAAACTTATACGAGACATACAAATTTTTCATCACTACAGGGGTCACACACCCGTGTGCTCCGGCCGTGTCACTCACACGGCCGAGAGAGATGCCTGTGTCCAGGCCGTGTGGAAATAGGGCATACATACTGACTTAATTCGAAAGGCTACCCTTGGGGACACACGGCTGTGTAGCATAACCGTGTGTGACACATGGCTGAGACACACGCCCGTGTCTCTTCCCGTGTCGACAAAAATAGGCCATTTACAAAGCCAATTTAGCCACCCTTTCTTTTTTTTCTTTTTTATTTCATCCCTACAAGTATCAAACCAAGCACATGTCATGTCCAAAAGAAATTTAAAAGCATACCAAATCATGCATTAATCGACCCATAATACCATCATTCATTACCATATACAAATTCAACTCAAACATACCAATTCAAAGTACTAACTTCATATCCAAAAATATGATTCATTCATTATATTAATCCATTTGAATTTATAGCATTTCCTATCATATCAACTTTTCAAATCAACCATAAAACTTATCAAAATTGACTATTTCATTTGGACATTCATGAGCACATTAAATTCTACTATTTTTCAACACAAAGCATATACCAAAATTCATTCCTAATCTCATCCATAACCAAGCCATATCACATGGCTAGATATACACATCTCAAAACATATCTAAAATTCTCTAGCCTATACATGCCATCCAACCAAAAACTCAAAGCTTTTATTTACGGGAAGCGATAACCGGATGGTGTGATGAGAGCTCCAACGACTCCCAACCCAAGCAAGTCTCCGAAACTCTATTAACACAGGAAAAACATACAGAGTAAGCTTTGAAAGCTTAGTAAGTCATAAGCAAATAATTCATTTCGATGATATTTATAAATCATTATCATTAAACCGAATTTAACAAATCTCAATCACATATACATTTATTATACTTGTAAATTCATAGAACCATATTAAATAACTTCACTTATCTTGTTTATCAATGAACATATAACCATACTTTCAAAATCGAATAACAACTGTAGTTCATCATATAAATCAAGCTCGCACATATTCATCTCATCGCCAACCTAACCATGGTCATTTATTACGAATCATACATAAAGTTATATTAGCTTCTTTTAAACACTTCCAAACTCAAACATCTATAATTTCCTTATTCACCTAATGCCAATTGCATATATAAATCATATAACCAACTCACCATTTTAATTTCAATACCTATTCTAGTTTTTGAACCAAGAAATCATACATCACAGTCATGTTTCATGTTTCGTAAATCTCATATCCGAAACATAGCACTCCAATTTCATATAGCGAGTATATATAATACATCATACTGCTCATCTTTATTCAAAGTCATATCTTACTTTCATTTCACATCTTTAATCTTATGAATAGCATTAATAATGCCAGTCAATCCAACTCATTTCACCATTCATTTACATAATTTTTCATCTACTTCATACTTAACATCATCAACTACATAGGTTTTGTACATACCTGTACCATTACCTTCTTATCTATCACGCTTATCATTTTAATGCTTGAAACATTAATTCATTTGATTGTCCTTGAACAATCAACGAACTCGCACACTTAGTGCTAATTAATTAATCGAAGCTATAATTGTATCGCACACTTAGTGCCAATTTAGTTGCCGAAACTATAATTGTATCGCACACTTAGTGCCATTACATTAAATCAAACTTATATTGGTGTCGGCCACATAGTGCCATTTACTCAGCCAATGCTATTACAATCTCACGCACTCAGTGCCATTTTAATAGCAATAGCTATTGCCTTTATCGCACACTTAGTGAATCAAATCCAATTCACATATTACATATTTCAATCTCACAACCATAATTATTTACAACTCAATTCAGCATATATATAATGCACACACATTTCAATTTAACAACATTTATATACTTATGAACTTATCTCGTACTGACAGGAACTGACCGGAACGACTATTCGATAATTTGACTTTCTCTCGATCTAGATCTGAATTCCACTTTTTGCAATCTATTTAACAACAAAATTTAATTATTTAATCATTAATTCATTCAATTTAACACAATTTACACATTTTGGAAAATTACGCTTTTTCCCCTAAAGTTTCACACTTTTACAATTTAGTCCCTATTTCAAACTAACACAATTTACTTGAAATTTCCACAAACCCATGTTTAGTCAAATTTTCATAGTACTCATACAAGTCCACATATTTCATTTATTTTACATTTTAGTCCCTCAAAATATCATTTTCACAATTTAGCCAAATTACTCAAATTCATAAAAAATCCAAACACAAAACATGTTAACCCAATACATATCTTTTATTTTTTTATCATCAAACCAAAAATTCATCACAATATCAACAATGGCATCATCCAAATTCTCTAACAATTTTAATATCGGAGGTACGAGCTCGCTAGATTACGAAGCAACTATCTCAAAAGCATAAAAATCATTAAAAACGGATCAAAAACCGTACCTTAATTGCTTGAATTAGCTTAGCCGAATAAAAAACTCCATTTTTAACTTTTCTTCAAGCTTTATTTGGCCAAAAATGTTGACCATAAAGATGGCTTTATGTTTTGTTTTATTTATTAACCTTTATTATCAAAATTACGCATGTACCCTCAATTATAAACCATTTAAAATATTTCCACTTTGTAAATAGCATCTTAGGGTCATACCACTTGAACTTAATAAATCGCTTGAAAAATTCAACTGTTTCCAAATTAACCCAGCTGCACATCAACCTCCACCCCCAACTAATCCATCTTTGATACCTGCTATACCTCAAGTAAGTGTCCCACTGAGATTACATAAGCCACCTGTTGATAAAATCAGAAAACACGGGGCTGAACAGTTGAAAGCTACTGAAGATGATGATGCTGAGCAAGCTAAATTTTGGCTTGATAATACTATCCGTATGTTCAATGAGCTATCTTGTACTCTAGATGAATGTTTGAAATGTGCCATATCTTTACTTCGAGGCACCGCATATCACTGGTGGAATACACTAGTATCGGTAGTTCCGAAAGAGCAAGTGACCTGGGAGTTCTTTCAGACTGAGTTCCGTAAGAAATATATCAGCCATAGATTTATCGACCAGAAGTGCAAAGAATTTCTAGAGTTGAAATATGGTCAGATGACTGAGACAAAGTATGAGCGAAAATTTGTGAGACTTAGTCGATATGCCCGCGACTGTGTTTCGACCGAAGTATCATGTGTAAGAGGTTCGAAGATGGTTTGAACGAAGGCATTAAATTGCTTGTTGGCATACTTGAAATAAAAGAGTTCGGAGTACTGGTTGAGCGAGCCTGTAAAGATGAAGAGCTCAGGAAAGTGAAAAGAAAAGCTAACTTTGAAGCTAGAGATTCACATAAGAGACCATCCAATAAGTCATTTCAGTCGGCACCAAAGAAGTTCCAAGATGATTTTAGCTGTTCTAAAGCTACTTCGGGTTATTCTAGACGAGATCAGGATAGACCACCTGTGAGTTTGAGAGTTACCTTAGTACCTAGTGTGGGTAATGTTAGATCAAATCAACCCAAGTGTAAACATTACGGTAAACGACATCCCGACAGTTGTAGATTGCATGATCAAGCCTATTTTAAATGTGGATCAATGGATCATTATATTCTTGAATGCCTTAAGTTAGCTGAAGAAAATCCAGTATAGAATACACGATCGGGTAACACTGCAGCTTGAGGTAGACCACCCAGAAATGTAGGTAATGTGAGTAGCAGCCAGAGAGGGACTAAAGATACAACAGTTAGATCCGAGGCTCGTGCATATGCCAGAGCCAATGCTATTCGCGGCGAGGACATCTCATCACTAGATGTTATTACTGGTACATTTACTCCCTATGATACTAATGTAATTGCATTGATTGATCTTGGTTCAACACATTCTTATGTGTTTGAGACTTTAGTATTCAGTAAGACTCTACCTGTTGAGTCTATTGAGTTTGTGATTAGATTATTAAACCCCTTGGGCCGGTGTGTTATGGTGGATAAAGTGGGTAAGAATTGTCCCTTGATGATTCGAGATTTGTGCTTTCCGACTGATTTGATGCTGTTGCCATTTGATGAGTTCAACATAATTTTGGGTATGGATTGGTTGACTTTGCATGATGCTGTTGTAAACTGCAAAAGGAAGACCATTGATTTACGGTGCCAGAATGACGAGACTATTAGGATTGAATCTAATGATCTGAATGGTTTACCAGTAGTGATATCTTCAATGTTAGCTTAGAAATATGTGAGGAAAGGTTGCGAAGCTTATTTTTCTTATGTGATTGATAGTAAAGTGGCTGAAAGAAACACTGAATAAGTACCTATTGTGTGCGAGTATTCGGATGTGTTTCTTGAGGAATTATCGGGTTTGCCATCTATTCGAGAGGTAGATTTTGGTATTGAGTTAGTGCCGGGGACGACTTCGATATCGATAGCTCCGTATAGAATGGCACCTACTGAATTAAAAGAATTCAAAGCCCAATTGCAGGAGTTGACAGGTAGAGGTTTCACGCGACCGAGTTTCTCTCCCTGGGGTACACATATGTTATTTGTGAAAAAGAAAGACGGAACTTAAGAGAATGTGTATTGATATAGACAGCTCAATAAGGTGACTATAAAGAATAAGTATCTGTTGCCTCAGATTGATGATTTGCTTGATCAATGGAAATGGGCTACAGTGTTTTCGAAGATAGATTTGCGATCAGGCTACTATCAGTTACGAGTTAAAGACTTTGATGTGCCAAATACTACTTTCCAAACGAGTTACGAACACTATGAGTTTTTGGTTATGCCTTTCAGACTTACTAATGCACCTACTGTTTTTATGGATTTGATGAATCAGATCTTCAGACAGTATCTGGATCAATTTGTGGTTGTGTTCATAGATGACATTTTAGTTTACTCTCGTGATGAAACCGAGCATGCCGAATATCTGAGACTTGTGCTACAGACTTTGCGAGATAAATAGTTGTATGCAAAGTTTAGTAAATGCGATTTCTGGTTACGCAAAGTCAGTTTTCTAGGCCATGTTGTATCAGCATCGGGTATTCGGGTTAATTCGAGTAAAATTTCAGCTATACTTGATTGGAAACCTCCGAGGAATGTTTCTGAAGTTTGAAGTTTTCTGGGACTTGCTAGTTATTGTAGACAATTTTTGAAAGGTTTCTCTATGATTGCAGTCCCGATGACGAAGCTATTGTAGAAAAATGTTAAGTTTGAGTGGTCAAAAAAGAGCCAGAAAAGTTTTGATCAGTTGGAAGCCCTTTTGACGGAAGCTCCAGTGCTAGTTCAACCAGAATCGAGTAAAGAAGTTGTTATCTATAGTGACGCATCTTTAAATGGTTTAGGTTGTGTTTTGATGCAGGAAGGAAAAGTTATAGCTTATGCCTCGAGACAGTTAAAGCCACATGAAAAGAACTATCCGACGCACGACTTAGAATTGGCAGCTATTGTGTTTGCATTGAAGATATGGCGTCACTATATGTTCGACGAGCAACATCATGTTTATTTTGAGCACAAAAGCTTGACATAATTGATGACTCAGAAAGATCTGAATTTGAGACAACGCCGATGGTTAGAATTGCTAAAAGACTATGAGCTTGTAATAAACTATCACCTAAGAAAGGCTAATGTTGTTGCTAATGCTTTAAGCCGAAAATCACTATTTGCATTCGTGCAATGAATGCACATATAGCTATGTCTGATGATGGTTTGATAATAGCTGAATTAAAAGCAAGACCATTATTTGTTCGACAAATTTGTGATGCTCAGAAAGTTGATGATAATTTGTTAGCAAAACGAGCTCAATGTGATTTGAATGTTGATTCAGAGTTTTGAGTTGATACTGATGGTTGTTTGTGGTTCCAAAATCGAATATGTGTCTCGAGAAATTCAGAGTTGATTCAGATGATTTTGAATAAAGCTTACAACAATCGATTATTTGTTCACCCGGGTAGTACAAAGATGTACAATGATCTAAAATAGCTTTACTGGTGGCATGGTATGAAATGAGACATTTCTGACTTTGTTTCAAAATGTTTAGTCTGTTAGCAAGTAAAAGCCAAACATCAGGTACCTTCTGGATTGCTTCAGCCGATTATGATACCTGAGTCGAAATGGGATAGAGTTACGATGGATTTTGTATGCAAATTACCATTAACGCCGAGCAAGAAAGATGCAATCTGGGTTATTATGGATAGATTGACTAAATCAGCTCATTTTGTTCTGATTCATAGCGATTATTCACTTGATAAGCTTGCTGAGTTATATGTTTCTCAGATTGTGAGATTACACAGTATGCCTATTTCTATTGTTTCACATAGAGATCCGAGGTTTACATCGCGGTTTTGGAAGAAACTGCATGATGCTCTAGGTACAAAATTACATTTCAGCACTACTTTCCATCCACAAACAGATGGTCAGTCCGAACGAATCATTCAGATACTTGAGGATATGTTAAGATGTTGCATTCTTGAGTTTGAAGGTACGTGGGAACAATACTTACCTCTGATTGAATTTGCGTACAATAATAGCTTTCAATCAAATTTCAAAATGGCACCTTATGAGGCTTTGTACAGTCATAAATGTCGTACACCATTGTATTGGACTGAGCTCAGTGAAAATAAGATACACGGGTTTGATTTTCTTAGAGAGACTAAACAGAAAGTAAAAGTGATCCGTGAAAGTCTGAAAACAGCATCAGATGATCAAAAATCGTATGCGGACTTGAAACGAAAGGTTATAGAGTTTCATATCGGAGACAAAGTCTTTTTGAAAGTCTCACCGTGGAAGAAAATACTCAGACTTGATCGTAAAGGTAAATTGAGTTCGAGATTTATTGGGTCGTACGAGATTATAGAGTGTACCGGGCCAGTTGCTTACAGACTGTTATTGCCACCTAAGTTAGAAAAGATCCACAATGTATTCCTTGTTTCGATGCTTCGTAGATATTGATCTGATCCCTCACATGTGATTAATCCGTCAGAGGTTGAGATTAAGTCTGATATGACATATGAGGAAGAACCGATTCGCATTCTGGCTCACGAGCTTAAAGTATTGCAAAATAAGAAAAATTCGTTAGTTAAAGTACTGTGGCATAAACACAGAGTTGAAGAGGCAACATGGGAGCTAGAGGATGCAATGAAAGAGTGTTATTTCAACCTATTCACTGGTAAGATTTTCGGCGACGAAAATCCCTAAGGGGGAGAGTTGTAACAACCTGATTTAGACCCTAATTGGAACGATGGTTTTGGGACCATGAATCTGAGTCAAAAAAATATTTAAAATTTATTTACTGTGTCTATTATGTGTGAATTTATGTCTGTGAAATTTCTGTGATTTAATTTTGTTGTTTGAGTGTCCGATTAAATAAAAGGACTTAATCGTGTAAAATGAAAAATTGGTTGTTAATTCTAAAAGAGGCAGAATAGTGGTTGTTCTTTTAATATGGAGGTTTTATGTTGCAATTAAACCATTGACATATTGAGTGGACGGTAATATCCAAGGTTTATAATGATTTTATATTATATTATAAAGGTTATATAAGTAATTTAGTTAATAAACTTATTTTAATTAAAACCAAAGTTATCATATTCATTGTTTTACCTTTGTTCATCAATCGAATATCAACAAAAAGAAAAGAAATAGAAGAAGCTAGGGTTCGGCCACCTTCTAAGCTTAAGTCAAGGTTCGTTTTTACTCGGTTTTAAATATTTTTTACGTTTTTGAGATCGTTGCTAAGTTATCTTCAAGACCCATGCTTGAATTTTTTATTTTGGTGAATATTTTGAGTTATGCCATTGTTGAAAGCTTGTGGTTTTTGTTGTTTGATGATGAAATATGAAAGATATGTTTTGGCTTAACATGTTTTGTATTAGAGTTTTTGATGATTTTGAGTAATTAAGACTAAATTGTAAAAGTACTAATTTGAGGGACTAAAATGTGAAATAAATGAAATATATGGACTAGTATGAACACTAGGAACATTCGGCCTAACATGGGTATGTTAAGATTTTGCATATTTTGTGATTTGTGTAAGAAGAACTAAATTGTAAAAAGTGTAAAATGTTAAGGGTAAAATGGTAATTTTCCTATTTATGTGTTTTTGGACTAAATCGAATTAAAATAGGTTTGAATGAGTTTAATTTCAATATGTTTAGATCAAGAACCAAAGAAATCGGATTTGGATCGGGGGAAAATGAAAGTTGTCGACTAGTCGTCCCGTTCCGTTTTACGTCGTCCAAGGTAAGTTTATAAGCAAATAGACGTACTCAATTGTAATTAAATATTAATTATATATTCTGAATTGAAATATGTAATATATATATATATATATGCATTAGCTGAACGTGAGTAAGCTTGGCAACTATGCTTACGAATTCGTTCCGACCTAGTTACGATGTCCAGAAGCCCCGTATGAACCTTACGAATAGCTAGGATACATATGTCATGACATAGGATTTCGATATGTGATGTGTGAGTAAGACCATGGCATCGATATGTGACTCTGATATATGTGTGCGTGTAAGACCCTGTCTAGGACAGTGGCATCAATATGTGATTACATGTAAGACCATGTTTGGGACGTTGGCATTTTACGATATATGTGTGATTATCAGAGTGTCCTATCCAATTCTGAATGGTTCATCAAGCAATGATAAGTTATGATCGAATGTGTAAAATGAGCTAAATGACCAGGTATGAGTTAGCTTATTATCTACTTGTAATAAGGTAAGTAAGTACTTAATATTTGTTACAAATCACTTATGAGATAAATAAAGAATGTGTGTGACCAAGAAAGTGTATTCTGCCTTTGAAATGTATATTGGGAATATCTTTGAGATGGTACTTGAACAAGTATAAATGGGATAATGTATATTCGGCCCATGTGAAATTGTAAATGGAAGTTAAGTTTTATATGAAATTATGATCTTGATAATAATAGTGAACATGATAGTATAAAAATTAGTTAGTCAAGTTGAGTTAATGTTAATACTGAACCGTTTGTTTGCTTATGACTTACTAAGCTATGATCGCTTACTGTATGCATTATTTACCTCTGTTTTATAGATTTTGGAAGTTGGTTACGAGCTCGGGGATCTTTAGCAAAGTACATCACACTATCGACTGTCGTTGGTATTTTATAAGCTGACTATTCAAACCTATGGCATGTGTAGGCTAGATTATACTTTTGAAATGTTGATTTTGGTTATGTATAATTTAAGCCATGCGAAAATGGCTTAACTTCTATGTTTGAATTTTTTTTTTTTTATTATGCTTTAAGTTCATTTTGATTATAATATTATGGGCTATGGATGAATAGTGTTTGTGATATGTGCTTTTGTGCGTTGAAGTTTCTTGGTGATTTGGATGTGGTTTGAATGAGTCAGACATGGTATACATATGGTATGAATTATGTTGCTTTGCTGCTCTTGGTTAAATTGATTCGGATATGACTTATGATGATAGCAATAGTTAAATTTTGTTGACAAGTATATTCGGTGTGATGTTGGATTTATGTGTTGAAGAAATTGATTGATAATTTGGCTATTGCACTTATATATCTAAGTATAGGATGTATCGGTCATGGTACATATCTATATATATTTTTATAAGTATATTAGTTGTTTTGACTATGGTATTTGTGTATATAAATATGTGTGAGGTAGGTTGATATGCTTGTTAAAGTGTTAATAGGCGATTTGGTACTAAAGAATATTTTGCCATATTCTAGTGTGGTTGGGATTTATTTCGGTATATTTATTATATGTTATGGTTTGTCTTAAAATTGGTTCACTAATTCAGCTTTGAAATAAATGAAATGATGATGGCATATATATATAGAATGGGTACTAGTTGTTTTAATTCGGTTGTATTAGCAATGTATGAGTATATATGTATATGTGCATAAGTCATGGATATTAATGTAATAAATTGGATAGGTAGAGACAAGTTAGCTAAGTTAATTAGACTTACTAATATGTTGTCTTTGAGATTCGACAAAGGTATTTAAAGTAGGTCATTATGTATATTAGTATGTTTGAATGATACTTGTTATTCTGATTCGGTTTGTAATGGAAATGTATATGCATATATTATGCTTAAATGGTTGGTAAAATAGGTACAATTGATGAAGATAAATATTGAATATGTGTTAGGTATGCTTTGCTAGTAAAATGGATATTTAATTGATTAAACATGTGCAAGTATAAGATTAAGAAATAAAATGTTTGATTTTTATTTTGTTATTCGATTATCATTTAAGTGATGAACTTATGATTCTTATATGCAATATGTTTCTTAATGTAAGTTTAATATTTAATTAGTTATATGCTCTACCTGTATATAAGAATATGACCTATGTTAATATGAGAATGTTTGGAATTGTAGCTGTGTTCAGTAATGCCTTGTGACCCTAGTCCAATGACGGATATGGGTTAAGGGTGTTACAGTTGGATACGGGTAAGGGGTGTTATATTTAATGGTATCAGAGCTATGGTTTAGTCGATTCTCAGACTAACCTAGCATGTGTTAGAGTCTAGCTATACATGCCATAAATAACCTGTAATAGTGTGATATCTCCTGACTTTGATGAAATTGTTTTGTTGAGACAGAGATGCATTCCAACCGAGCTACTTTCGAAGATGCTGAAAGTGATACTAAGATATTTGAAAATCTGTTTGTGATGAGTTGAAACTTGGAAAGGTATGATTAAGATTTCATGATATGTATGTGATGATGTACAAAATGAAATAACCATAAGTTGAGAAATATGAGTAAAATGTCATTGTTCCGGTTGGACATTGTATTTTGATAGATTATGATGGTTTTATAAAACAGATAAAATGTTATAAATGTTATGAAAAGGATTTAGCCCAGACTGGCAGTCCTGCTATATCATATGTGGCTCTAGAGTGTGCTCTATGAATATGTGCCAGTAGGGCACTTTTGAATATGAATTGACGGATTGTTGACATGCATGCCTTGGGTATACTACCCGAATATCCATCGAAATTACAATAATTCAATAGGAATTATTCTTGAAATATGGAAAAGTGACACGAAATGAAAGTTTATATTGTGATAAGCATCCATGTTTGTTTGCCATTCATATGATGTTATGTGCCTGACTTGTTTGATTAAGTAAATGCGATGAGAAAAATTTACTCAAAATTTATGGAATGTATATATATGTGTGTGCATTTGTTTGAATAAGATAATCGAAAGGTTCGTGTAGCTTAAATATGTATGTTGATTTGCTTGAAGTGAATTATATAACTGTGATGATATTATGATGATGATGAATGTTAAGTCACATGTGTGTATATATGAGAGTCGAGTTAGAGGCTTTACGACCTCAACCCCTTTCCAATGTGATATTTTATAGCGAAATTTCACGAGATTTATGTTGAATGAGCTCATAAGTGAGAGACTAAGGAGTTTAGTAGTAGAATAACTAATAAAGTGGACAGAGTTGAGGATAGTTTGGCAAGTCAATACAGTTTTGGAAAAGATGCTGGCTTATTCTAAAGATCATTCGGATTTTGCAATGTCATGGTTAAAGAAAAAGTTAATCTCGACTAATCGACTTATTTAGGTATGATGTCTAAAGTATGTATTTGCTAGAATTTCTTCTGGATTTATTTTCGTTAGTGAATGGAATAATACGAGATTAGTGATGACAAAATTGGTCGGAGAAATGATTTTTGAATTGTAAAGATGTTTGAGTGTAATAGTTATAATTGAGTAGAAATACAATGATGTCTTCTGGGTAATTTATATATTCATTTATCCTCAAAGATATATGTGATTACTCGTTTTCTGATGAAATTGTTATTGTATGAGAGTGCTAGCTGATTATAATGTTAGATCAAAGCACTGCTATTCTGGTTTGTTGATGATCAATATATCTTATCTCTCTCTTTGGGATTCTATTCTATTATGCTTGGAATAAAAGTCGACAGTGAAAATTTATGTGAGGCTATCCTTCTGTTTCTACTGGATGCTGTTTTGTTTTATATATATTTGGAAAATATATTATCTCTGTTACAATTGATTTCAGAGTGTGTAAGTATTGTTTTTCTTCTGGTTTTCTCCGAGGAATCATCAAGAACTTTATTATTTTCTTATGAGTTATGTTCTTGGACTTCCAGTACAGTATCGCATATTGGATTTCTTTATCTTGGTTTTCTTATCATCCTTATTTCCTAAATTATCAATCATGGCACATCTTTAAAGTGTGTTCCTTGGCTTGTGATAACCATGACTATTATAAGTGTATTTCTGGTTCGATCATAGGAACGTGGTGATTTTGGTATCAAGATTTCTCTAATTTTCATGAAAAGAATTGATATCGGCAAAAGTATAAATAGTGGAAGCTCAAGCTCAAATTGTATGATGGTTTTCTTTTCCCAGGTAAGTTTGATTAAGGTCAATGAGTCAAGCAGGATATTTTGTTTCCTTGAGCTAATGCAATTGTAAAAGATCTTTGATTAGCATGTTAAGGGAATTATAAAAGATTGTATGTTTTAGTTGCTTAACAGCAAAAAGAAAGGAGTAATTTGATATGTTATTATTCAATAGTTGAGATCGACTTAGTTGTTTCTATCTGAGCACGATGGTCAGTTGAAAGGTAATTTGAGTTATATGCATTTAAGTTTGTCTTCAGGTAAGAAAACAAAATCTTGTACATTTATGGGTGAATAGACAGACAGTTTGAAGGAAGAATTCATATTCTAGAAAGTGTGATACAGAGGTATACCTATTAGATTTGTTCTAATTGAATGATGTTGTTATGAGTAAAGCTGTTCCAATTCATAAGTTATCACATTTGTGAAAGTTTGAATGGTCCGTTGCATGTTAGCAAAGTTGAAAACAGTTGAAGGTGTTATTAACTGAAAAACTGGTTCTGGGTTCTGTTTGAATTGATGTAAAGAATTTGTGATTTTTCAGTGATGCACTATCGAACGGATTAGAATGTGTCTTAATACAAGAGTGTAAAGTGACAGTTTATACTTTCAGACGGTTAAAGTCTCATTAAAAGAATTGTTCGACGAGTGACTTAGAGTCAGCCGTCAGTATGTCTATGTTGAGAAATTGATGACACTATTTGTTCGACGAAAGATATCATATGCTTCTTGATTCCAAGAGTATAAAGTATCTAATGTTACAGAAACATAAAAAATTTAGACAATGTTGATGGCTTAAACTATTGAAAGCTTGTGAGTAGTTATCGATTAGCCTTTAGGGAAGTAAATTTTGTTGCAAATGCTTGACTGGAAAACCTTTGTTCATTTGATGAGTGTTGGTTACATGAATAATCTTATTTGATGGAAGTCTAAATCTAACTGGATTAAAAAGCGAAAGTCATGTTTACTTTGCAAGATTAAGAACCTCAAAAATGTGATAGTAAGTTGTAAACTAAACAAGTATAGTGTGATACAACTTTTGATTCTGATTTCTGTTATTAGTACTCTGAGATAGAAATTGTGCAATGAATTATCCAGAGCTTATACAGAAAATGTTGTACAAGACTCAGTAGTAGCTTGTTTGTTCATTCAGAGAGTAATTCAGATCTTTGGCGATATGTTCCGGCACTGTGTTTCAGAGTTCAAAGGTAATTGGAAAAAGACTTACGAAGTGGAATTGATTTCTGATTCTGAGGAAAAGGGTGAAAGTGATTCATGAAAGTTGAAAGCAACTTCAGACTGACAAAAATAGTATACAGATTTGAAATTTTAAGATATTGGACACCAGATCGATGACAGAGTGCTTTTGGAAGTATTGCCCTCGAAGAAGACTCTTTGATGAGGTACAAGAATTAAGAGAATGTTACCCAAACCTATTTTCCGGTAAGATTTTCGGGGACAAAAGGGAGACTTGTAACAGCCGATTTTGGGCACTCAATTTATTTTTATGGTCTACAATTTTATGGAATGATTTCATGGTCTAAAATTTATTTTTATTATATTTTTATGGTCTACAATTTTACGGGATGATTTCATGAAAGTTTCGTTTAAAAATTTTGACGTTTGGGCACTCAATTTGGTCAAAAGGACTAAATTATAAATGTGCAAAAGTTGAGTTCTACATGCTAGAGGTGTCCAATTCTTATGAAATTTTAAATTGGAGGTCCTTAAATGGTAATTACACCATTGGTTAAGTTGTTGGACAAAAATGGACATGGTTAAGTATGTTTTTAAAGCTTTTCATTAAGGGCATTTGGTAATTTGGTAATTAAATGAATTAAAAGCCAAAATTTGTCCATCTTCTACCCCATGGCCGAATTTCACAATGGGAAACCATGGCTAGGGTTTTTCAAGCTTCAGGTTCGATTGTAAGCCCGTTCTAGCCCCATTTTTAATGATTTTTATGTTTTTGAAATCCTCGTAACAAGATCTATCTATTTTCACAACAAATTTAATACATAATCAAAGTTCAAAATTTTACCCATGATTGATATTTGTGTATTTTGATGTTTAATGGTAGATTATCCAAGTTTGATGCTCGATAAACGACTTTTACTAAGTGATTTTCGATGAAAATGCCTAAAAGGACCTATTTGTAAAAGTTATAAATTAAGTAGTAAAAGTATGATTTAATGAATAATGTGGGCAGGTATGAGTATAATAAAGATTTGGCTAGGCTTGGGTAATGAAGAAATTTGATGAAAATGTAAAAATGTAATTTTTTCAATAATGTGGTTTTGGGCTGATTTGAATAGTTTAATGATTAAATAAGTTGAATGTGATAATATAGATCAAGAAAACTGAGGTTCAGACATAGAACAAAGGAAAATGTCTATTGGACGATTAGGTCCTTTCAGCCATTTTTATATCAGGTAAGTTTATGTTTAAATAATGCAATGTTGTATTATGTATTTAATGTTTAATATCGCATAAATTGTATGATTTCTTCTATGGAAATATTCAACGAAGTTTCGACGATGAGAAAATCCTGGTTGAACCTTAGGAATAGTTTAGGATACATGCGACATGTCACTAGGAAACCATGAGTTATGTGATTTATGTGAATCTGGGTGCTGGTTATGTACGTCCTACCGGTGGTTGGGTAGTTCAAAGTATTGCATGATGGATACATGATGCCTTCTCGTGAGTAGCCTGTGTAGCTACGCCTTGACCCGACAAAGTTGTGTGAGTAGGTCGTGATTAGCTCGTGTGTGAGCCCTATGTGTTATGAGATATGAGGTAGCATTGGTTATATATGTGGCACTTATGTGCAAAACTTTCCATGTATCCGATAATATTCCAAGTGTTCAACGGGTAATCAAAAGAGTATGTCAAAGTTGACAAAGTATGGAACTATGTTATGAGTTGGTACAGGTATGTACGTAAAGTTTATAAGCATTGACTTCATGAAATTGTGAGTTCATGATTTCTATGAGAATGATTTCGTGAAACCTTGTGATTATTGGCCTATGCTTGTGATGTATGAAATTCATGATAAATTTGGTTGAAGACTATGTGATTGGCTTTCGGGCCAAATTGAGTTATGATATAGTTTGTTTTATTCATTTAAGTTGTGATCTTTCAGATATGAGAAAGAGTAAAGATTGGTATAATTACCTACTGAAATGATTATGGGAAGATATGAGCTTTAAACAATTGAAAGATGTTAAAATATATGCTTGAAATGTGAATACTCATATTTAATGTGCAAGTTTACTATGAGGTTTGAAATGACTTGTTAAGTGTTGTGATATGTTACGAAAGAGAGACTACGGTTGTTAGGCTAATGCCAAGATATGTTAAATTATGTTTATAAGTTAATAGAGTAAACATCGTGATTGAATAAAATTATAACTATGAGATTTATAATAATTTGTATTATTTTGTGTTTAAATTGTTGAACTTGATAAATGCCTAATAAGAGTTGCTTATTATTTTCATATAGACTTACTAAGCTATATAGCTTATCCCCTTCCTTTCCTATGTTTTATAGTGCTATGAAGCTAGCTCGAGTTGGAAATTGTCGGAGATCCTATCACACTATCAAGCTATCAATTTTGGGTATTGCTGAATTCAAGTATTTTAAGATTATGGCATGTATAGGGACTAAACTAGTTTGTTATATGTGTCCTTAATGATTTTAGCGAATGTAATGGCTTGTAATCATCAAAGGCTTGCTTTGCTATTTGGCCATGTAAGTTGGCTTATTTTGGCTAATATGGTTGTAAGCCTTAGTATATTCATATATGTGTCAATGTCTATGGTGATATGATCATGGTAAGCTTGGTGAATGTGATATGTTTGGAAATTTAATTTATTACACGATTTTGTAATGCTTGGAATTGTGATCTATTGATGAGATGAGAAATATGAGTATATTTGTATTAATTTCATTTGTTGAATGTGGAAACTTGCATAATTTGATGTGGAAAGGTTGATGTTTTAAGCATGTTTAAAAATGGTATGAGAATGACATGTTATTGTCTTGGTTGTGACTATTTGGTTGCTCTTCATGCTTGACTTTGTGTCATGAGATATTGAGTAAATATGTGCAAGTGAGGGTGGCAAAATGGTTTGGTAAATAGCTTTGTTTTTGTTCACAAGGGTAGACACACGGGCATGTTTCTAGGCCGTGTGTGACACACGGTCAACCCTATGGGCATGTGATTCAGCCGTGTGTCCCCTGCACCTTAATTTTTGCAAAACATAATGCTTAGAATTGAGCACACAGGCAGAGATACGAGTGTGTGTCTCAGCCGTGTGAATGACACAACTTCGGGACAAGGGCGTGTGTCTTGGCCATGTGACTTCAATTTATTCTTGGGTGACAAATAGAGAGTTACACGGGTTAGGAACACGGGCGTGTCCCAAGCCACACGCCCTGTTTGGCAGAAAAATTTTCTAAGTGTTGTAAAATTTTCCAAAGTATCCGGTTTAGTCTAGAACTGCTTCCTATGTATGTTTTGGGACTTGTAGGCTCATTTTCGGGAAGATGTGAATGTAAATGAAAAGTTTTAAAATTGGATGGAAATTTATGTCTCGGTTTTGTATGATTGCTTGTGTATAAGTCTGGTAATGCCTCGAACCCTATTCTGGCATTGGATACAGGTAAAGGGTGTTACAATGTGATTTCCTAAAATGAATGAGGCCCTGCATTTGTTACGGACGGGTAATTCTGAAATAAGTCCTCTCAAGCATATGTTATGGATTGGATTTAGCCCAGACGGGTAATCCAGATGAAGCTCTTTAGAGCATATTTCATAAAAAGGATTTAGACTGGATTGGTAATCCTAACTAAGCTCTATTGAGTAAATATATATTGGAGACAAGGTTTAGCTTGGACTGGTAATCTTGTTGTATACATGTGTGGCTCGAGAGTGTACTCTCTGAGATAGTACCTTATGAGTACCATTGGACATGAATTGACGGATCCTGATTTGTACACCTCGAGTGTACTACCTGTGTCTCCATCGATATTTCGATTAAAATTCAACGGGTAAAAATCTTGACATGAGAATATATGAATAAGGAATGAGCTATTGCACGTATCTGTCTGAAATACATGAAAATGAGGATACATGAGATGATTGATATATGGTAATATGGGATGATGATATTTATACATGAAATTTATTTGATGAGTATGTTCATCATTGATTATAGATTTGTACCCCTTAAGTGTACAATTCGTGACCTTGATATTTCGAATGATATGAGTAAAGTTCTGACATGAAATAATTTGAAGTCGAGATGAACTATTATGAAATTATACTTGTAATTTAAAGAGATGATTATACATGTTAAATGAATACATGTTGCGGAAAGCATATGTGCTTGGAAACTTGATCACTGTTGAGCCCATCTATGTTTTGATGTTATTATGGAATATATGACTAACAAGGGCAATAAGGATATGTGTAGGGCTTGAGGTCAAATTGATTGAATATGCCTTACATAGTTACCTCAAAAGAGAATGAATGGTAAGTTAACTACCATGTTATACTTAACTTACAAAGCATTTTACGCTTACTTAGTTATATTTCCTGTTTTATAGTAAATCTAAAGCTCGTTGGATTGGAAGCTTGGTGGAAATCACTCGCACTATCCATTGGCCTATTTCGGTACATATGATAAATCAATTATGGTTGTAATGGCATGTATAGGATAAATTCGCTATATTGGCATGTAAATGTAAATGATTATTGTAATCTAGCCATTGGAATGGCTATTGATGATTATGTTTTGGTATATGTATATATGTTTTAAGTTTATTCAATGGAGATAACATAAGTGTTTATTATTGATTGATTAAGAAAATTTAAATGAGTATGCTTATAAAATGTAACACCCCGAACCCGGCCCGGACGTTATGGCCAAATCAAGGCGTGTCACATTAAAGTGTTTTACCAAAACCTTGTTTTCATTAAAAACCCTTCCTTAAAATGAGAAACCTTCAGTAACTTATAAAAACCTTTCAATCGTGAAAGTTTATTTAAAACATATGATTTATGAAAACCTATCATTTTAGTAAAATTTAGTTGCAGAAATGTAGAAAAAGAAATTATGATTTAGGGAACCCATGTTCAACTTCTCATGATTACAATGCATAAAAATAATAATCCTCATAATAACAAAAGGGAAGGCCTTATCACATTCCAGTCTGAAATTACTTAATAAACTAGAAACTATATGCTTTAAAAAAAAAAGAAAAAAACAAGTCCAAGTCGTCTTGCTAGCTGGCCACCTTAGAGTCCCTCCGAACATCGAACCTTTTACTGAACATCACCTGAGAAAAATAAAAGAGGGGGTGAGTTTTCGAAAACTCAGTGTGTACAACCCTCGACGAGTAACTAGCATTCATCAGTCACAATAAAATCATACATACAATGCAATGCAATGCAACCCACCCCAGTAATCCATCCGCTATACACCAACTCCATCCCCTGGTACACATCATGCGGGGATATCAATATTGACCCGCCCAACTGATACACATCAATGGTAGCCCGGCTATGAACTACCTTCATTGCGTAAAGTCACGATCACATATTGGGCTTAATAGCCGTTGGTGGATCCACGGTTGTCAAGCAACCATGCGATCCTCATATACTTCCTCCGCTCCATAATTCGCAACCCAGATGCAACCTAAACAGAATATCGTATGTATGCAACAGATATACATGTAACATCCATAAATCTTACATTTAACACAGGGGTATTTGGGTCAATTTTACCCTTAGGGGCATTTCGATAATTTCTCTTTGTTATGATTTTATTACTTACCTTAGCCGTTGAGAAGTCCTCGATGACTAAAGTGAAAGGATACTACGCACCAGATAGGATTCCAGAGAAGAGGAGGTGAGTCATTAAGACCGCTTAAGTACCAAGCTCTCCCTAGATCCAATCCTAGACATGCATATACCCATTGCCACACTTTAACCTTATGACTTATCCACGGTCACAATTTATTAATTAATTAAGTATGATGTCTGTTTAAGCAGTTATCAGATACTAGGCCTAAAACCCCTTACAAAGCCCAGACAAGTCTATATACATGCATATGGCCCATTAGGCCCAATCACATTCATATGGCCCATTAGGCCCAAATCACATTCATATGGCCCATTAGGCCTAAATCACATTCATATCATGCTTTCATACGATTTTCCATCACTTAGTATCAAATTGCCAATTTTGCCTATTATGGGCCTTACAGCCCATCGACCCATTTAGCCCATTCTGGCCCGGTTGGCCAAAACACAGCCCAAGTCCATGTAATCACCCATGGGGCCTCCGATAACCTATCAGTTTCCCCCTCATTAGTGTTCGCGCACTCGCAAGTCTACCGTAGCCAAACTTTCACTTTTCAAAGATTTCAAATTTTTCTAAGATTTTGACTTTTTCCGATCTACTATGTGTGTGCACTATATGTACACACCTGGAAATAAAGCATGCTACGATCCCCCTTACCACGAACCTACAATCGATATCACTCAATGATTACTCACATATACTTATCGAATACTTTACCAAAAGCCAAAGTCTTACCTTAACCTTACCTGAAACGCCAAGCCTTAATAGCTTTTCCTTGATCACTAATCACGAGTACTTCCTAGATCTGCATTAACCTTTATTGTTAAAAACATAATGGGTGACTTGTATCCAACATATGTCACCCTTTTCTACTAAAGCCTATTCGGGCAACCCTTACTTAAGTGAAGAACACTTACCAGAATCTCACACCTAAGGATTAAATTGGCAGGGATCCAAAAGACTGGGATTTGATACTAATCCTACCAAAATCGATTAGAAGAAGTGAGGGATAGAGTAATCGATACTAGCAAAACCGATTGAGAGAACAAAACACTTACACTAGATTTGGTCGGGTGGAAAGAGAAGTGGCAGATCAGAGGATATTCGACTCTTGAGACTTGTATGGGAAAAAGGTTATCCAACACAAAGAGAAGTAGAAATCATTTAAAACCAGAGGTGACTCAAAAAGAGAACTTGAGTTAGGGAAGAATGGAAAATCAGCACAAAGAAAAAGAAGGAAGAGTAACGAATTTTCGGCTTTTAGATCTTTGCAGAAAATGTGTTTTCTGGCAACAAGGTGAGGGAGAATTCAACATTAGCCTGGCAACCTCACACTCGGCACTTATATATAACCTCTAGCCGAATTTCCTATCCCCTAATCCCCAATTCGGCTCCACCTCTTTACACTCCTTATCTCTTAATTTTTCTCCCTAATAACCCCTTAATCTCCTCCTCAAATTTCTCCTCTTATCACTCCCTGTAGATTTCATATCCAACGCCACCACCGCCCATTCCTTAACAAAAATAAATCCTTCTTTTGAGCAAAAGAGGATTCAACCCCATACCTCATTGTCTTGCATGTGACGCCACTTGCCACTCCACCACAAGGCTTTCGTGTCCAATTTCTCCTTCATTTATTTAAAACCAACCTACTTGCCATCAAGGTTCTTTTAACTATTAACCTATAATTTCCTTCACCCCTAAGTTTTAAATCAACCCTTAAGTAAGACCTACTATCACATAATTAACACTTGACTAGGAATGTTAAGCACAATTTTTTATCAAATCAAAAAAAGTTCGTGGATTTCAGTGATTTTGGGGTTTTACATAAAAGGTAAGATTAAAAGCATGAATGCATGTAACAATATATCATATTAGAAGTTATAAATTGCTTGAATTCAATGCTTGGACTGGTTGGTGTTTGGATATAAGTTTGGTGTAGGAACTTAGTAAAAATTTTGGGTGAGAAATGAAGCTACAAATGGCTCTATTTTGTCCACACTGTAACACACCGGCGCAGTATCTAGACTGTGTGTGACACACGGCCTGGTACGTGGGCATGTGGTTAGGTCGTGTGTCCTTTGTACCTTAAATTTGAGAAAACAGAATGCTCAAGATTGAGCACACGGGCAGAGACACGGTCGTGTGTCTTAGCCGTGTGTGCTACACGGCCTAGAACATGGGCGTGTGTCTTGGCCATGTGAAACCTACACCTAATTTTGAAAGAATTTAATTAACCACACGACCTAGCATACAGGCCTGTGGCATGGCCGTGTGTACAAGTCAAAGAGTTACACGGGGTCGAACACGGCCTGCAACACGGGCGTGTCCCAAGGTCACATGAGCGTGTGAGCCCTGTAACTTAGTAAAATTTTTGTAATTTCATGCTGAAAAATTTTGGAGTTTCCAATTAAGGCTCGACTTGACCCTAATGCTTGTATTGGGCCTCGATGGTCCAGGTAAGGGACGATATGAATAATAATGAATAGTAATTTACTTGAATTATCTTAAAGTGTTCTAAAAAATTTTGGTAACGCTCTTTAACCCTGTTTCGGTGATGGATACGAGTTAAGGGTGTTATATTTAGTGGTATCAGAGCTACGATTTAGTTGGTTCTCGGACTAAATGTAGTACATGTGGAGTCTAGAAATATATGCCATTATATAACCCGTGATAGTGTGATATCTCCCGACTCTAATGAAAATTATTTTACAAATAGACAGAGATGCTTTCCAACCAAGCTAATTTCGATACTGCTGAAAGTGATATTCACGTGCCTGAGTAAAATGTTACTTATGATGAAACGAGACTCATAAAGGTATGAAATAAATGTTTTATAGTGAACATGTTAATAATAACTGTTAAGTGATATGTGTGTAATTATGAAAGTTAATTCTGAGGCTTACGATCTCCACCCCTTACCAATACAATTTTATACAATGAAAATTCACAAGATTTATATGGATTAAACTCATGAATGTGAAACTAAAGAGTTTAAAGGTCGAATGATTAATAATGTATTCAAAATTAAGAATGGGTTAGTAAGTAAAGACGGTTAAAAGAGATATCAAATTTTTTTGAAGAATTTTTTGAATATGTCATGCCACGGTTAAGGAAGAAGTTATTCTTAAGTAATCTACTTATTCAGGTATGATATCTATAGAATGGATTAGCCAAAAATTTCTTTCGAATTGTTCTTTTAGTGAAATAATAATGTAAAAATTACAAAAATAATAAATTAAGGGACTAAAATGTGAAATAAATGAAACATATGGATTTGTATGAGCATGGGTAAGATTCGGCCTAAGCATGGTGTGTGCAAATTTTGCATGTTTTGTGTTTTATGCAATTTGGACTAAATTGTAAAAAGTGTAAAATGTCAAGGGCAAAATGGTAATTTGCCTATTTATGTGTTTTTGGACTAAATTGAATGGAATTATGTTTGAATGAGTTTAATTTGAATAGGTTTAGATCAAGAACTAAAGAAATCAGATTTGGATTGGGGGAAAATGAAAGTTGTGAAATAATCGTCCTGTTCCGATTATCGTTGTCCGAGGTAAGTTTATAAGCAAATAGATGTTAATTTTAAATAAATATGAATTTTATAAGTTGAAATAAACTATGTGAAAGTATATATGTGGTAGCCGAATATGAATATGCTTGGGAGCTATGTTTACGAATTCAATTCGACCGAGTTACGACGTCTGAAAGCCCCGTACGAACCTCACGAATATCTAGGATACATATGTCATGACATACGATTTTCAATATGTGTTCTTATGTAAAACTCTGTCTGGGACAGTGGCATTGATATGTGATTACGTGTAAGACCATGTTTAGGATATTGGCATCGTATTTGATTCGTGTAAGACCCTGTCTGGGACTATGGCATCGATATGTAATCACATGTAAGACCACGTTTGGGACGTTGGCATTGTACGATATGTATGATTCTCTGAGTATCTTATTCAAGTTCGAATGGTTCAACGGGCAATGATAAGTTATGATCGAATGTGTAATTGAGCTAAAGTGATCAGGTATGTGATAGTTAAATTGCTTATTTGAAAATAAGGTAAGTTGACTATTTGATATGTGATACAAATTATATATCATGTAAATGAAAATATATGTGTATATGAAAAGTATATTCAGCCAAATGCTATTTATAAGTGATATCATATTTGTGATCTATGTGCAAACATATATGAATGGTTATATTCGGCTTTATGACTACAAATTATAAATATACATGAGATGATTCATGAGATACAATCTTGATTATGTATATTTGATTGAGTATAGGTTGTTTCAGCCTAATGATATATGTATGAAATAATAAAAGTGTGAAATACATGCTTATAATAAAGGTTATTTGTGCATTCGATTATATGATAATTAAATGCAAATGATATTTTAATGAAATGCAAAATTATGTATAAGACATGTATAATTTAGTAATTTATTTGCTTATGACTTACTAAGCAATGATAGCTTACTCTGTGTGTATGTTTGCCTCTATTTTATAGATTTTGGAGACTAGTTACGAGCTCGGGGATCATCAGTAAAGTCTAACACACTATCAACTGCTTTCGGTATTTTTATAAGCTGAATTTCGAACCTATGGCATGTATAGGCTAGATTATATTTGGATATGTTTGATTTTGGCATGTGTATATATATAAGTCATGCTAAAATGGCTTGTTTTATCTTGTTAAGTTTGGTTTCAAGGTTTGATCCAATTATGGTTCTGCTTTGGTTGTGGTTTTGGTTATTCGGCTATGGTTTATACATAGATAAATATATGTGAACTTTGTTGATATGCTTTGTTAAAGTGTTATTATGTGATTTGGTATTAAAGTATATTCATTTATGGCATATAGGTGAAATTATGGTTGGATATATGGTTGAGTAATATTCTTAATGAATTGTTGTAGCTTGATCATGTTCAAAGGTAATGTGTATTTTAATGATATATAATATGCGTGAGATATGCTTGATATCATGGATGGATGTATTCGACAATTGAGATTGAAAATGGATTATTATGTGAAATCTGTAATTGTTTATTGGTTTGTCATAGGTATGTATGAAATAATAAAAGTGTGAAATACATGTTTATACTAAAAGTTAATTGTGCATTCGATTATATGATAATTAAATGCAAATGATATTTTAATTAAATGTGAAATTATGCATAAGACATGTATAATTTAGTAATTTATTTGCTTATGACTTACTAAGCTATGATAGCTATCTATCGTGTGTATGTTTGCCTTTGTTTTATAGATTTTGGAGACTAGTTACGAGCTCGTGGATCGTCAGTAAAGTCTAACACACTATCAACTGCTTTCGGTATTTTTATAAGCTGAATTTCGAACCTATGGCATGTATAGGCTAGATTATATTTGGGTATGTTTGATTTTGGTATGTGTATATATATAAGTCATGCGAAAATGGCTTGTTTATTTTGTTAAGTTCAGTTTCAAGGTTTGATCAAATTATGGTTATGTTTAGTTGTGGTTTTGGTGATTTGGCTATGGTTTATACAGATAAATATATATGAAATTTGTTGATATGCTTTGTTAAGGTGTTATCATGTGATTTGGTATTAAAGTATATTTGGTTATGGCATATAGGTGAAATTATGGTTGGATATATGATTGAGTAATATGCTTAATGAATGGTTGTACCTTGATGATGTTCAAAGGTAATGTGTATTTTAATGATATATGATATGCGTAAGATATGCTTGATATCATGGATGGATGTATTCAGCGATTGAGATTGAAAATGGATTATTATGTGAAATGTGGTAATTGTTTATTGATTTGTCATAGATATGTGGCTAATTGAGTAGGTAAAAATGCAAAATGAGTTATTGATTATGGACTGGTCATTTAGGCTGGAAATGCAAGCATTTAAGTTGAATAAATGGTCTATCATGAATTGAATATAAATTTTGGCTATATATATATATGTATGTGTGTGTGCACGCATAACTAAATTTGTATTCAATGAATTGGTCTTTTGTATGACCTTTAATACATTGCAAGAAATGTGATATTAACATTATTAGATTCGGCTTTGATGCTTTATAGCATTAGACAAGTGTTTGCTATGTTATATGTGTATATATATATTTGTGATGTGTTTGATGTGAAATACAAATTACGATTGACATATTGGTTTGGTTATATAAAATGTTACATGCGTGTAAAGTAATAGAGTAAAACGAAAGTAGACATTGTGTAATAAACCCGATTTAGACTCTAATTGGAATGGTGGTTTTAGGACCACTGATTTGAGTTAGAAAAATATTTTAAAATTATATTCTGTGTTTATTATGTGTGAATTTATATGTGTGAAATTTTCAGATTTAATTTTGTCGCTTGAGTGTCCGATTAAATAAAATGGCTTAATCGCAGAAATGAAAAACTTGATAGTTTAATGTGTGTAAGGCTGAATTGTTGTTGTCTATTTAAGTGCAGTGCATTTAAGTTGCAATTTTCCAATAATATAATGATATGGATGGTAATGGTTATGATTTAAAATGGTTTTATATTTTATAATAAGGTTAAATATGTAAATTAGATATTATGTTAATATGTGTTATATTATAACATAAAAACAAAAGTCATTTTTTTTGTGTTCATACTTTGTTCTTGCTGAAAAAAAAAGAAATGAAAAAGAAAACTTAGGTTCGGTCATTCTCAAGCTTGATTCAAGGTAAGTTCTAGCTCGATTTTTTATATTTTTTACGTTTTTAAGATCGTTGCTAAGTTATCTACAAAGCCCATGCTTGAATTTTTTATTTTGATGAATATTTTGAGTTATGCCATTGAAGAATATTTGAGTTATGTGATGTTAATTGATGAAATATGAAAGATATGTTTTGGATTAACATGTTTTGTATTGGAGTTTTTTGATGATTTTGAGTAATTAGGACTAAATTGTAAAAATAATAAATTGAAGGACTAAAATGTGAAATAAACGAAATGTATGGACTTGTATGAACACAAGGAACATTCAGCCTAAGCTTGGTATGTGCAAATTTTGCATGTTTTGTGTTTTGTGCAATTTGGACTAAATTGTAAAAAGTGTAAAATGTCAGTGGTAAAATAGTAATTTACCCATTTATGTGTTTTTGGACTAAATTGAGTGAAAATATGTTTGAATGAGTTTAGTTTGAATATGTTTAGATCAAGAACCAAGGAAATCAGATTTGGATCGTGGGAAAACTAAAGTTGTCGATCAGTCGTCCTGCCCGCTTTTCATTGTCCGAGGTAAGTTTTAAGCAAATAGATATTGTTAACTCTAATTATATATGAGTTTATAGGCTGAAAATAAATTATATGAGATTATATAAGTGAAAGCCAAATGTATATATGAATGAGAACAAAGTGTACAAGTTCGATTCGATCGAAAGTTACAACATTTGAAGCCCCATACGAACCATAGGATTATGCTATGTGTTTTAGTGTAAGACCACGCGGGACATTGGCATCGATATGTGTTTTCGTAAGACCACATCCGGGACATTGGAATCAAAATGTATTTTCTTGTAACACCACGCCCGGGGACGCTTGCATCGATATATGTGTTTTCGTGTAAGACCACGCCTAGGACGTTGGCATCGATATATATGTTTTCGCGGTAAGACCATGTCCGGGACGTTGGCATCGTTATATGTAGTTACATATAAGACCATGTTTGGGACATTGGCATCGATTTGATTCGTAAGACCGTTCGGGACAATGGCATCGATATGAGATAGCATGTAAGACCACGCCGGGACGTTGGCATTGTTTGATATATGTGATTATCCGAGTATCCTATTCGATCCCTAACGGTTCAACGCAATATCAAGACAAGATTGAATGTGAAATCAAGCTAAAATGTCGGTATGTGCTAAGTTAAATGATTTAAAAGACAAAGTAAGTATATATTTGATATCAACAAATGAAATATGCATTATGAAAGTGAGAATTATATATGTTTATGAACTTATGTGTATTCGCCAAAGTTAATATATTTACATATCGCTCATGTGATGGTATATGAGTTTTAAGCATGAAAAATGTGTATTTGATTATAGATTACTTGATTCGATTTAGTTGATTCAATACTAATGTTCAATTAAAGATTTATTTGCTTATAACTTACTAAGCTACAATAGCTTATCGTGTGTGTTCTTGTTTACCTTTATTTTTAGATTTTGGAATCAAGTTACAAGGTCTGGGATCGTCAAGATACCATCACACTATCTACTATGTCGGTATTTTTATAAGTTGAACTCAAACTTATGGCATGTATAGGCTAGTTTTGTAGTTGGATTATTTTGAAGGTGTATGTATATAAAGCCATGCGAAAAAATGGCTTGATTATTATGTTTAAGTTTGGTTTGGATTTTGGTAATTTGGTTTAGATGATTGAATTATGTGGTAATGCATTGAAAACGGTTGGTGATTTTGGACGTGTGCATTTGGTTGATTCGGTTATGAAATATAAATAGATAAACATGTATGTGAATTCGGTTGATATGCTTAATTAAGGTATTATTTTGTGATTTGGTATTAAAAAAAATATTTGGTTATATCCAAACATGGTTGGAGTTCATTTTGATGTGCATGCTATATGATATGATTTGTCTTTATAAATGATTTATATTATTACTGAATTGATAATACGCAAGCTGGTTTTGAGTTGTAATTTGGTAAATGTATAGTATATGTATTTAACATGATTTGGCATATATATATATGAATATGATGTAATAAGTTTGATATGACATAAATCTTAGTAAAATGCATACTTAAGTACTTAGTTAAAAATATGGTCTTTGAATTAATTAAAATTGTGATCTTTGTTATATTGCTTAATATGTAATATTAGCATGTGTATATTCGGTTATGGTATGTTAAAATGTTAGATAAACTATGTTTGATATATATTTATATATATATTGATTTAGATATTTGAAATGTTTAGACTTGTAAAGTGATTGAATAAAGTTGAAAGTGAACAATTGTTAAAGCATATTTGTTAAACATATTTGTATTCTCGCTAAATGCATTGAAAAATGACAAAATGAATAGTGACTTATGCATTAATAAATCATGAAGATTATATGAGTTTTTATGTGATGTATAAATGTTCTACTTGATAGTAGATGAATGTCGAGAAGTGTATAGGTTAGTCCTTAAATTATGATTATAAATTGATTGAATACGTAGTAATGTACAAGTGCCTAGTATGATATGGTCAAATTGATATGATTATGTGTACGTGGTTTTGTGAGTTCAATTTATGTATAACTTTTAGTATGCGATTGAAGTGTATTGTAGTTTGTATGTTTTGTATATTCTATAAGTTGCATTAAAGTTATATTCACTATATGGTAATAATAATTAAATTGGTTATTTATATTAATAATTGATTGGTTTAAAAGTTTGTGCAAGTGTATGCATATGATTGTTCAAATTTGTGTCTAGTCCGTAATATCTCATAACCCCACAACGACGACGGATATAGGTTAGGGGTGTTACATTTGATTGGTATCAGAGCTACGGTTTAGTCGATTCTAGGACTAACGAAGTGCGTGAGTCTAGGTAGACATGCCATATTATAAACTACTTATAGTGTGATGACTTCGACATTTAAAAATGTGTTTTCAGATAGTAAATGGATCTCACAGAGCCATAGCTGATGATGTCGAGAGTATAGCGCCGCTTCACGCGCAAGGGACACGCCAATTGATTCTTGATCGACTCGAGTAACCAAGAGGGAGAGGCTAAGCAAGCTTTTATCAAATGATGAACGATCGGTTTACTTCAAGATATCCGACAAATCCCGCTGCACAACAACCTCCACCCCACTAATCCTTCTTCGATACCCGCTATACATCAAATGATTGATCCATTGAGAATCCATAGGCCCTCGCTGATAAAATCAAAAACGCGGGTCAAGAATTCGTGAGCTACCAATGATGCCGATGTCGAATGAGCCGAATTCTCGCTTGATAATACTATCCATGTGTTTGATGATTTATCTTGTACCGCTGGATGAGTGTTTAAAGTGTGCCATATCTTTGCTACGACATTATCGCGCATCACTAGTGGAATACACTAGTATCGGTGGTTCTAAAAGAGCATGTGACATGGGACTTCTTTCGATCGAGTTCCAGAAGAAATATATCACCAAAGATTTATCACACCGTAAGCGCAAAAATTTTTGAGTTGAAACAGGTCTGATGACCGTGATGTAGTATGAGCTAAAATTCGTGAGACTCGGCCAAGATGCCCGAGAGTGTGTTTTGATCAGAGCCATAATGTGTAAAAGATTCAAAGACGGGTTGAACGTAATACATTAAACTACTAGTTGGCATACTTGAAATAATAGAATTGTAGTAATCGTTGAGCAAGCGTGCAAAGTCAAGAGCTAGGAAACAGTAAAAGGAAAGTCGACTTTGAAGCTAGAGATTCACGTAAGAGATCATTGAGTAAGTCATTTCCATCGACATCAAGAAGTTCAGAGATGATTTTAGCCATTCTAAGGCTACTTCGGGTTATTTTAAACGAGATCGTGATAGACCACCTGTGAGCTCGAAAGCTACCTCAGTAGCTAGTGTTGGTAATGTTAGATCGAACCAACCCGAGTGTAAACTTTATGGTAAACGACACCTTGGTAGCTATAGATTGTATGATCGAGCCTGTTTTAAATGCAGATCGACGGATCATTTTGTTCGTGAATGCCCTGAGTCAGCTGAACAAAATCCAAAGATAGAATACGAGACGTAACACCGCAGCTGAGGTAGACTACCCAAAAATACGGGTAATATGAGTAGTAGTCGAGAGGGACTAAAGATACAAAGAGTTAGATCCGAGGCTCGCACCGCTGAGCCTATGCTATTCGCGCATGTGAAGAGGCCTCATCCCTATATGTTATTACTGGTATATTCACTCTCTATGATACTAGTGTAATAGCATTGATTGATCCTGATTCGACTCATTCTTATGTGTGTGAGACTTTAGTATTCAGTAAAACTTTACTTGTTGAGTCCATCGGGTTTTTGATTAGAGTATTGAACCGCTTGGGTCGGTGTGTTACGGCTGATAAAGTCTGTAAGAATTATCCCTTGATGATTCGAGATTTGTGTTTTCCGCTGATTTGATGTCGTTACCATTTGATGAATTTGACATAATTCGGCATGGACTAGTTGATTTTTGCATGATGTCGTTGTAAATCGCAAGAGAAAGACTATTGATTTACTGGTGCCGTAATGATGAGATTATTTGGATTGAATCTAATGATCTCAATGGTTTACTAAAGAAAGAATATCTTCGATGTTAACCCAAAAATATGTGAGAAAAGGTTGCGGTTTATTTCACTATGTGCTTGATAGTAAAGTGGATGAAAGGAAGATTGAATCAGCATTCGCTTATGTACAAATATTCTGATGTGTTTCCGTAAGAATTGTTGGGTTTGCCACCTATTCGAGAGGTAGAGATTGGTATTGAGTTAGTATCGGACGACTCCGATATCGATAGCTCTGCATAAAATGGCACCTCTGCAATTAAAAGAATTGAAAGCTCAGCTTGCAAGAGTTGATGATAGAGATTTCGCGCCACCGAAGTTTCTCAGAACGCTCGAATTTGGGCCTAGAAGTATTAGGTTTTGAGCAAGGTGCAGCTTAGAAGATCGCATATAAAGATTTAATTGTGCGTAAAAGTGACACAATTGTGTGTTTGGCTTAGTGGTTGTGTGCTCTGGGAGTGTTTAAGAAGTCTTGGGTTCAAATCGGGCTTTAGCAAAAATTTTAATTTTAAGTGAATAGGCCCTTGGTTCTGAAGTAGGCTTCCTTAATTAAATTAGGTATTATATGATACAAGAAGAGTGGTGGTATAGTGGTAGTGGCGTGTTGTGCTTTCTAAGGAGTTTGGGGTATGAGTCACCCTTTGCACAAAAAGAGTATTTATTTTACTCCTTTGTCATGCTGGTGGAGAAGTGGAGTCCGACTAGAACTCCATAGGTTGGAATTTGAATGAGTCATGGAGAAATTCAAGGAGGATTTCATGGGGATTTGTGGAGGAGTTTGAAAAAGGGTCAAACCAAAGAGGTTGTGAGAATGTAGGAGTGGATTATGGGAGGTTGAGGGGAGCGTTAGTGGTTGGCCGAATATGAGACTCCCTTTGTGCAAATTCTGGTCATAGGACCTCTTTTCCCATAATGCTGAAAGTGTGCTCTAGTGCTCTCCATTTCGGTTCCTTGGTGTTTTTTTTTGGTCTAAGGCCGATTGCTCATTATTAGACTATCTGTATTTTATTTTTACTCTTTTTCTTTCGTCTTTCTTCTCCTCAGATCTCTCTCTCTTAATTTTTATCACCTGTGTTTAACCTTCATGTTCTTTTCTTTCTATCGATCATTAGCATTTTCTTCTTCTTCTTCCTTAGACCGAATATATCTACTCTTTCCTCCCATTTTCGTTGTTTTAGCTTCTCTTCTCCTTCCATGTGTCAGTTAACCGAATAATTTTTCCTTCTATTCTTTATTATGTTTTTGGCTAGTAGGGTTCTTCTGACAAAGCTGTAAGTGCTTGTAACTCCCTTACCCGTATCCAAGGCTAGAAACAGGTACGAGGCATTACTAGACTTAACCATACACAAAGACTAAAATCAGCCATAAATTTTCATATCACTAAGTTATCACATATATATCATTTTGTCCACAACTTGGTATTTTGTCGATTTTAGCCCGAATTTCAATTTTCTTACTCTATCATTTCAAATATAGCCTAATTAGGACTCATATTATTCAAATCAACCCAAAATCATATTTTGAAAAAAATTACAATTTTGCCTCTAAACTTTTACATATTTACACTTTTGCCCTAAATATCGTAAATTAAACTTCATCCTATTTTCTTATGTATTATGACACGTTGATTATTTTTCCTTCTATAGCAACATCCAATTCTCACTCTAACATGTACTTATGAACATTAGGTATTTTTACCGATTATGTCATTTTACTCGCTTTCACGTGAAAATCGCTTAGCAAAAGTTGTTTATCTAACATCCAACCTTCATTTTCTATCATTAGACACAAAAAATATATGCATATTATTCATGTGTAAATTTTTAGACACTAACCTTAGCTCAAATTAATGGTAGAAATAAGTAGAACAAGTTACCTGGATTTCAAAAATGTAAAGAACTTTAAAAAACAAGGTTAGGGAGTACTTACAATAGAGCTTGAGAGTTTGAAAAACCTCACCATGGCTGCTGCTAGTAAAAACAATTGAATGAAGAAGATGATAGCTAATTTGGCTTATTTCCTTTTAATTCTTTTTAATTATTAGTTTACTTAAAATACCCCTAACTTAAAAATATTTTATTACACCCATTTCATGTCCATTTTTGTCCAAAATTAACCAATGGTCTAATTACCATTTAAGGACCTTTAATTTGAAAACTCATAACAATTTGATATTTCTAACATGTAGAACTCAACTTTTGCATTTTTACGATTTAGTCCTTTTGACTAAATTAAGTGCCCGAATGTCAAAATTTTCGAACGAAATTTTCACAAACTTATTTCAGAAACTCGTAGACCATAAAAATATAATAAAATATAATTTTCATCGTCTGGATTTGTGGTCCCAAACCACTATTCGACTAGGCCCAAAAATTAGGTGTTACAAAGGTCTTGGTTTACTCTTATTTCTCTTCACCGTTAGGATCTTTTCTTCTAACATCTTCCGTGTTGTTGATTCATTATAAAGGATCAATCATTTCGACTCTTGTGTGGGTATAGGCTGATTTCTTCACAACCGCTCTGGTTCCGCATAATGGTAAGTTGTTCTTTCGGTCTAGTTAGTTTCGCATATGGTAATGGTTAAAGTGATTAAGATTCAATGCAGATGTGCTAAGGATTGGTGATCACTAGTTTTAGGAGGGGGATTATATCATACTTGCTTAAACAAGGTAAGAAGTATGTATCATATTTGGAAATTACTAAGAGGGTGTCTAACCCCAGCAATTAAAACTAATATTGGTTATAAGTTGAATCTAGGTTGGTGGTCATGGTCTTCGGATGAATTTCGGAAAGTGTGTGTATTTAATCACCAATAAATCTGTAGAACGACAAAAGCTGAAAAGTCAAAATGCCGAAAAGCAAAAAGCCAAAGAATGGCCTTTTGACCATATGGGTGTGTGAATGCTCATGTAGTAAAGCTGCCACAATAATCGCGCGTAAGATCGTAGAAGCTACCACAGCATTCTTATTAGACTTACTAATGCACTTGCTGCTTTCATGGATTTGATGAATCGAATTTTCGCATGCAAGATTTGGACTGGGGCTTTGTAGTTGTGTTCATAGATGATATTTTCGTGATGAAACCGAACATGCCGAACATTTTAGACTTGTGTTACTGACTTTACGAGATAAATAGTTGTATGCAAAGTTCAAGAAATGTGAGTTCGTTACGTGAAGTCGCTTTTTGGGACATGTTGTATGAGCATCGGTATTCTGGTTGATTCAAGTAAAATTTTTAGCTATACTTGATTGGAAACCTCCGAGAAATAATTCAAGTCCAAGTTTTCTCGACTTGCCGATTAATATAGATAGTTCAGAAAGGTTTTCTATGATCGCAACCCCCAATAAAGGTTATTATAGAAAGATGTTAAATTCGAGTGGTCTAAAAGTGCGTAAAAGTTTTGATCACCTGAAATTCGGAGTGGTCGTAAAAGTGCGTAAAAGTTTTGATCACCGAAAGCCCTTTTGACCAAGTTCCGTGTGTTAGTTTAGCTAGAATCGGTTAAAGAATTTTTATTTATAGTGATGCATCTTTTGAATGGCTTGGGTTGTGTTTTGATGTGAAGGCAAAGTCATAGCTTATGCCTCGAGACGCTTAGAGCCGCATGAAAAGACCTATCCGACACTACCTACCTAGAATTGGCGCTATTGTGTTTGCATTGAGGATATGGCATCACTATCTATTTAGTGAGAAATGTCATGTTTATTCTTATCACAAAAGCCTAAAATACTTGATGACTCGTAAAGATTTGAATCTAAGACAATGTCGATGGTTAGAGTTGGTAAAAGACTACGAGCTTGTGATCGACTACTAGCCGTGAAAGGCTAATATTGTTGTTGATGCTCTAAGTCGAAAATCACTGTTGCTTTTGTGTGCAATGAATGGTTTGATAATAGCCGAATTAAAAGCAAGATCGTTATTTGTTCAACAAATTTGTAATGCCTAGAAAGTTGATGATGGTTTGTTAGCAAAGCGTAGCTCAATGTGAATCGAATGTTGAATTCGAGTTTTGAGTTGATGCCGAGGGTTGTTTGAGGTTCGTAAATAGAATATGTGTCCCAAGAAATTCGTGAGTTGATTTAGATGATTTTAAATGAAGCTCACAAAGAGTCTGCTATCCTGCTCACCCGTAGTACGAAGATGTATAATGATCTGAAACAACTTTACTGGTAGCATGGTATGAAACGAGACATTTCTGACTTTATTTTGAAATGTTTAGTCTGTCAGCAAGAAAAAGTCGAGCATTAGGTACATTTCGGATTGCTTCAACCAATCATGATACCTAAGTGGAAATGGGGTAGAGTCACGATGGATTTTGTATCCGCTTTTTACCATTGACACCAAGCAAGAAAGATGCAACTGGGTTATTGTGGATAGATTGATCGAATCAAATTTCACTTTGTTCCAGCCAGCATGCATTATTCACTCGATAAACTAGCTGAATTGTATGTTTCGCAAATTGTGAGATTACACGGTGTGCCTATTTCTATTATTTTCAGATATAGAGATCCGAGGTTTACATCGCGGTTTTAGAAGAAACCGCAAGATTCACTAGGTATGAAATTAAATTTCAACATCGCTTTCCATCCGCAAACAGATGTTCAAATCTCGAGCGCAGTCATCCAAATACTTGAGGATATGTTGAGATGTTGCATTCTCAAGTTTGAAGGTATGTGGGAACGATTTACCTCGATTGAATTTGCATACAATAATAGCTTTAATCGAGTATCAAAATGGCACCTTACGAGGCTTTGTATGGTCGTAAATGTCGACACCATTGTATTAGACCGAGCTTAGTGATAATAAGATACACGGGTCGATTTAATTAGAGAGACTGGAAAGAAGTTAAAGTGATCCTTGAAAGTCTAAAAATAGTGTCGGATCGTTAGAAATCGATTCGGACTTGAAACGGAAAAGATATAGAGTTTCAGATCGGGAAAAGTATTTTTGAAAGTCTCACCATGGAAGAAAATACTCATTCTGATTCATTGTAAAGGCAAATTAAGTCCGAGATTTATTGGGTTGTATGATCATAGAGCGACGATCGCTGCGCATGCATGATTGTTGTTGCCACGTAAGTTAGAAAAGATCCATAATGTATTCCATGTCTCGATGATTCGTGAGATATTGATTTGATCCCTCACATGTGATTAGTCTGTCGCTGATTGAGATTAAGTCCGATATGACATACGAGGAAGAACCGATTCGCATTCTCGCTCGCATAAGGTTAAAGAATTGCGCAATAAAATAAATTTCATTAGTTAAAGTATCGCGGGCATAAACACGGAGTTCAAAAGGCAATGTGGGAGTCAAGAGGCAATGTTATTCAAGCCTATTCATCTGTAAGATTTTCTGGGACTAAAATCCTTGTGGGGAAGAGTTGTAACAAACCGATTTAGACCCTAATCGTAATCTGGTGGTTTTGAGACCATGAATTCGAAAGTTAGAAAAATATTTTAAAATTATATTCTGTGGTTTATTATGTGTGAAATTTTCGTGATTTAATTTTGTCGCTTGAATGTCCGATTAAATAAAAGGGCTTAATTGCGAAATGAAAACTTGATAGTTTAATGTGTAAGTGGTCGAATTGTTGTTGTCTATTTAAGTGAAGGCGCTTAAGTTGCAATTTTCCCATAATATAATGATATGGACAAGAATGGTTATGATTTAAAATGGTTTTATATTTTATAATAAGGTTAAATATGTAAATTAGATATTATGTTAATATATGTTATATTATAACATAAAAATAAAAGTCATTTTTTTAGTTCATAATTTTATATTTTATAATAAGGTTAAATATGTAAATTAGATATTATGTTAATATATGTTATATTATAACATAAAATAAAAGTCATTTTTTTAGTTCATACTTTGTTCTTGTTGAAAACAAAAGAAAAGAAAAAGAAATCTTAGGTTTGGTCATTCTCAAGCTTGATTTAAGGTAAGTTCTAGCTCGATTTTTGATAATTGTTTGCTAAGTTATCTACAAAGCCCATGCTTGAATTTTAGATTTTGATGAAAATGTTGACTTATGCCATTGGTCAATATTTGAGAAAAGTAATGTTAGTTGATGAAATATGAAAGATATGTTTTGGATTAACATGTTTTGTATTGAGTTTT